>CM068376.1:53457033-53809533 GCA_034769895.1 Magicicada septendecula
CTCTCTCTCTCTCTCTCTCTCTCTCTCTCTCTCTCTCTCTATCTCTCTCATCGTTGTCAAACGTTATGTTCAAACCGTTTCTCCTCTCTGCGGTCATTACCGCGCATGTATATGATTTTAGAAAGTTTATATATATATATTCGACAAATATTAACTGTGTACGTACTTACAACGCTCGCTCTCTCTCTCTCTCTCTCTCACTCATCGTCAAAACGTTGACTTCATTTTTCATTGTATTAAATAATTAACAAATATTAACTATGTGTGCGTGTGTGTTGTCAACTACTTACATGCGCGTTCTCTCTCTCTCTTAACATAACGCTTCGTGTGAAGCGTTTTGTAGAGCAGGTTTCAACTGTGGAAGGTTTCATACCGTTTCTCCTCTCTCTCGCTCGCAGACGTCGGAAGCAATTCCTAGTTTATAATGTAATTACCTGTGCGTGTATGTCTCTCTTTCGCATAAAAAAAAAAATCTCCTTGAAATAAGGTATTTTTCAAAAGTTTTGTGTACACATACAAATCGCTATCGGACGATGTACGTGCTGCTAACACACACACACACACATTGTGTATGTCTCTCTCTCTCGCTGCAAACGTTGACAAAAGAATTCCCTTATTCAAAGCGATTACGTTGTCACAGTACACAAACTTAAATATACCTTACAGACTATTGTAATTTTAAAAATTCATTTTTGCATTAATTAAAATTACCTGTACGTGTATGTCTCTCTTTCGCATTAAAAAAAAAAAAATCCTTGAAATAAGGTATTTTCAAAAGTTTTGTGTACACATACAAATCGCTATCGGGCGATGTACGTGCTGCTCACACACACACACACACACACACACACACACACACACACACACACACACACACATTGATGAAATTAGAAAGTTTATATTTATTCGACAAATATTAACGCCCTCTCTCTCTCTCTCTCTCTCTCTCTCTCTCTCTCGCTCGCAGACGTCGGAAGCAATTCCTAGTTTATAATGTAATTACCTGTGCGTGTATGTCTCTCTTTATTCGACAAGACTTAAACACGACTATGTACTGTGTTGGACAATGGCGTATATTCTACAAGCGAATCATGTAGTATCATACAGTAGGCGGTCGTCTGTGTAGGAAAATTCGTTGACGATTCAAATTCTAAACGTACATCAACTGCTGAAGACTTAAGTGCTTCGGCTTGTCTGCTACAATCGAAAACAAACAGCAGGGCTTTTGATTTGAATAATTCCGGTGTCAGTACTGGGCTGCCGTCTAAACGGTGGTAATACGAACTTTGAAAACTGGCGTACATATTGTACAATAATGTAAAACGGTCTTTCCCAATATCCAAGTTTAAATTATCGTAAGGATAATACTTGTCGTTTAGAAACAGTCTCGCATTGATCACGTTACAGTGATCAAATTCATCAGCGCGTGCTGGCAGTACATTTTTCTTGCTGTCTGAAACGCTAACACAACAAAGCGTGGTTTTTCTAGCTGATTTCTTTCTATAATCAGAAAGAATATCGGTATTACCACACCTACGTTTTAACATTAAATTTCGAGTTTCATTATTTAATTTGCCGTCAGCAGGTAATTTGTAATATTCTTGAAATATAAGGAGGGCATTGGAAACATCTGAATCATTTACTAATTGCAATGACGTTTTATCTTTCGTATAAAGATATCCATATTCATATAAGTAACGTTTAACCTGATCCAATTGAAACTGTGTTGTGTTATCCGTTAAACATTTTGTCCATAATGTTAAAAAAAAAATATTACAGATTTAAGTGGCGTCATGGTTTCCGATTGTACTTTACAATGACAAATACCAAACAACGTTGTTAATAATTATAAAAGAATATGTTATTATCCCTTCTCCTCAATATTTATAAAAAAGATTTTTACAAAAATTTGAATTAACAGGAATCGAACCTACATACTTACCTTCTTTACCTTCACATTTACCATTACTAGTCTAACCATTTAATCGATTAAGCTAATTCATATCTTATTAACGAACGATTACTCACGAAAGGAAAAACAGTTTACGTGTCAACGAACTCGGAATGTTTACATTTTAAGTGTGCAATGTTTACGTGTCAACAAACACCGTCTGTTTATGTTTACATTTTTATGTTTGAGAGTCATTACATCGGCGGAGATGTCAACTAGAGAGCTCCCCCCTTTCAAATAGTATTCATCAAAACTTTGTAAATTAGAATCTGCACTACAGTCAAACATACGCACACACAAATAAATTAAAAATAGAAATTAATTTCATTATATGTCTGTTGGTTGCTAGTAGTATGGACCTGTATTTCCTCATATCGTCCTTATTGTATTTTTTCGATAGTTTCATAAACAAAAGTTCATACAGACCAGGTGTACCCTCGTAAATTTTTCCTTTGACATGAAAGTTGTCGTTATCATCGATTTTCACATTTGAAACACCTATCATAAATTTACCACCTTCGTATCGAACACCATACATACGATCTATAATCCGTTTACAGTCAGCCGATTCGCACAAACGTATATATTTGTTTGCTAATGAATCGTCACTGAAATGTAAAGTGTTAGGGTTCCATGCGCTATTGTCACTGAAATGAGAAGCGTTATGACTCTGCGTGCCACTTTCGTTTTCAGTTATTACATGTTGTGTAGACTCTTCTTCTCCTCCTCCCCTCCTCCATTATATCACCACTTAACTTTCGTGAAATAGCTTCTAACGGTTCCAGAATCAGTCTGTAATTTTTTCTAAACGCCTCGTCGCTTTCTCTGATACCGTGTTGTAATGCATGATATTACAACATTAAACTTTACAAGAAACGACATTATTAGAAGACACTAGTGAACACGTCTGTATCAAACCAGAGAGAACCAAACAATGATAGAATATTCGTCACAAAAGGACAGTAGAATGTGATAGTGGTGGTGGTGGTGGTAACGTCGATCATACACACAGACTCTGGAGAGAGACTAAAGTTTATCGAGGTGAAAACGTCGTAGACACTTTCTTCTCGTGGTTGATGAAAGACGCCGAGGATATGATGAAGGTAGTACGACATAACGTACATTGCAACATCCAGTGAGCGTTACGTGTCGTTCTCTCTGGGTCCCTTGCGTTTCGTAGACTCTTTTCAATTTCTTAATCGCTCTCTGGACACACTCGTTACCAATCTGTCCACGTCTGGGAGCCAATTTCCTTTGCTCAGAGAGGAAATGCTTAGACGGGGTTTCGACGAACAGACTCGCGTATTGTGTTTATATTTTTGTTTGTGTCCGTTGGTTGCTAGTAGTATAGACTTATATTTCCTCATATCGTCCTTATTGTATTTTTCGGTAGTTTCATAAACAAAAGTTCATACAGTACTACAGTGCAACCACTTTTATATCATCTCTTTTCAGTCATCTACATATATGCATTTGTATTATTTGCGCATGCGCATAACAGCTTTTTTAGTACAGTTGCACACACACACATCAACGCTTGCACTATATATTGTCACCGGACAAAAGGCTTGCCGCATGACAACTGGCACCAATCGTACACTCTAGTGTTTTTGGTGGTCCTAAAAAGGACCGAGTTGTGAGAACGCTGATGTTGGTAGTGCCGCGCTGAGATGTTCGGCGGCTGCGCCTGCTGTTCACGGCGTACTGCAGTCCTCCTCTTCTTCCGACACTGGTTGTAGAGTCAGCTGCCGGCCCAGGGAAATCCATCGCTGACGCGGAACTGGAGGGTGAAGACGCAAGAACGTCGTTCCTTTCGGCTGACATCGCCTCGAGGTCGTTCGAGAAAGGAGAGGAGATGAAGTGCGTTCGATGGCGTAGCGATGAAGTGTTCAAAATTTTCTGCCGGCTCAGGTTTTATTAACTAACTGGCATCGCTGATTGGCTAGCTCCGAACACGAAGTTGGTTACGTCTCGGTGGCTGCTGATGCCTGATTGGCTCGCTGTGTCCACCGCTGGTACCGGAGAGCAGATGTTCGCATACCGCTGCCATCACAATATATAACCGGTGAACTTCACAATCGTTCGTGTTGCTGAACACTACTGTGCTACAAATTGTATGTTACAAATTGATATTCTAATTTACTTTGTGAGATATAAAGCGTTTAAGATACACTGACATAATACCAGCGTTATAACAGTTTCTTTGTTTTTCAGTATTCACTCTCACGTCTGAATATTACCATGTCTGACCTTCAACAGAATCCAGAACATCAGCAGGAACAGGAACATCCTCAACAAGGTAAAAATTTTTTTAAATACCAATTGTCTCTCTCTATAATTATGTAGCAAACCAAATTTTTGTTTGATATGAATTAACATGTATAAGATAGTCTCTTGACGTTGTTTAGAAATTGATATGACGGAGAAAATTTTTTATGTTCTGACATAGGTTTATTTACCTCAAACATGAATTTGTGTGTGTTATTCATCATTCCTATTAGCTAATACATGTGTTTCTATTGTTTCAGATATGACGCGATTTTATATCGTGCGTAACACGAGTATTAGAGGATCCCTCATAACGTTTAATTATCTGCCCGTGTACACGGACACAGAAGAAGAAGATCAAGATATAGTACCGATAATGACCGAGGTGCGACCTTTATTGTGCAAGGATATTCTGGCAGAACAAGCACGTTTACGCAGTATCAAATGGCATATTGCGTGCAGGATACGTTTCACTAAAACTGTGTTAGATGGTGACAGCGGCGAAGAAAAAGTGGTAACCAAAGACGCCGTCTTCCACGGACGTTGTCGTACGTTGCTCACGGACGACAACGACGAGTTGAACTGTCTACTCGATGAATCCTACGATAAAATCATGAATAGCATATCCAATTTTACCCGTGACGGGAGCGGATGGTCGGTGGATGCTGTACTGAAGCTGGAACTAGTTGTTGGACGGTACCAGCCTCTAGCAGCATCCTCCTACCTTCCAACCCCGCGAAAACTTGCAGTCACCAGGGCAGTAGTCAACATCAATAACTCCCAAGATGAAATGTGTTTTCTATAGTCCGTACTAGCTCACATACACCCTCAACAAAAGCATAAAGGCCGTGTTTCAAAATACCTCTTATTCAAAAACACAATAAATATGTCCGGTATCGAGTACCCTGTTTCTATAAATTCACTTTCTAAATTTGAAACACAGAATCCCAACATTTCTATAAACGTTTTCGGCTATGATATAGACGACAATATCAGAAACGAATCAAAAAATTAGGTTTATCCGTTAAGAATTACCCCCAATAAGGACAGATTACATCACGTTAATCTTTTGCTTCTGTCCGATACAAATAGCCGAAAACATTACTGTCTTATCAATAACATGAGTAGATTGTTATCATCCCTTACAAAACACGAGCATAAATCATTTTACTGCGACTATTGCCTGCATCGTTTCTCCACAGAACATGGTCTGTCCGATCATCTCCCTTACTGCACACCTCACGGCGAGCAGAAAACCAAAATGCCTACAGAGGAGGAGAAGTTTATGTCATTTAAAAATTACGCGCACTGTCTTAAAGTACCCTTTACCGTCTACGCCGACTTCGAGTCCCTCATCACTCCGCTTCAATCGTGTTCACCTGGTAACAACGTCCCGACGACAGTGCACGAGTTAGGCGAATTCTACTCAGTTGATAGCAACGGTGCCCGTCAGAAAATAACTTCTCCTCCTGTATCGTCCACATCATACGAAGCGATGCATATTCCGTCAGGTTTCTCCTATGCTATCGTCGATCATACACACAGACTCTGGAGAGAGGCTAAAGTTTATCGAGGTGAAAACGTTGTAGACACTTTCTTCTCGTGGTTGATGAAAGACGCCGAGGATATGATGAAGGTAGTACGACATAACGTACAAATAATTATGTCCGATGATGACAATGTTGCGTTCACTAACGCCACCGTTTGTCATTTGTGTGAGCGCCCTTTGAGAGACGATGACAAGGTACGCAATCATTGTCATCTTACGGGGAAATTCTTTGGAGCAGCCCACAATAGCTGTAATCTAAGCTACAAGATGCCTCGTCATATCCCCGTCTTCTTTCACAACCTTCGTGGCTACGACTGTCACCATTTAATGCAGGGTTTAGGAAAATATAAGGACCAACACGTATCCTGCATTGCAACATCCAGTGAGCGTTACGTGTCGTTCTCCCTGGGTCCCTTGCGTTTCGTAGACTCTTTTCAATTTCTTAATCGCTCTCTGGACACACTCGTTACCAATCTGTCCACGACCGGGAGCCAATTTCCTTTGCTCAGAGAGGAAATGCTTAGACGGGGTTTCGACGAACAGACCAATCTGCTCGTACGCAAGGGGATATACCCTTACGAGTACGTTGACAGTATTGATCGGTTCAACGAAACAAGTCTACCCGCTCGTGAACACTTTGATAACCGGTTGATGGAATCATCTATTTCGACCGCAGATTACGAGCACGCGCAAAACGTGTGGAGTGCATTCAATCTGCGTACGTTTGGAGATTACCATGATTTGTATTTGTTGACAGACGTAATGCTGCTGGCCGATGTCTTTGAAAGTTTCCGAGACATGGCCTTACGCGATTACTGCTTGGACCCGTGTCATTTTTACTCGCTTCCCGGACTCGCTTGGAACGCGATGCTAAAAATGACAGGGGTCGAATTAGAGCTGTTAACAGAGATAAATCTGCATCTGTTCCTTGAGTCTGGGATCCGCGAAGGCTGCGCTATGATATCCAACCGTCACGCAGTCGCTAACAATCCTCTGATTCCAGATCAGTACGATGTATCGAAACCGACCTCCTTCATTCTGTATACAGACTGTAATAATTTATACGGTGCAGCCATGTCGCAACCACTCCCTTACGCAGACTTCCGATGGCTCGATCGTAACGAAATCGAGTCCTTGGACGTACGTAATGTGAGTGATGATTCCGACATCGGGTACATCCTCGAAGTCGACCTACACTATCCCGATACCTTACACGACCTGCATTCCGACTACCCACTTGCACCTGTGCGCCAGCGCGTAACACCCAATATCCTGTCTCCCTTTTCCAAACGTTTACACGAGAGTATATACAGATCATCGTATAACGAATCAGGGTCATCCGTAGAGAAGTTGTTAACAACTTTGGAGGACAAACAAAATTACGTTCTCCATTATCGAAATTTGAAATTGTATTTAAGTCTTGGCTTAGAGCTGAAAGCGACTCATAGGGTGTTGTGTTTTAAGCAAAGCGCTTGGTTGAAACCGTTTATCGATTTCAACACCCGCAAGAGGCAAACAGCCGTCAACAGCTTTGAAAAAGACCTTTTCAAACTGATGAACAACGCCGTATACGGTAAGTCGCTGGAGAACGTACGGAAACATATAGACTTTGAACTAGTCTCGAATGAACGACGGCTTCAAAAACTAGTTTCCACACCTAGGCTAAAACGTATGATTCGTTATACGAACGATCTGGTGGGGCTCTCACTCCGTAAAAAATCCATTGTTCTTTCCCGTCCCGTGTATGTCGGCTTCACGGTGCTTGACGTTAGCAAAACGATAATGTACGACTTTCATTATCGTTATGCTGTCGCCAAGTACGGTTGCAACGTTAAATTATTAATGACAGATACAGACAGTCTGATGTATAGCATTCAAACATCAGACTTGTATGGAGACATGAAGAAGGACCTACACGTTTTTGACACATCGGATTACCCTACGACTCATCCTTGTTATAGCCTTAAGAACAAAAAGGTTGTCGGCCTGTTCAAGGATGAAACGTGTGGTCGTCCTATTAGAGAATTCGTGGGTCTCCGTGCGAAATGTTATTCGTTCCTTGTGGCCCACGAAGATCCCACCCAAGAGTGTCAAAAACGTGTATGTAAAGGTGTGCCTCGAGTTGCAATTAAGAGGAGTCTGCGACACGATATGTATCGCAAGTGTCTCACTGATCATTGTCAGTTTTCTACCAGTGCGCTTTGTTTACGTAGCGATCATCATACGCTGTACACGATGCGTGTAAATAAGCAAGCGTTGTCACCGTATGATGATAAGCGTTATATATTAGACAATGGTCATGATACGCTTGCATACGGTCATTATCGGATACGACAACGCATCAACATGGAGAACGACGACGACGACACCTCCCCACCTACTAAAAAAATTCGTCTCCATGTATAGTAACCCCCCTCAACACTTGTTTCTTTCGTCAGTTGATGTCTCTCGGTGCTTCAGTCCAGACGTCTGTAAACGTAAGTTCACATATTAATATCACAACGATATTTGTATGTTTAAACATAATATATACATATATAGAGTTTGTAATGTGTGTGGTTTCTTTGTCTTACAGTATTATGGATAACACTGCGGTTATAATCGACTTCCAGTGCTTTTTCGACGACAACGGCAAATATATTGTGAAGGAACTGTCAATCATGGACGTTCTGAGATTTGCTGGTAGACATTGGATTTTGACACCGCCTGCTACATCCGTTACGAATCCCAAATACGTTAGGACAAACCACTGGTTAACGTCAAATTATCATAGACTTAGATGAAGCGAAGGAGAGACACCATACGACAATCTTGTTTCATTGTTAACATCACATACACGTATATATAAATATGTGTTTGTGAAGGGTTTTGAGAAAAAACGTTTTTTGCAATCAAAGATAATACACAATAATATCATCAATCTCGATGACTTTGGTTGTCCTAAAAACATACCGTATATAATTCATGGAACAGAATGTCTTAGACATTTCAATTATTCTGACCGTTGTGCCAACTATAAGGTGCATGCTATTCGGGAATGGATGATTCATGATTTTTGCTTTAAACAAACATTTTTAATGTAACAAATTTAGAAAGTAGGTCACCGCGAATGATGACATTTATATCTCTCTCTCATTCTGTTGTGGACATGTACATACATGCATAGCTGTAAGCAGTGACTATTTTCTTATGAAAATGGACTTTCCTAATGACATTGTTATATTTTTGGTGTCTCTAATTTCGTCTGTGGGACATGTTCATACATGCAAATGAAAGTGGGACACCGACGTTACCACCACCACCACTATCACATTGTACTGTCCTTTTGTGTCGAATATTCTGTCATTGTTTGGTTCTCTCTGGTTTGATACAGACGTGTTCACTAGTGGCTTCTAATAATGTCGTTTCTTGTAAAGTTTAATGCTGTAAGTGCTATCGAGTACAAACGATGTTCAGAATTGATAGTGAATAAAAAATATCCCATCATGGTCTTAACAAATGTGGACACAAAATATGGGAACTCTGTGCTTGCTACGTTGGAGGATGGCGACCGTCAGTATCGTGTCTATCTTCCCAAGAGGTATGCAGGTGTCTTCACGAATGAGGAGCTCAGACATATCAAACCTAAAGAACTACATTTAGTGTATCGAGGGACGAGAAATCAAACAACACAAGTAGAGATTGAGTCCTAACGTCGTAAGTAGCAATCGTGTTAACAAACAATTTATTGATGTGTGTGTGTGTGTGTGTGTGTGTGTGTGTGCGTGTGTGTAGTTTCAACTCTCTGTACTTAACACTTTAATAACTGAATTTGTATGTACATGATAAATGTATCATTGATTCTACAAGTTTCGTTGAATAATAGTTGGTTCGATTAGAAATTATTTGAAAGTACATTAACTTATGCGATAAATGTATCATTGATTCTAAGTAGTATTTACAAATTTCCAGTGAATAATATTTGGTTTGGTTTGATTAGAAATTATTTGAAAGTACATTAACTTATGAAAAATGACATATACTTGAAAAAGTTTACTTACTTAACGCATTTGATTCTTTCCACTAACTGTGTGTGTGTGTGTGCATGTGATAATTGAATATTATCGTATCAGTGATTCTAATATCGACTGTATTGTTATGTTACGGATAAACTTCCTTGTGAACTGTATCTACAGCCGTGAAATTATTATTTAAAAATCTTACAATGTCAAAAAATTATTATTAATATTTATTTTATATAACAATGTTTGTTTGTGATATATGTATATTTAATCAATGTAAAATGTATTTTGAATAATTGTATTATAACGGTTTGTAAACTATATTTTAAGTTTGTGTACAGTGCTGTAAATATATATTTAATCATTTAAAACAATATTATTATTAATATTTTATATATAACAATGTTTGTGATATATATATTTAATCAATGTAAAATGTATTTTTTGAATAATTGTATTATAGCGGTTTGTAAACTATATATTTTATGTTTGTGTACAGTGTTGTAAATATATATATATATTTAATTATTTAAAACAAATTATGGTTTATTTTAATTTATTTCGTTATAAACCTTCGAATATGCATGCAATTATTTGTATAGTAATCAGAAATGTGTGAGAGAGACATTTTAATAATTTGCAGGTTGTATCTTACAATTACAAAAATTATTATACAATGTGTGTGTACACAAAACTTTTGAAAATACCTTATTTCAAGGAGATTTTTTTTATGCGTAACACTTTACCACACACACACAGACTTGGCAGTATATTAATTTCTAAATCGTAGTCAATGACTGTCAAGTGTCAAAATTAGAAGTAGGACGCAACGAGGTAGGTGATAAATATATATTTCCTGGTGATTACATTTTAGTATCGCTACTTACAATAATCCATAAGTAGCACGACGCTTATGTAAAACTGATGACAACTGTGTCTAGAGACAAAGAGAGAGGAGGGGAGAGTGAGTTGATATCGAAGTCGTCAACAATTTACTATAATATAGTTTGAATTTCCCACCGAAGAAAAATGTTGGTGTAAATATATATTTAATTATTTAAAACAAATTATGGTTTATTTTAATTTATTTCGTTATAAACCTTCGAATATGCATGCAATTATTTGTATAGTAATCAGAAATGTGTGAGAGAGACATTTTAATAATTTGCAGGTTGTATCTTACAATTACGAAAATTATTGTACAATGTGTGTACACAAAACTTTTGAAAATACCTTATTTCAAGGAGATTTTTTTATGCGTAACACTTTACCACACACACACACAGACTTGGCAGTATATTAATTTCTAAATCATGGTCAATGACTGTCATGTGTCAAAAAAATTAGAAGTAGGACGCAACGAGGTAGGTGATAAATATATATTTCCTGGTGATTACATTTTAGTATCGCTACTTACAATAATCCATAAGTAGCACGACGCTTATGTAAAACTGATGACATAAAGAGAGTGTTTATATCGTGATCGACAACTGTGTCTAGAGACAAAGAGAGAGGAGGGGAGAGTGAGTTGATATCGAAGTCGTCAACAATTTACTATAATATAGTTTGAATTTCCCACCGAAGAAAAATGTTGGCAGATCTGTTCTATACACACAATAATGCAGGATTGGTAACCCTGATCATATATTTTAATATACACTATAATACACACACATATCAAGTTTGAACCCATACATAGGTTGGTAAACCTGATCATATAGATTTAATATACATTATAACACACAACAAATTTGAACTCGTGCAAGGTTGGTAACCCTGATCATATATTTAATATATACACTATAATGCATCAAGTCGGAACCCCCCACCATAAGTTGGTAAACCTGATCATATAGATTTAATATACATTATAACACACAACAAATTTGAACTCGTGCAAGGTTGGTAACCCTGATCATATATTTAATATATACACTATAATGCATCAAGTGATAGAAAGTGAAAGTGATCTAAGCTCGCGAAAGGCGGCATATAAAAAAATAACGCGGATGCTGTGGTCCAGATACGCGAAAAAGTCGCGGATCTTGACACAGATCAGCGAAAAAGTCGCGGATGCTGTGGTCCAGTAGAAAGTGAAAGTGATCTAGGCTCGCGAAAGGCGGCATATAAAAAATTATATTCGCGGAAATTAGAAAGTGAAAGTGATTTAGGCTCGCGAAAGGCTGCATATAAAAAATTATATTCGCGGAAATTCGCGGATACTGCGGGTCCAGGGTGGTGGGGAGAGCGTGGGAAAAAATCTTGGACCGCGGGAACGGCGGCATCTCTTTGATCTTGTTTTTTATCGTTTTTTATGTTTTTTAAGAAAGGCGGCATTCCTTTGTGGGTTAGAACCGGCATTTTCCCCCTACTATCGTTTCAAGTGTTGACGGGGCTTTAAATAATTCCTGCCCACTGTATTGTTGGTTTTCACGGCGAACACAGAGGGATCTTTTGTGCTCGATGCGTACGTGTTCAGACCGCACACGCACACGACAAACAAGAAGTTGTCCAAAGATAAAATGATGAATCTCAAAGTGGTGTACAAATTATGTTTGATATTATATATAGCAGGGGCTGAATTAAAAAAAAGTACGTTGTAATGTACTTAATTTTTCAATATTATTATATTTAGGAAGAATAATTGTTGACCAGCATTAACAGAAATAAAGACTAAACACTTAAACAAAAGAACGTGAGCTCTCACGACCGTGTCAAGACACTGGAAACTCGACAGGCTGTTAGGCCGTGTTAGTCTTACGCAGGCAATCTCGGTTCCCACGCTGCCGTGGGTACAGTCAAATCGTCTTTGAATCCGTCACGTTTTCTATAGGTCACGTTTAATAACCTGTCAAGTTGTAATCTAAATACTTCGGGTAAGTACCGGTACCCTCTTGAATCGGGATTTCCTGTTTACAAATTTTCGGTGAAAATTTTATCAGTAACAGTTTAAAACTACTCAGGCATATCCGGGTCAAGTTTTCGTGTCTGCCCATGATTTTACTGAGATTTCAGGACTCCCGCCCGATTTCAGAGATAACGCTTCTGTTTCTGTTGTATGAAATGATACACTGTAATTGCCACAGCAGCATCGCGCACAAACAGAGCTTCCTTATACTCGTCGAAAATGCCTGATTAGGAAGACGGAATTGGATTGAAATGCTCGTCAAGTTCAGGTGGTTAGAGGGACACAACGTTGCTCCTCGCAGTAACTGTAATGCGTGTTAGATGTTGCATTACAGCTGCGGTGCGTCATTTTATACGTGGCTTCATGTATGTTAAAGAAAAACGTGTCTTTATTTTCTTACACACAGGAGATAATCTTAAAGATAACAGTCTGTCGGTGTAAACACGCGTAATATGATTTATTAGTTATATTACTTCTACTGGACATAAAACATTAATGAAAGATATAACACACTCACACACACACACACACACACACACACACACACACACAATCACTAATTCAATAACGCTGTATGCGCGCGCAAGCGTGTGATGCCTACCTAGTTACTAACTAACCACATGCAAGCGCACACAAACGCACATCAACAAAACTGAACTAGCGAAAACAAGAAGAGCAATAGTTTTGTCAAGCACTGTGGAAAACTCATGAAAATGTACGAAATTATATGCCTATAGTACGTATTGTCTAAAGGCTACTAATATTATAAAGAGGAAAAGATTGTTTGTTTATTTCATAATCCTTTCATAACCCTTCATAACGTTTTGTAACGGCCACTTAGGCCGTTACGCAAAATTTAATAACTAGGCTACTTGGCCTAGAGGAAGCGAAAAGTGTGCTGGAGCCCAAACAGAGTGACAAGATTTGCAATCAACACTCTTGTAATAAGTAACAATTTTTTTTATTAGTGCTAACATGTGATTCAGTTACAAGTTTTATTTTTTTGGTTAAATAGCTGGAGTTCTTGTACTACCATTTTCTTTAAGAGCATTAATTTGTTATTACAAAATATTCAGTTACAAGTTTTTTTAAAACAGCTGGAGTTCTTGTACCATTTTCTTTAAGAGCATTAAGAAGATGTTTAACGTGAACACCAGCGGGCCAGTCTATTGAGTTGTTATTGACTGAAGGATAATAATTAGAATGCTCCCACCTGTACTTTTGTTGAAGAACTCAAAGGGTACCATGCTGACCAGTGTGCCATGAGTGCTGCAGACAGTCCTTAGAGTGTGGTAAATCTCCAGCGAGTCTCATTCCGTGCAAATGTGGGTCCTTCGGTGTTCTGTTGGATGAGTATTCCTGGGCCTGACGGCTTCGGGGAGCATCCTGTTACACTGCTCTGCGGATAGTGACCGGTGTTGATGTTACTACCTCTGCTTCCACTTTCTCCCGGCTGGTGCGGGGACACTATAACATTTTAAATTTGGAGATTAGCCGTCAGTCAATACACCCGCCCATACACTCTCTCGCCTCGGAACACAGACACCACACACACTGTCATAACTTTTTTCAACATTTTATTTGGTCTTATAAATTTAGCATGGTTTATTTTATCCAGTTATAGTCATTACTTTTAATTAACTTTATCAAAGACAATCGAACACAATGTCACCACGTGTTTCCAGACCGGAAGTAACGTGTAAGTCAATTTTACAATACAAAGGTTTTACAATGAAATAGGCTTTACAGACGTCTGGGCCACACACACATATACACAAACATAACCTGAAAACCTTTACTGGATTACGAAGTCATGTGGAAAGATCTACGAAGCACTTAACCCTGGGCCGTCAGACCACTGAACACTCTCCTTGAAGGTTGGCGAAAGAATGAGAATGATGCCTGGATTAGACGGTCCCACTATCCGGCATAAAAGCGACCTATTCCGATTTGCCGATAAAACCCCTTCGCAACCTGCTTAATAACAGCTGCGTCCATCAAGCAGCTGACACGGTTGACTGGTTTACTAGATCGCGCGCCGTGGCGCAGACACGGCCTTGGCAATCACATCTTAATAATAGAGTTAGCTGTGGCGAGCACAGCTGCTACGCGCGTTGGCGCCACTGATCGCTTTCACCGCGCCGGGAAAATTCAAACCCCGGCACAGTTTCTTTGTTTATTTCATAACTGACAACTATTACAATTTTTTAAGAGCAGAGCCTTACAACGGTCCATGTCGTAAAGTATCTTTGTTAATTTGCGTGTAGCAAAATTTTCGGTGTGCGAAAATTTTTTGTTCTGTAAGAAATAGCTGTATGGTGTTGGCGAGTAAAGTTTAGAGGAAATTTCAAAATCTATTATGAAAAAAATTTTGTATGTTCGTGTCGTTTCTAATTTACTTACACAGCAATTTTTATTGATATTGCTACCGCAGAATTTCAGTTTCTCGCTTCTATTCTTAGACACTTCAGAATAGCCTAATAGGCTCAAATAATTGTCAAAGTTTAAGAATAGACTGTGAAATTACCAAGTGTTTGTGTGTTTTTAAATCATTTGTTGACTTGATAAAATCTCTAAACCATAATTATGGAATTGCGAATTGTATTCTACTTCTTAGTATTTTTTCCTCTGTAAGTTACTTCTTTAATATCACCATTTTGGCTTTTAATATTGTTACGATACCAAAAGCAGTCCAATATCAGAGAAGGGATATAAAATAAAAAGCATGAAAATAAAGAGGAATTAACAATTTTAAATAAAGAAAAATAGAATGACTATAACGTATACGAGACAAATGACAATGACCCAACCCAAGTGATTGGCCCAATGACAAAAGAAATGAAATGAACACATGAATTAAGAAAATATTATTAAATGTACCATTAAACATGGAAAGTACAAGCCCAGATAAAATATTTTAATATTAGTTAAGTAAATATAGAATAATAAAGAAATAAACAAACAATAAAACACACAGACCATGATACAAAGAATGATAATAACAAAAGTGAAATATAATAATTAAGATACTAATAATCAAACTAAAATGAACCAAAAGTGCATGATAGGAGTAGGAAGTGAATTACCAGTTAACATTATAATAAGGGTGATCACACGAAAGTGGATAATGTAAAGAAATTAAATAATATGGAATAACCACTGTAAACACTAAAGTACTGTGAAACTTTACAAAGTGCCAGTGTAACCCAAAGGATAAATAAACATCAATAATTATAAGCAAGAACTCATCTGGAAGTGAGAGTGTATAAGAAAAGTGGATAACTAGAATTAAAATTAAACAACAAAAAATATATAAAAACACCCAAATAAGTGAGTAATTAGAGAGTTTAGTGGCGAAAAGGAAATAATAACACTAGTAGATAAGATATCATTAGATTAGATTGTTAGTCAGTATAAAAAATACATTAATGTTAGTCAAAGTAATATTGTTATTAGTGAGAATTAATAATTAAAAGGACTAAACCAAACTTTACACCAATAATATGGTATAAAGGAAAGATAGACTTAAAAAGAGAAATGAATGTTTCAGTGCTAAAATCATATGTTAAATATTTAAAGTTATTGTAATGATGTTATAAAGAAATGCAGAGAAGATAATAGTGATATTATAGAAATGTGCAAATGTTATAATTGTTGAAATAGTATTAAGAATAAGTTGTATTAATGGTGTTGAAAGCCTAAGAAACAGTTCATGTTAAAGTTATAAAATTAGCTATAAAAAGCATTAAAATGTCAGAGAAGCTGTAATAGCCATATACTAAGGAATGAAAATCAATAATTAATGTAAACTAACTAAAACAAAACGTTAAAAAACTAGTAATAAGAGTAAAATTAAAATAAAAACAATGTAACAAGGATAGGTCAGGGTAGGCATAAAACGATGTGAACCAAAATTGTAAAATATCCACAAATAACAGTAAACAGTGAGAGAAAAAGATAAGTAAATATAAAATAACAAACCAATGAGCAATACAAATACAAAATAATTGCAAATAAAAACAACATAATAGGCCTAACAAAATTAAGTAAAAAGAATAATGATAGCCAAATGTTAAAATAGGCCAGAAATAACAGAAAACAATCATGTTTAATGTCTAAATAACTTACATCAGGAAAGCTATTCAATAATAATAATAATAATAATCATATTGGTAATAAGACAAGGAAAATATCTTAATTAGAAAATATTTATTCATTTTGAGCAAAAACACAAGCTTTATAACAATGAGTACAAAATGCTTTTAACCAATAGAGAGTAGTCTGGTTACCATAGCAACGAAATTTTATTAGAGAAAACTGTTATAAAAGAATTAAGAGTCCATTTATAGCATCAGAAGAGGGCAGATGACAAAATTGTCGATCCACAAAAATTAGTAAAATAAACCAAATAGATGAATGAAAACCAATAATAACGATGAAAAGACAAAATTGAAAGAACCTTTCAGCAAAATAAATCCAAATTAATTGAGAATTATAAGAAATAAAACCAATATAAGAGAAGGACGACTGGAACACCAGAACTGATGAAAATAATTCATCAAACATCAATGAACTTGTAAAGTATAATAATAAATTAATTTACTACACCCACGAGACTTTTCACAACACTTAAAGGAATTAATGCATAATATCCAATCGTGGTTCAAACACTATAAACACTGAATAAATATTAAAATATTCAATAATTAATAATAAAAGATTATTCAAATTCATTATTAACACTTTGAGAAATAAGAAACGATTTATGCACAATTTCTAACTTAACCTATATTTGTAAAGTGAACTCACTATTGTTTTAAAACCTAAGAAAACTGTTGTAATGAAAGGTCATAATATTTAATTAACTTGATGTCAAGGATTGTACTTTCAAAAATCATTTTGTAATCTTTTTGCAGTAATCAAAAGAACTTTTTGAATGATCACACGTCTGAATAAAATAAATTCGACATCTTAGCGTGGTCATCAACGACCGAAGTCAAAATAGCCAACCGCTGAGTGGTAATTTCTTTATAGCCGGAGCATAACAAGCAAAAAAGTAATATATTTTTATAATTTCATGTTATAGTAATTATTAACAGCAAAACTGACCATTAATAAACCAATACTGTACTTACTTTAATACCTGTTCATTGTTTCAATTATTAATCTTTATGTGTTTGCTTCATTAATATAGCACCGTAAAAATTTGTCTACAAGAATTACAAGTTAGTAAGACTATCGCGGAGCAGATTTTGAATTTCTCCGACGACAAGTGGCGAGAGATATAAAACTTTTTAATTGTTTTGAACAAACAATTTGGCGCCTAGAAACGGGAAAATCACAATTAAGTGGAACAGGTAAACAGGTATTGGCGAGGTCAAATACGACGCAAGAAGATCGTTACGAAATTACGACGCAACTGTGAAATTAACGAAAGATTAACACTTTGATCGTTATAAATTGAAGACGATCCCGAAGCGAATTTCACGGGACGACAAGAATATATTATTACAAATTGACGCCTACAACAGTGGGCCATAACTAAAGAGCAACACGAGCAAAAATTATTATTACAATATTTATTTCTTAATTGGACTTATTACTTTATTCATTTTATTTTATTACAACGTATCCTGTATAAGAGCCATGAATTCACGCTGGGCATGTGAAATACATTACTCAAATAGAAGCGACGAACTTTGATGTTTGAACATAATTAATGCGGTCCAAGTCACTGTACGATAATAATATAATTTACCTTATGATTTCCGTCAAGTGACTTTTAACGTAATTTGAGCTGGGTTACGCGTTTCAGGTCATATGACCCGTCTTCAGACCTTCACTCCAAAAGAGCTCGTTATATATTAAAATCCAGGGTAAAACAAACACACAATAAATAAACACGTAAAATACAATGAGTGATCAAATTACCAGCGCACTATTAACCGACACGGTGGACCGTGTGATGTTTGTACGATACAGCTGCAACCATATATCATGAAGATCAACTCCTCCCATAATTGAGTTATATTCTTTCACAATTGCCGGGCAGGGAACATTTAACTGCTGTTCAGCAAAAACATCGACACACACTGTGGATCGTTTCACACTGCCGACAGGTTTTTGGTGCTTACATGCAGGCCCGGACTGGCCCGCGGGCCGGTGCGCCTTTTCAAATAAAACCCGACCTGCGTCCTCAGCCAGCTCTGAAAATGCTGTCATGCTTTTACACGAGAATATGTTTTTGGTAATCGGATCAAATTTCCCGAGATACTAAAAAAAACTGTTTTAAAATATATTTAAAAAACGAATTCCTTAACTGTATTAGTAACAGTAGAGAAAGCGTATACAACGCAAAATGACCTGTGCGAGTGCGAGTCTGGCAGAGAGCGCTTCGCGGTGAGGGTGTGCGCCGTACATGCCCGTCCGTGCTGTGCGACTTGGTTTCGTCAATGACCTCGACGCTGGACATGGCAGCGCCACTGCGCCCTTACCCCCACTCCCTTCCTACCTCCTCCGCTCAGACCCTGTGCAAGTGGAAGTACAGTAGTGTTTTTCCAATAAGTTTAGTGGTGTCACGTTTAGTCTCTGTATCACGCAAATGTCAGGAATGGTTGTGAGTTGACAGATTGCAGAAGTTATTTGACACGTTATTTATATTTCCGGCTGATTATTTCCATTAAGGTAAGAAAATAGTAACTACTTACTACCGTATGGTTATGAAACATCAAAACTGTATTTATTCTTATTTTGGCACGCAGATTATGTTATCACGACTGTACAAATGTTACGCAATAACTGATGACATGACTCACACCTAAACTCTCTCTATCCTCGAGCGCTACAGCGCTACAGGCCATCTGCCCATGTAGGCTCATTCCAAAATTTTCACGGCATTTTATCCACGTGCTGTTTTTTCATTTACGTGATATTCAATAATAACGTGCCATACCCTGTTTTTATTAAATATCCGTAACTGCAAAATTTTTTACTGTAATTTTTCATTTCTGAAAATTATGAATAAGATTTTATGTTTTGTAAAATAATCGAGTAAATTATTATTTTAGGTCACAATGGAAGAGAGACCAAAGAAAAACGAAAATCAGGACACGAGTTCAAAGAGAGGAAGAGGCTAGAGAGAGGGAAAAAGCTGCCCAGTCTTGCCCGAAAATCACAAGTTTTGTATGCCAAAAACAACTTGTAGTTCAGATAAAACTGTATTGGATGAGGAAGAAGCATTTATCATAACAACACCATCTACTTCAGAAATCGTAACCAGTATATCGGACGACAACAAAGTTCCTGTTACGTCATAATGTACCAAAGTACAGACATCAAAAATTGACGATACTCTGATTGACGATGACGATTGTGATCAGCGCGTTCAATTCTGTCTCCCAACTCAAGTTATTACTCAAGATGTGAGCGTTGTTGACTCTGATGTTCGGTTCGAAGAAAATCCATTGCCCTGACGAGTATTTCAAAAAACCCGGACTAAAAGACATTAACTCCTTCTTTCAATTTCATTCCATTCAACATTGAAAAGCTATTGAAGTTCTCCCTTTTGATGACAAGGTGTTTCATTTTCATTCTGGGGACGGCCAAACATTCAAACGCAAGTGGCTGACTTACCATATAAGTAGCTAAAAGCTATTTTGTAGCGTTTTTTGGCTTTTACTGACGGATCATCAGTTTTTTGTCAAGGGTTTGACCGCTATAGGCATTTGACACAAAGTATAGGAGAACACGAACAGGCGAAATTTCATCTATACTCTGTGAAGACGTACATTTCTCACAAGGAATGGACAACAATTGATAACCTGTTATTTGATAAACAATTTAAAAAACGAAAAAGGGGTACTTGAACGTAGACAAGTTGTATCTGCTGCCATCGTCATTAAATTGATAATACATTTTAGGTTAGTTGTCTCCAAGTCGCTTATATTAATATATGTAGACGTATTTACCAGATATCCGTCGTGCGACTTCGTTTTTCTTGTCCTTTATGACGCGTTTCGGCAACGAATTGCCATCTTCAGAAAACTTGATCACTCATTAGAGATCGTTAAAAAATTAAAATACTAAAATCATTACAGTAAAAGTGCACTTTTACTGTAATGATTTTAGTATTTTAATTTTTTAACGATCTCTAATGAGTGATCAAGTTACTGTAATGATTTTAGTATTTTAATTTTTTAACGATCTCTAATGAGTGATCAAGTTGCACTTTTACTGTAATGATTTTAGTATTTTAATTTTTTAACGATCTCTAATGAGTGATCAAGTTTTCTGAAGATGGCAATTCGTTGCCGAAACGCGTCATAAAGGACAAGAAAAACGAAGTCGCACGACCGGATATCTGGTAAATACGTCTACATATATTAAATTGATAGGAAAACGAGGCATCGCTTACAGGGCAAGTGAAGAAAGTGCCTCTTGACGACCCTTCTGTAAACCATGGGAATTTTTTAGAAATAATTCTTTTGACATGTAACTATGACATCAATCTGGAAAACCATGTGAAAAGTGTTATTAACACGAGTAAATCAGCATTGGAAACTTCGAAGATGAGTTTCAAGAAAGGATGGAGAGGAAGGGGTGGTCAAGTAACATTTCTCAGCAAAACAACTTTTAATAAAATAATTAACATCATGAAAAAGTTAAGCCAGAAAGAAATAGCTAATGAAGTAAAGGAGGCAAATTTATTCTATGCTAATGGACACAACAACGGATGTGTCTGGGTTCGACCAGTGTGTTATTGTGTTGAGGTATATGTTTGAAATTGAAATAAAATAAAGGATTATTGGTTTGAAGTGTGTACAGTCTCCAACAGGGGAAAACTTGTTTAACACTTTCCTTGAAATTTTGAATACCACACGACTTGATGTCAAAAACTGCATCGCCAACTCATTTGATGGGGCTGCAAACATGAGCGGTCAGTACAGAAGTGTTTCAACTCGACTTTAAGATGAACTGCCAAACCACATTCACAGGTGTTGCTATGCCCACTCTTTGAACCTTGTAATGACAGATACGGCCCAATACGTAACTGCTACAATATCTTTTTTCGGTCTACTACAGCAGACCCAAGTATTTATCGAAGAATCCCAGAAAAGACTGAACATTTATTTGGAACAACATTCAAATGTACGATTGAGTCAAATTGGAGCAACCAGATGGAAATCTAAAAGTGATACCACCTATCAAATATTTGGTTACTACAATACCTAGGCCGAATATGAAGACGTTCAAGCTAATCAAGGTACAAATAATCTAAAATCTGTATACATTGAGTTGGTTGTGTCACTCTCCATTATCGCTGACTCCACAGATTTCAGCCCAAACACAAGGAACGAGGCAAATAGCCTACTTCAGAAGTTTCTTTCATTCGAAACTATACTGACAGCAATGATGTGTCTGCTAATTTTCAAGATCAAAACACCACTTTCAGACTATTTACAAATTAGAAACCTGGAATTTCGTCTCTATGCACAGGCATGGAATTTGGTCTCCTCCACGGCACAAGAGAATTTGAGAAACGCCCGAAACCAGTTCCATTAAACTCTGAATGCAGCACAAAACTTTGCTAAGGCCATGACAGATGTTCATGAGAAAATTCAACGAAATCCATCTCTAGAGACATACAATCTTTCCATAGAGAGTGAGCTACCAACAAAAAAACAAAAAAAGTGCAAAAAATGCCAGATGAAACATCCGATGATAAAGCCGTATTCAGTGCTGAAGATAATTTAGAGTACAAGTTTTCAATGTTGTCACTGATAAAATAAACCAAAGAATGGCTACAAGGTTTTCTGACTAAAAAAGGTTATATCAAGACCTCTCGTGCTTTGATCCACGAAGATTCCCTGAATTGAAAAATGGCGTACCTGAAAAACGCCTTAGAAAAATATGCACTCTAATTCTGTACACTTGGTACCGTAAATTCTTAAAAGTGACATTGATATTTTTGCACAAAAATTTAACACTACGTTTGATTTTAAAGGTATTTTGTTGATGTACAAAAATAACAATAAACATTTTGTTTCCATTGAAAGCTAACGTTCTATTTTTCCTTTATTTTTATTTGAAGTACAAACATTTGTAACATTAAAAAATGTTTAATTTCAAATTGTAAATTATTTCAAATACCGTACTTTATCTCATTTTTTTAGATATGCAACTCTTGTGTGTCTGTTCTTTATTATTTCGTTCTCAGCTTTATAGGAGCTGGTATTTATTGCTAGTAAATATTATCACCCATTATCCATAGTAAAACATTAACGGCAATCAATAGTGAACAATACAAAATCAACAAAATGGTATTCTTGGCAAAACGGTGTTGTATGACGAGTTTCCAGGTCGGGATTACATTAAACTCCACTTGAGGGTTGCGCCCTCAAAAACCTAAGGTCTGCGCCTTTTCCCGCTCTGCTTACATAAGGAAGGAGATGAGGTGCACTGGCTTATTATCAAATCACTTCAACATAAAAATGTTTTCATTGCTTTCGACTCTGTAGTCAAAGGAGCCTCGATTACTCGTCTTCAAAGAAGCATCCTGCTTTTGGAGAATCCTATATCCTGCTAGTATGTTTCTCCTTACCTTTCCCACCATGCATATTTCTAATCTTTTCAATTCTACGGCCAGGTCACATGAAGTCAACCAGTTGTCAGTGAACAACTTGTAGTTCTGATGCTTTTGTAAATATTCAATAAACTTCATAACCATTATACTGTTCCCTTACCAACGTATATCTCAAAATCATAAACTATACCACTTATTCCAGCAGGTGCAAATACTTTTATTCACCATCTATGGGGTGTATTTTTTATGTACTATCGGACTGAAGTACGGGCTTTATGAGGTATCATCATTTAATCAACAGTATTAGTACATTTGCTTTTTTCTCTCCACGTTTTGGGCGACCAAATATTACATAAACGAAAGTCTCGTTCCGTTTTCCTGGCGTTTCTTTGTTTTTATGTAAATATGTTTACTTAATATGGAAATATTAATATTAAAATAATGTGTAAAGTTGCTGGGCGCCAGAGATGTATACTATATTAGGGTGTTTTTTGAATTAAAAACAATGTAGTTTGGATGCTAAGATATTTTAATTATCATTAAGAATCATAGAAATTGATAAATACATTTGTATATTGCTTATGTTGTCGACAGACGCTTTAAATCACTTAACCAACTACTTCATATTATAACTACATGCCATTTAATTTACTTGGTTCTTCCTAAATCATAAATTAATCAAATAATCTAACTTGATAGGATAAACATATGACATACATAAATATAAGAATCAAATATTCATAGAAGAGATTACAATTAAACATAAAATATATCAATCAAATATTCATTATTCGTTAAGCATCTCAATAATCATCAACATCTATAAGTAAGATTAATATATGTATTTATATTCAACTTCAGTTATAATAATTTATCATCTTCTGTTCATCATTAAATTTAAATTAATGCAAATAAAATCTCAAATTTGAATTATACTAATAAATAATGCCTTTCTAAAGTCATGAGAGGTAATTTTAATTTAGCATCCAGCTACGCGTAAGTTCTTTTAAAATGAGACGGGATTTTATGGTATATAGACGATTCTACTACATTTGATATATTCTAATAAATGGGTATAGTGAAATGTTAGAGTTTACTTGTTAAGAGTTTATCCATTCCGGATCTCCACTGAATTGCGTGGTCATTTATCACTATACATTACACATACTCTGCTTTTAATAAACTCACTTTCACTTTCGGTGATCTTACACACAAACCGTACTTTTTAATTATCGCACACGACTGACGCGCACAAGAAAATAATACTAGTTGTTTATCGTTCAAATATCACTAATTAAATAACACTTCTTCTTGCTTCAAGTTCGCACTGTTTTAAATTGTCACTCGCGTTGAAGACTCTCTTCCTATCTCCATTTCGCTTTCACTTACTCTTTGATTATAGAGTGATTTGACTAATACACCATCAATTATTATTTAAACTGTAATGTAAGTTCACTTTGTCTTTCCCGAACTATTAATCTAATTCATGACTTTAAATAGTAAATGTCACTATACGTGTCTTTACATTTTATTTGATATAAATATTGTATTTAACACGACTTCAGATATACGTGACTCTAAGCTGAGATATTAACTAAGAGAGAGATCGGGCGCGCTTGAGGTAATATTTATAATCTGTACTAAGTCTCTATTCCCTCCTGTTCTACTCAAATCTCCCTGATAGGCTTAGGGCTGGTTTCCTGACCGGGAACTTTGAATTTGTCCACTCATGAGCCTTAAAAAATTGGCGCTCACAAGGCACGCGTTCTATCATTGGTTTTTTAAGTTGCGAGCGCGCCGATTTCAGCACGTAGTCTCGCTACTGAAACTGACGCTGTTTTACACCCGCTAAACAAGTATTTTAGGAGTGGTTGCCTTTGTACTTTCAAGGTTAACATTTGTCAAAAACTAACGGTATCTGACACTTTAAGTTTTTCTCGCGAACAATGCGTTTCCTCTACTTTATGACTTTAGAAAGTTACAGTTATTGTTGGCTGTCGCCTTAGCTAAATTACTTACAAAAATTTCTATATGAGGCATTACTTTGTCTCTACTTCATACTCAATACAAATAAATATTTATAATTACTATTAACTAGATAAACATATAATAATACATAAATTACACTAATGTCATAACATAGTGCACTGTGAAAAAATATCGTTATATAATGTCCCCCAAATTGATTTGATCATAACCGATCTTCGGATTTATGGCAAATCAATTTGTACGCCTCTTTGTATGTTTATTTAGTTAGGTACTAGACTTGTATACATTTAGAGGTAGTTGCCCTTTGCAGTTTGTTCACACTGAGCAACCCCATCTGTTTGTATACAGGATTTCACTTTCTACCTGTGGCAAGGCTCTTTCCCTCACTCAAACTAGTTTTGCATCAGCTATCTACAATTCACTCTTGTTATCCACAACTAACCTTATTTACATAATATGGTTTACAATTGTATATTTTTATTTTACATTGTTTTATTTTACTTTACAATGTTGTTATTTATACTAAGGAAATCGAAATTCATAAAAAAATTTTTAAATTTCATTTCTCTCCCTTTTATTGATTCTATTCATTAATTTATTGTTCTTTCTGGTGGTATTTCTTTAACTGCCGTGTGTTGAAAATTCCACGAGTTACTTCTGGCTTCTTTATATCTGCTATTTCGTAAGTAGCGTCGCCTTTTATACCCTTTATGATGTATGGACCATCAAATAATTTACAGAACTTAGCTGTCACTTTATTTATCGCATCAGAAATGGGATTAGTCTTTATTAAAACTAAATCTCCTATCTTGAAATTTACTTTGTCACCGTTTTCATTATTCGTCTCCGCTCGACGTTCTCCTTTCTTCTTTAATCGTCGGTATATAGTCTCACGGCAATCCTTTAATTCTTCTTTCATCAGCTCACGATCCACATACATTTCCCATACTCTTTTTGGTCTTTGACCCCATTGTGCTTGAAATGGTGTCATTTCAATTGTGTTGTGGTGCGTTTCATTGATGCATTTCCCCACTACTTTGATATATCTTGCCCATTTGGTCTGGTGCCCATTGACCATCACTCTGAATATATTGCCTAGCTGTCGGTTTACCCTTTCTGCAAGATTGGTGCACGGATTACGGATAGCAGTATATTTTGTTTTTATTCCGAGTGCATTTAATTGTGTTATCCAAGTTTTATTGGTAAATTGTGACCCATTGTCTGTCAATATTGCCTTGGGCTTTCCTGTCTCTTGGTTGTAATCCCTTAACTTATTGAGTGTAACAGCTGTGGTGGCTCTTCTCATCGGGTATAACTTCACATATTTGGTAAAGTTATCGATGATTACCAGAATATATTTAACACCACTAAAGTCAACTGCATGGAAGTAGTATCGTCAAGGTCACTCACTTTCACTGGTTCTCCCTGTCACCTCCACGCCCCTCGCCCAGCGTTGTTGCCGGCTAGTACAGTGTGTAGCGTTTTAGCAGTGTTACGAAAACAAATTTCATACATCCACATTATATTCTTCGTTTCAAATTTATTTATGCGTATCGCGTAAATAAATTTGTTTTATCAGGAATAATTAGTTGTGGGTAACACTACTCAGTTAAATTCTGGGCGCCAGTATTTGAGCTCTAAAAATTTGTGTGAGTCGGCAACATATTTTTTGTTGTCGCGTAAATATCTACAGAATTTCTATCTTTGCGTTTCTTCTCTTTCTTTGGCTTTTTTTTTTTTTGGTTACGATTTGCAGTTCTCTGAAACTACTATTTATACTGCGCTGGTTTTTCTTATGTTAGAATCTAAACCTTTTAGCAATACACACCCTAACTTTACGAAGTACCATTAGGTCAGTTATTTTGTGATTTCCGTACAGTGAACTTACTTATTTAAAGTTTTACTGTTTTCTTCATGGGCGGTTATCCTACAGACTGACAGTTGTCTGAGAACGCTGACCTTGCCTGCTGTTGTCGCTTTAATTTTTTCATACTCACGGTCTTTTCCCTTTTGTAAATGAATCTGTTTTTGTTCTCTACACGGTCATTCCTAAGCCATATGGTTCGGAAGTTCTGTTAGGTATATGTACACATTTGGTATGCACATTGTGTATACCCTGTCGGCATGTCTTTTCGGTAAATATTGCTGTCTGACACTTTTATGAATGCCTTTGTCATTTTACAATCCCCTCAAAAATGTGTATGTTTACTGCCCGCGCTACTACCTTTCTTCCGTTGCACAAAGATAAATAGGACTGAGCAATTTCTGTAAACAAAATTGTCGCTGTTGTGGCAAAAGCCAATCCCATTTCAGTTACAGTACCCCATTCCAAGTAGGTTGGGTGGACGAGGTGAGGAAGAGACGAATTAGCAACAAACATCCAAAATATTTATCGTCCTTAGTATTGTTGACAGACATTTTGTGCGTTTCATGTGAACGGTTGACGTCTTTATTGTAGACAGTGTGTGTATTAGTTTATTTCAATAATTTGTATTTATTATGAGTGATATTGAGGAACAGTATCCTACATTTAGTTCGAGTACAAGCAACGGTGGTGTACGTGCGGGCCGAGAGGACATTAGAAAACAAAGTAAAGTCATCATAGCAAACGTATAATGAAGAAGCTAGGAGGAACATAAACTTTGCACAAGTTCGAAAATTGACAGCGGAAGCTTGTCGCATTTCTGAACAGTCGGTGCAACGTATTAGCAATACCGTTGCTTCGGCAGATGATCAAGGCGTGAGTGTTGTGTTCAGTTCTCCAAGGAAAGGGTATAAACGGGAACACAAAAACACTGAACTGGACGATTTTAATAAACAAATAGTCCGCAGGACCGTACTAGAATATTACGACCGAGGGGAATACCCCACTGCAAGCAAAATTCGAGCTGATCTCTGTCAGAAAATCAATTATTCTGGTTCAGAAGCCTCCGTACTTCGCCTTCTGAAAGTGCTTGGTTTTAAATTTAAGAAGTGCAACGATGGACGAAAATTTTTAATGGAGCGCAGAGACATTGCTGCCTTGAGAGCGAAGTTTTTGAGAACCATGCATATACAGCGTACGGAGGACAACAGGCCTATAATTTATTTGGATGAAACCTGGATATCACAGAATCATACGAATAAATACATCTGGCAAGACTCCAGAGGGAACGGTGGGCTGAAAGTACCTACTGGTAGAGGTGGCCGGCTGATTATTGCACATGCTGGATCCGCAAGTACAGGTTTCATAGCAGGTGCCAAACTTGTCTTTCGTGGCAGTAAGCATTCAGCTGCATCTGACTACCACACAGGAATGAATGCTGATGTTTTTAAGACCTGGTTTGTTGGTATGTTGCGCTCCTTGGAAGAAGGCTCTGTCATCGTGATGGATAATGCCAGCTATCATTCTGTACAAATAGATAAACCACCATGTTCAAACTGGCGTAAAGCGGATATCATGGAGTGGCTGCGTAAGAAGAGAATTTCATTTTCCACAGCTGAAACCAGGGATGAACTTCTTTCTAAAGAAGAGATCCGAACGGCCAAGAAGACGTACGAATTGGATCAACTGGCAAATGAAATGGGACATACAGTAGTGCGCCTGCCACCATATCATTGTCAGTATAATCCGATCGAGCTGATATGGGCCCAAGTTAAACGGTATGTTGCAAACAAGAATACGACTTTCAGATTGGCCGATATTGAACAACTTGCACACGAAGCTTTGGACAGGATAACTCAGGAAGACTGGGAGAAGTGCGTAAGACATGCGGAGGCACTACAAGAAGCCGATTACTCAAAGCAGTGCACGAGAGACACCACAGTGGAGCCCTTCATCATACACTTACGTGTGAGTAGTGACAGCGAACCTGAGTCCAGTGAATCCGAAGACGAATTACTGCAGGAGTGTTAAAAAGTGTATATAGGTGGTAAACGTGTCTATAGCGAAGCGTAGTATTTTCTATTTTTATTGAAACATAAAAAACCGTGTGTGCGTGTTTTCTTCAGGAGTGTTATGAATGTGCTCTGTGCTATCACTTTGCAAAGTGATAATTGTGTGACTAACCCTATCTATTTAAGGTGAGTTTTTCAACATACTGCTTATTTATAATAGTCATAAGGAATTCTATAGTTCATAAAATAAGGAAAATTTTAATTATAAAATTAGTAAGGACAATGCATAAAATATAGAATTATAAATTTAAATTCTATATTTAAAGATTTAAGTTATAATATATATATATATATATATATATATATATAAATAAGCAGTATATATATACAAATTTATTTCATGAGACATTTGTATTTGTTGTTTATAAAATTATCCTTATTTTCTTAAGAAATCCAATTCGTTTCACGTTTATACATACCATTATTTTTATGCTACTTGTGCATGTAACATCTTATAGTATAGTTCTAATTTTTTTACTTAATTATTAATAAGCAGCGCAGGAAATAAAAATAGAATATTTTTCTGAGTCACGAATAGTGCGGTGTCTCTTCAATAATTAAATGGGGCAAGCTTAAGACACAGGATGCGTATAAAATTCGTTCAAACAAACTATAGCTGACGCGTCGAATTGAATGTTATGTATAAGATACGGAAATTAATTGTTAATTAATTATTAACAATATATTAATTGTGATGTAATTATTATTAAGAATTATTGACAATGTAACAATGTACTCTAATGCATGTATTACAAACTTTCTCACTTTGTTATATTCTTTACATTAAGTAGGCTTACTTACTAGTGTAGCATTTTTCGGAAGAAAGGGAAACTGTTGCTTAGTGGCAACGCTGTAAGTAAGCGGTGTGACCTTGACGATACTACTTCCATGCAGTTAACTCTAGTAGATGATACTAAAGGTCCGTAATAGTCTATACTGACGAGTGCACCCTTTTCTGTTGGTAAAAGAGGTCTGGTTAGTCCCATACACTTTTTAAAACGATCTTTACATTTCTGACAGGTGTCATATGTTTTAATCAGTTTGTTGGTGTTTTTATATAAATGATCACCCGTGAAATGCTCCTTAAAAATACCATAGGTCCTCTTCACTCCGCAGTGTCCATATGCTTCATGAATTTCCTTTAGTAATTCTTGACCAATTTCCGGCGTTACAACTAACTTCCATCTCCCTTTCTCCTTGCAGTACAATTTATGATTGTATACTTGGTATATTTTCGTCAATTTGTTCTTGTTATTCTTGCTCAATCGGTTAATAATATTACTTATTTTAATATTGTTCATTTGATGCGTTGTAATGTTATTCAACTGGTTCTTTAACTGCTTACCCAGCTTGATGTCGATCGCATAGATTTCGGTCTCTTCGTCACGATCTGGTATATTATGTTCTAGTACATCGTGTGGATTTCGGCTGAGTACATCTGCTACGATATTTTCACTGCATTTACAATGTACTACCTCAAAATCATATTCTTGGATTGCTAGTATCCATCTGGTAATACGTGAACAGCTTAATTGGCAATTTTGCATAAATATTAATGCCTTGTTATCTGTAACAATGGTTAGTGGTCGTCCTAATACGTATGTTCTAAATTTCTTTAGGCAATGAACTACGGTGAGTAGTTCTACTTCGGTCGTAAAATAATTTAACTCGGGTCCTTTAAGAACCCGACTGGTAAATGCTATCACCCCTATTTCTCCGTCATCGTCGATCTGATACAGCTGACCCCCAATTGCATACTTACTCGCATCAGTCTGTAAGTAAAACCTTTTTTTCGGGTCCGGGTGTCTTAGCATAACAGTGTCGACAAATAGTTTCTTTACCTCGTTGAAATTATTTTCTAATTCTGCAGTCCACTTGAATTTAGTACCCTTTTTCAACAACTGTAGAAGTGGTTTGGTTTTTTCCGCATATTTTCTGGTGACCTTATTGTAGAAATTTGTAAGGCCAAGAAATCCCTTTAATTGTTTCAGCTTTTTCGGTCTCGGAAACTCCATAATAGCAGAAATTTTCTCTGTAGAAGCGCTGATCCCATTAATTACCCCAAGTAATTAATTCTATCACGGAAGAATTTAGACTTTTTGAGATTAACCGTGACGTTTTCTCTTCTGAGGTTATTCAGCAACATTCTTAAGTGTACCAAGTGTTCATCAATATTTTCCGACACACACAAACAATCGTCCACATACAATATAGTAAAATTTTTCACTTCCTCACACAATACCTTATCCAGCCCGCGTGTTATACTCGCCAAACTCGTCTTCAGCCTGAATGGTGTGACAGTATATCTGTAACATTTTCCTTTGAACAGAAATCCAGTGTAGTCCCGTGACTCTTCAGCAAGTGGAATTTGCCAGAAGCTGCTGGTTAGGTCAATGCTACTCATAACCTTTACTCGTCCGCAGCTCGCCAACACCTGGTTAATCGGTCTTATTCCTTCGTGATCTGGAATAGTGACCGAATTGATCCTCATTGCGTCAAGACATAGTCGTACTGTTTGATCTCTCTTTACTACCGTCACAATTGGGTTCACATATGGACTGTTTGCACGCTCTATTACGCCGCATTTCTCCATTTTCTTTATTTCTTCTTCCACAGCATTTTGGTATTTTAGTGGAACAGGCCACCCTTTCAGACAGTAAGGGGTTGTGTCAGTTATTTTTAATTTGTGTTCGTACTTATTGATCCTTCCTGGCATCTCACGAAATACTTGTTGGTTTGAGTTTAGGATTCTCTTTAATTCTTCCTTTGTTTTCGAATCAATCCCGGATGTTTCGTCTAACTTCTTTTGGATTGCATTGGTAATTCCATCTTCTGCTTCTTCGAGTGCTACCGTCATTATTTCCGCAATTACGGGCTCCTCTCCGCTACCGTTGCGATTTTGAAATAGTATTTTATTATTTGGAAGATTGATTATGCACCTACCATCTTGTAACAAATTAATACCGATTATACATTCTCTGATGAGGTTGGAAACAACTATAAATACCGCATCAGCCACATATTCTCCAATCTTAATTGCGAGCATGATTTGTTGTGTGATTTTGTTTGATTTCTTCCCAACTGCTCCTTTATAATTAAATTTGTAATTTTCAATACAGGTATATCACCCAGACGCTTCTTGTTCAAATGATACCATTCTGCTGATACCGCATTAATCTGACTGCCAGTATCAATCAGCGCCTTTACTGGTATTTCATTTAGTAGTACATTCGACTCGGGACATTTAATCTTATTAATTTCTTTATATGGTGACTCCTCTTCCATCAGAGTGTCCCTTATATCTATGAATGTAGTATTAATTATCTTATAGCTAGTTTTTAATTCTACCTTATCACTAAAATAATCGTTAATTAGTTTTTTGACTGGGTATTTCCGTTCATTTGAGCGTTAGTACTACTGTCTACCTGGCTCGTTGATTGTATACCGCTGGTCGAGGCAATTGTATTTATTTGGGATTTGTATACCCGCTTCGGTAATCTTCTGTCTCTCTCATTCGCCTCTCTCGCTCGTCCTTCATGTCTCCAAGGTCCTTTATGACGTTGGTTTTTGTGCCGTTCTGTTCTATTCTCTGACGGATGATTTGCATGATTCATGTTTCCTTCCTGCTTAGGCTCAACTTGCAAAGTGCATTCCACGTTAGCTCCATTCTTCCTTTGTCGCAATGCCGCAAATTCCGTTAGCAAGTTTTGAAACTCTGTGATGTTCCGCACTCCCCTCGTAATACGTGCCACTGCGATATCTCTGTGGTAGTGGTTAGCCAGTTTGCGAATTGAATGCTGGTCAGAGATTGGAGGTATTAGCTGCCGATTCTGTAGTATGCACCTTTCCATGTACTGAGTCATACTTAACCCGCTCTCTGGTCTATACCTACCGAATTCCAGTTTATCACGAACTGTCTCCACTGCTGTGTGATGATCACATGGAATCATCTGGTTCCAGTACTTGGACGTAAATGCCGTCTGGAATTGAGCAAAGGTGTTCACCTCACTACGTATTAGTTTCCACCAAATTGCTGCTTCACCGTCCAAGTGCCTCCCGATCCAGGTTATATCTTCGTCCTGATAGTTTTCACGGTGTATCGCCTCCAGTTCTTTCACAAACGCCATGGGGTACTTCCCTTCTCCATTGAAGTTTATGTTCTTTGTGTGCTCCACTACCACTCCTTGCTGTCTCGGTGTGCGTTCAATCTGCGCTATTTTATGACGCATATCTTTTTTTATCTTGCTGATCTTTTCTTCGATTGACGAACAGTCGTTTTCGTAACACTCTTTGAGTTGTTCGACCTGTTCTTCATTCTTTTTTTCGTGTGTGATTATTTTATTGGTGATGGTTCTGAGTTCATGTGCGACACTAGCTTGGTGTTGCTGTAGCGATTCTTCACATTTCTCCCAGTGATCTCTCGTTTCCGTACGCACTTTTGTTACCTCATCTCTCACGACATCTTTGACCTATGTACGTATCCGTGTTGCAGTTTCCTGGTTTTCGTTGCGTATTACCTGTATTTGTTGTTCCGTTTGTGTTTTGTGCTCTTGTGTTTGTTGTGTGTATTTTTCTTCCATCTTGCGTTCTATTTCGTCTATTCTTTTCTCTATATGTGTTATATTTTCTGTCATTGCTTTTGCTATGTTCCGTTCTATTTGTTTATTGTTTTCTTCTAGTAAACGTTTGGTGTTTTCTTCATCCTTTCTATTATTTTCTGCGAATAGTTGTGCTAAGTTTTTGTTAGTGTTTTCTGTTATACGTTGTTCTGATTGTTTAGTGTTTTCTGTCATTCTCTGTTCTAATCGTTGTGTGAATTGTTGTAATAACGCGACTATATCTATGTTTGTAGGTGTTTGTTGTTGTGTTTCATTTTGTGACTGTGTTTGTTCTGTTTCGGCTCGTACTTCATCATGTTGTCGTTGTCCCCTCGCCTCTGAAGAGACCTCCGAGCTTTCGCTTTCCGTAGCTTCACCCCATCCTTTTTCTCCCATTTGATTATTAACATCAAACTCAACCTCGGAACCACCGTTATTATTATCACTATTATCAGCCATTTTACTTTTACTACTTGTATTATTATTTAATTTAGATTTCCTTAGCTTACTTTTAATTTTATCTACTTACTCTAACACATATTTTTATTCTACTTATCATCTATATCCCGTCTCATTCTGCCGAGCTCATTTATAATAATTAAGCTCCACAAGTTGGGCAGCCAAATAGTACATTTGCTTTTTTCGCTCCACGTTTTGGGCGACCAAATATTACATAAACGAAAGTCTCGTTCCGTTTTCCTGGCGTTTCTTTGTTTTTATGTAAGTATGTTTACTTAATATGGAAATATTAATATTAAAATAATGTGTAAAGTTGCTGGGCGCCAGAGATGTATACTATCTCAGGGTGTTTTTTGAATAAAAACAATGTAGTTTGGATGCTAAGATATTTTAATTATCATTAAGAATCATAGAAATCGATAAATACATTTGTATATTGCTCATGTTGTCGACAGATGCTTTAAATCACTTAACCAACTACTTCATATTATAACTACATGCCATTTAATTTACTTGGTTCTTCCTAAATCATAAATTAATCAAATAATCTAACTTGATAGGATAAACATATGACATACATAAATATAAGAATCAAATATTCATAGAAGAGATTACAATTAAACATAAAATATATCAATCAAATATTCATTATTCGTTAAGCATCTCAATAATCATCAACATCTATAAGTAAGATTAATATATGTATTTATATTCAACTTCAGTTATGACCATTTATCATCTTCTGTTCATCATTAAATTTAAATTAATGCAAAAAGAATCTCAAATTTGAATTATACTAATAAATAATGCCTTTCTAAAGTCATAAGAGGCAATTTTAATTTAGCATCCAGCTACGCGTAAGTTCTTTTAAAATGAGACGGGATTTTATGGTATATAGACGATTCTACTACATTTGATATATTCTAATAAATGGGTATAGTGAAATGTTAGAGTTTACTTGTTAAGAGTTTAACGTGTAGAATCAGCTCAGTACATTATGCAACTGGGCATCTGAACTACTCCAGCAAGTTTATGAATACTTACAAATTGGCATATTTCAGTTACAAAGTACTGACAGATTTACTGGTTTTTGTATTGAGTACAAATTTGTTTGACAAACAAAATTTTTAACTATCTTTTATGAACAAATATTTTAGAATAGCTTAACGGTATCATGTCATTTCCTGGAAGATTTGAAATTATACATTACACATACTCTGCTTTTAATAAACTCAATTTCACTTTCGCTGATCTTACACACATACCGTAATTTTAATTATCGCACACGACTTACATTTTATTTTGATATAGATATTGTATTTAACACGAGTTCAGATATACGTGACTCTAAGCTGAGAAATTAAATAAGAGAGAGATCGAGCGCGCTTGAGGTAATATTTGTAATCTGTACTAAATCTCTATTCCCTCCTGTTCTACTTAAATCTTTCTGATAGGGTTAGGGCTAGTTTCCTGACCGGGAACATTGAATTCGTCCACTCATGAGCCTTAAAAAATTGGCGCTCACAAGGCACGCGTTCTACCATTGGTTTATTTAAGTTGCGAGCGCGCCGTTTTCAGCACGTGGTCTCGCTACTGAAACTGACGCTGTTTTACACCCGCTAAACAAGTATTTTAGGAGTGGTTGCCTTTGTACTTTCAAGGTTAACATTTGTCAAAAACTAGCGGTATCTGACACTTTAAGTTTTTCTCGCGAACAATGCGTTTCCTCTACTTTATGACTTTAGAAAGTTACAGTTATTGTTGGCTGTCGCCTTAGTTAAATTACTTACAAAAATTTCTATATGAGGCATTACTTTGTCTCTACTTCATACTCAATACAAATAAATATTTATAATTATTATTAACTAGATAAACATATAAAAATACATAAATTACACTAATGTCATAACATAGTGCACTGTGAAAAAATATCGTTATATAATTACACTCCTGTAGCTCAATTTTCAGGAAATTCTTCCTCAAAGAATCTACAGAGGGTCGAATCTTGAAGAGAGTTTGTCGTATTCGTTCCGCTCCCTTGGAACAGAGTTATCATTGTTATTCACGTGGAAAAAATCATCATTTTACAAAACCGGTCACGTGACATACTTTCTGCGATAGGAGCATAACGTGTAGAATCAGCTCAGTACATTATGCAACTGGGCATCTGAACTACTCCAGCAAGTTTATGAATACTTACAAATTGGCATATTTCAGTTACAAAGTACTGACAGATTTACTGGTTTTTGTATTGAGTACAAATTTGTTTGACAAACAAAATTTTTAACTATCTTTTATGAACAAATATTTTAGAATAGCTTAACGGTATCATGTCATTTCCTGGAAGATTTGAAATTATTAGCCTATGCGGTAAGACACATCTACTGGTTCCATATTTTTGAATCGCCAGTATCGTGTTTCAATTTTCTGTTCTGACGACCCACATTGGTTTTGTTCCAAAAGTCGTAAACGCAGTGGCGTATCGTCATCATCATCTGAGCTGGTCACGTAAAATTCTGCAGGTATACTGAAACAACCTGCCCTGAAAATGGTACCAGAACTTGTCTAACACATTGTCAGAGTCTAAAACATTGTCTATCACATGATTTTCCCCGTAAATAGCTCCCTCAGCAGTTTCCTCGGCTCCAACTTCATCCGTTTAAACTTGATTCCTCTGCTACATTTTCATCTTCTTAAAGTTCTGGGCCATCTATATCCTATATAACACCCTCTAGGAGTAAAATAATATCTGCAGGTGTTAGGTGCTTCGATATACCCTATGGAAAATAATTATATTTACGAACCTCCCTAAATATAGTACATATGTGCTATATTGTATACAATGTCTGTAAAAATGCATTAATAATCCCTCAGAAACAATTTATGTTACTATAATATCAATAATATTACTAATATTCTTCAAAGTAAAAAAATCACTAAATATTGTTTCAATAACGATCATAGATGTCTTATGAGTTACTTCATGCATACAATCTAGTGACGCTAAATGGAATCAATGTAGTTTAAGAAATATTTAAAAAAAGAAGTTTTCATTATTTCACAGTTATTTAAGACCACAGAAACAAACTTAATACGGTTTAAAGTGCACAACACATACCTGTAAATATTTTTCAATAATATGAATCACCGTGACTATCAACATGCAGTTCAAACACTTAACCTACGAACATCTAAATAATTAGATTTTCAATTTTCTACAACTAGTAGCCGCGAAGGCGACGTAATTTGAAATAGTTCACTGTAGGTAGCAGCACAGACAGGAACATTCAATACCGTCCCCAGTACAAACGAGAAACGTAACCTGTGGTTTTCATTTTTCCTTTCCAATTAAAAATGCGAATCTTCATATGTTTTTAACAGATCTCCTGGAACAGACAACATGATGCATACTTAACTTAGAACATACGTATAGTACATACAATGTTAATTACACCACGCTTGTAGTGGTTGCTGGGGTCAGTGGGTTTAGACTTAATCTCATTTAATATGGGGCATTGATACCAACACTTTTAGTCTCCATATGCACTATATAAAAGTTATATTTTTTGTACGTAGCTATTTGATTGGTTTTAACCAGCTTTATAATTTAAAAAAACATTAACAAAAATTAATCTTATCTACTTGTGCTACATATATTTTATCATAACAAAAACTCTAACATAGGAATACATAATATGCAAAATCCAGAATTTGCTCAGGCGTCCAATAAAAATAATTAAAAAGCTCAATATTCTTACAATTTAAATTTTTTAAAGTTTGAATCAAGCGTCTCTGAACTCCCCTGAATGAGTGTAAAGGAGGATGCACAGCTTATTGACATGTTCACTAAAATTCATCGTTATGTTTTAGGTCTACAAGTTCTACACTATAATAGTCTCTGTATAAGGTTTTAAGCAAATGTAAACGATGTTTGTGCATCAGATTACATTCGAAGGGAATGTACGCTTTTGAAGAGAACAGTGTGAAAATTATTTTCTGTTGTATAGGTCATCATACTATGTAACCTCTGTGTGTGTGTGTGTGTGTGTGTGTGTGTGTGTGTGTGTGTGTGTGTGTGTGTGTGTGTGTGTGTGTGTGTGTGTGTGTGTGTCAATTTAGTCTAAAGTGGCTAGCTTTAAAGTGAGTTTCAGAAATCCATTGTGTATTAGGTTTTAATACAGAAACCATTCAGTCTAGGTATGATCTCTTAAAAAAATTGTAAACTGGAATGTTTTGCAGCTCTAAAGTATTTTGTGCCTTGTGAAAAATTTACCAGAATGGACATGTGAGATTTCGGGAATTCATGATTCAAATTATCTTTACACAATCTGAAAGAAGACGAAACAGAAACTAAGATTATAGAGCAAAATTACTATTTTAAGGTTGTAATATCCAAAAAATGTCTTTAATAACTTTATGAATTGATAAAATGAAGAATTAAAAAACTTAAATTTATTCCAAGTCTAAAACAAATCCTAATAACTATTAACGACAGGCCTATAAGCTATGTTAGTTGTAGGTTCAGTACAGAAAAATATGTAGGCCTACTACGATGGTTTGTGACCTTTTTGAAACTTCTACAAAAACAATACGGGCTAATCTAGTTTAAATCCTAAATAGTACATAAATATAATTTCCAGAAAGAATGTGACTATCATGTTATTCTAACCTAGAAGTTCTAGTAAAACATTTGAGAATTTTCCAAGGAACTTAGGCGTATAAGCCTATCCAATACCTAGTCACAAATCGAATATGTTTGTTATTACAAGTTATATTAACAATTTAAAACTCAGTGAGTAGGGAATTGCTGAAACATGTCTATAATGTATTGTGTAATATTTCTCTGTTACTAAATTCTTATGAATAGTATAAAGTTTAATTTATTATACCACTTCTAATTCTCCAAATATTTTAATCTTTCAAACACAGACTTAATTTAACTCTTCTCATATAACAAAACTGCATTAATTACATTTCCGCTTAAAGGCGTAATTTTGCATTGTAAACTACATCGCGTGACCAGTCCGCGTTTACGGTTCCTACTCGCCATGTAAAAGTATATGAGAATTATGTACACTTTGTTAAAGTTTAAAAAGAGCTATGCGCAGTGGGTCCGGAGTGAAGTATTCGGTTGAGAAGAGAGAAATATTGGAGTGGAATGAGTAACCTCGTTTTAGAAATCTCTGAGCCAGAGCTTGTGAATTATCTTTGTGTTGTGTTTCATAAATATACATTGATTCAACAGAGATCAACTCGCCGCTTAAGAAAAGTAGTTCCGGAAACGAAGGCAATAGTAGTAATGATTATTATCTTTAGTTTCAGAAGATAATGCTACAATGACACTACAAGAAATCTTAAATAAAATAGCTGACACGTGTAGACCATCTGTTCATTAGCTAAGAAAGCTTGTAATAGATTAAATAAACTGGGTCTAATTTAACTGATAACAACATGAAAACTGGGAATCGTGCCAATAGAAAGGTTAATTCAGACAGTAATGAAATTATTTGTGTAATAAAATATATAACTTTTATAAGACCATAAAACACTGCTATGTTTAAGAACATTAGTATCTGTTTGAAAATCCGAACATCAGGAATATTGTTTGATGTTTCAGACGAACCTCTTATAAAAGTCTTAAAAAGTATGGTGCGTAATTTATATGGAAGAAAACAGTCGGCAACATTAACACTCCGTTCAGCGTGTTATTTTTTAAAAACATGCAGAAATTAGAAAATTGACCGACCAATTATTTTAAAAGCGAATCATATCTACAAATATTTCCCACCCGAATGAAATGTATTGCTTTGGTCTAATTCATTCTTGAGTTGTAAGGAACGCGCTTTTATTTTTTACGTGAGACCGGTGTTCTAGTAATTATCACGAGGAAATTAATACAGAAAATTATGAAAAGTGGTTGAAAACAAAACCGTTTCTAAGATTACCACTACGGTTAGTTTTAGTGGCAGATACTTCCCTGTATTAAACTTGAGTAGCCGACTCAGATAACAGTGGCGCTTCCTGGCTGTGAATACAGCAACTCACGGCTGGCGACCCGTTGTACTAGCCATGTAAACATCCCACTAAACACAAAAGCCGTGCGGTATGCCTTGGTCATGTAAGGAATGTTGAGCATAGGTTTTATTTATTAATTCCCCGCGCTACAAAAAAATTACACAAATTGCCGGATACTACTACTGCCGGATACATAATCAGAAATACCAGAATGGTAGGGAAATAGATCATATACTATGTAGTGAAAATATGTAGTCAATAAATCTAAACTGTATCACGTACTAAAAATAAAAAGACAAAATATGGAGAGGTTTACATAGACTGTATTTAGCAACAAGAGTCACAGTGTTCTCAGATTACTCGTTTATAATTGGGAATTCAGTACCATAGAATTTACTTCGTCATGGGTAACAAAAATATATAGCTTCTCCCAACGTACATCACTCATTAAATATTGTGGTTCACGAAATGATTGAAGAAGATTTCTTCGTAGCTGACAAAAAAAAACTGAAAAATATCGTGATCATAGCGTTGAATGCGAAAACAAATAAGAAGAGGCAGACATGTTAATCGGCATTCTAACAAAAGAAAGTACAGTAGCACCTCACTAATTCCTCACCTATGGGACCAAAAGGGTGACGAATTAGTTAAATTGACGAATAAGTAAGGGAGCAAGAAACAAACACATCAAAGACAATATAACATCTTTTATTACAACCCTAACAATGTACAGTACTAAAGTTATGCTCGAACATATTTATTGCTGGAAATTTTCAAACTGAAACAAGTTAGCACTGTAATTGCAAAAAAAATGTTTAATGATTGTAAAAAAGTCTGTCATTTTCTTCAGTGTTTTTGTGGACTGTGCTTTTCAAAAGTCAAATACTTGGCGAGGTGAAATTATTTCAGGCAGTTCTGTTTAATCATGGCCTTCGTACCACTTGCTTGCTGTCGCCAGTGTTTGAATGGCCTCCTTATAAGGGATTGCTGGTTTCTTTGGCTGGTCATCTTCTTCATTATTAGTTTCTGTAGGTTCTCTGAATACGTATGTAACAATTACATTATCACTAAATATTTCGTACGGTTAGTCTATTTCACACCAATTTTTGACGTCGTCTTTATTCAAACTGTTAAATGCTGTAGGGATTAGCAGATATCCAATAATTCAGGTGTAGTCGAAACATCTGGTTCTGTAGACGCTGGTTGTAATTAAGATGGAAGTAACTCATTCCAGGCAGATTTCGAGACATTGAATATTACATTGGTTTATTGCTACACAGTAAATAAGTATAAATAACGTATAAATATATTGCTATAAGTATACGTCTTTATAGCCTATGACACAGTCATGTCCACAGAGTATGTATTAAGACAATGCGTAATTTTGATAAAAACAGTAACGTTTTTTGTTAAAATAACAATAAGCTAGTTCAATCAGCAAGTTCCTGGTTTACTCCCATTATTATTAGAGCGTATGTTACTCGCTTGTTAATAAAGAAAAAAAGCTTGAGTTGCGGACGAATTACAGAGGGACATTACATTAGTGAGGTTCCACTCTAACTTATTATAACACTCGATTACAACAAAACTGTTGAAAAGATATATACAAATAACCGCTATTAATTACCATAGTCCCTTTGGTGTAGTGGATAGCACATTGGTCTTCTAATCCAAAGGTCGCGGGTTCGATCCCCGCAGGGGACATATTTTCTTTTTATCCATTTATCTATAACATGAAATTACAGTGTACTACCACAGTTCCTATATTTTTGGTATTTGCAGTGTCACCTTTTATATCTGTTTTATTATGCGAAAAAACAAATATTTGTTTTGGACTTATACTAAAATAGAAGAAATATGCTTAAGTCAAACGAGTGCAAGCCTTCAATGTCAATATTTTATTCAATAGCCCGTTTATGTTATAGATATAATTCTTGAATATATTTATAAAATAATAGCTATATAAATAATTAACATCTGTTATTCTTACATCAATAAAATGTATGTAAACGAGATTCAAAGTATTTTAGTTAAATGACATTTGTACCGTCGACCACGTTCTCACTTGGAAAAACATTTTGTCCCACTTCCATTTAAGTTTCTTAATTTTACGTCGGGAATTACACTACCTATTGCAGTTTGTGTCTCGTATATACCGCGCGGCTTAACTCGTTGGAAAAGTAAAATTTAAGAATTTAAATTTTGAAAAGTTTATAGTGTAAAAATTATTATCCACCAAAACCGGATTATTTTGTGCTGAATAACTTGATATAATTATTAACACACTTTTTGAAAACAAAAAATTTACTACACAGAAGATAAGTGCTAAACTGAAAGGAGAATTCTATAAGGAAATATTAAATAAAAGAAACACGAAAACAACTATGTAACTTACTAACTTAGAATAAAAAATAGAATAAAATAAATAATGTAGAATAAAAAAACTTAGTAACTTATTAGAGACCACTATGTGTTTATAACAGAACTTTGTAGGGATAGTGAGGAGTAAATAAGAAGAAATCACTAAACATGGAGAGGAAACACAAAAGAACCAATTAAATCTGTTACCTCATAGAAAATAAGAGGCCCGATTAGAGTTAAATAATTTGTAAGGTAAATAGAAGAAAAGTATTATAGAGCTGTTAGTAGAAAATGTTAGAACAGAACAGAACATAGTGGAGATACTTTAAAATTAAGACAATTGAAGCAATTAAGCAGATATGTGGGATAATTAAAAGACACAATAGAAATAAGCAGAAGACGTGTATGTGAAATGTGTGTTTATTGAAATAACAAGTGAAGTGCACAGATACTGTTAAAATACAGCTTATGAAGAGGCCAAGTGGAAAAGAAGGTAAGACTTAAAGTGCCTGGAAAGTTCAAGTGGTTTCAACAGAATAAAAGTCCTAAACTCTTAGTGATTATCACGAACGGATTTTAGTTAGATATAAGTTAGCATAGTTTAAAAGACTCAGGAAAACATTAGCAAGTGTAATACAGGATAGACTCATGTCTGGTGCGCTAAGAAACAATTAGAAGATGGTAGTGAATTAAAAACAGTGAGTGAAAAACTTTCAAGTTCCTAAGTACTTGGTTAGGTTATACACCTCGTATTTTATAGGATAAAGGTATAACTAAAGTGAAAACTGTAATAAAGCTAAAATTTGTCATCGTAGGATATAGGAAGGACACAAGCAGTTAGTTAAAGAAACCTTAAAGGGTAAAGAGAAACCTGCTAGCTTAAAAAGTGATTTAATCAGTACAGTGGTGGTGCTTATTTAACCCGCGCTTCCCGCAAGTTAGGACATAGCGCCCCCAAATACAAATTTTTGGTTACTCCCGTCATGATTTAATATTGGAATTGGTGTTTTGATAACTGAATCGCATAACTAATAAAGGTCTGGGTATTTTTCCTATAAGATATTTAACTAAAGAATAAGATAACTAGTTATAATAATCGGACCAATCGTCTGTCCTAATAAAATCAGTTAGAATGTAATAGAAAAGAAAAATATTTTTTATATTTCAATCTACTTTCAATTTTACTTTTTACACTTTATTTCAATAAATGCTGATACAAAATTCTCTCCAAGTGAATCATTGCACGTAAAGGGAACGAGAATTTATACATTACAGACAAACATCACATTTTAAAACAAAATTTTACATTAAATAAATATAGTTGTAACAGTATATAAACGTTACTTCTTACATTAAAAGATGAATTAATTACAATAGGTAAAATATATCATGATGATCACAATACAATTTATAATGTACAACATTACGAAGACGTGCCACGTAAAACGTACAGGAAACCTATTGTGTTACACAGAAATTTTATTAATTCTACATGTAGACTACTTAAAAAATTCATCATGTGACTTAAATAAAATTAATATATTATTTAAAAACTTGTATAGGCTCAAATTGCTATTTCAAAACTACCTTCTCCGGGATGTTGATGCAGCAAAGGAATCAATAAGAAAATTGAAATCTGTATTCCTTGCAGTCTCATTTTCGATCCTTAGAAACGAGAGTCCAGAGAGTCAATCTTGTGACAAGTGTGTGTCTCAAATATGATTTGATGATTTTCAATTTAAAAATCGATCTTTTTGTTGTTGATTTTTTCAATGAAAAGTATGTAGGCAGTACAAACTTCTGGAAAGTTGGAGGAAAAAATTGCGTGTTCATATGTTGCCTTCTATCGCGTTTATTTTGTTTCTCTATTTTTAACAACATTTTGGCTACACGTTTTAGCTGAGTTTTACCTAAAGTTTAGAAGTATGTAGACTTTGTATTCTAAGCTGCTCGCAGCAATCAATAAACAACTTGGAGCCTCCTGTTAAAACCTATAGCGGAATAACGGTATGTTGGCCAAATACTCAAAGCCCAGGTCGTCTTAGTACTAGTGACCAATATTTTTTCTCGACTGCTGTTAAGAATTGCAACATAAAAGAATGGCATTTCCCCATCATAAAAAGAGGATCGGGACGTTTTACAAGAATCTCATAGATATCTGTCAAATCTTGTAGTAATCACATTCTTGTAATATGCTTATGACAAGTGCTTATCATACAGCTTAACGGAAATTGCATTCCATTCTATACAATCTACGAAATTTTTACCCACCGTCCTCTGTATTCCTAAGACATTGAATATTACATTGGTTTATTGCTACACAGTAAATAAGTATAAATAACGTATAAATATATTGCTATAAGTATACGTCTTTATAGCCTATGACACAGTCATGTCCACAGAGTATGTATTAAGACAATGCGTAATTTTGATAAAAACAGTAACGTTTTTTGTTAAAATAACAATAAGCTAGTTCAATCAGCAAGTTCCTGGTTTACTCCCATTATTATTAGAGCGTATGTTACTCGCTTGTTAATAAAGAAAAAAAGCTTGAGTTGCGGACGAATTACAGAGGGACATTACATTAGTGAGGTTCCACTCTAACTTATTATAACACTCGATTACAACAAAACTGTTGAAAAGATATATACAAATAACCGCTATTAATTACCATAGTCCCTTTGGTGTAGTGGATAGCACATTGGTCTTCTAATCCAAAGGTCGCGGGTTCGATCCCCGCAGGGGACATATTTTCTTTTTATCCATTTATCTATAACATGAAATTACAGTGTACTACCACAGTTCCTATATTTTTGGTATTTGCAGTGTCACCTTTTATATCTGTTTTATTATGCGAAAAAACAAATATTTGTTTTGGACTTATACTAAAATAGAAGAAATATGCTTAAGTCAAACGAGTGCAAGCCTTCAATGTCAATATTTTATTCAATAGCCCGTTTATGTTATAGATATAATTCTTGAATATATTTATAAAATAATAGCTATATAAATAATTAACATCTGTTATTCTTACATCAATAAAATGTATGTAAACGAGATTCAAAGTATTTTAGTTAAATGACATTTGTACCGTCGACCACGTTCTCACTTGGAAAAACATTTTGTCCCACTTCCATTTAAGTTTCTTAATTTTACGTCGGGAATTACACTACCTATTGCAGTTTGTGTCTCGTATATACCGCGCGGCTTAACTCGTTGGAAAAGTAAAATTTAAGAATTTAAATTTTGAAAAGTTTATAGTGTAAAAATTATTATCCACCAAAACCGGATTATTTTGTGCTGAATAACTTGATATAATTATTAACACACTTTTTGAAAACAAAAAATTTACTACACAGAAGATAAGTGCTAAACTGAAAGGAGAATTCTATAAGGAAATATTAAATAAAAGAAACACGAAAACAACTATGTAACTTACTAACTTAGAATAAAAAATAGAATAAAATAAATAATGTAGAATAAAAAAACTTAGTAACTTATTAGAGACCACTATGTGTTTATAACAGAACTTTGTAGGGATAGTGAGGAGTAAATAAGAAGAAATCACTAAACATGGAGAGGAAACACAAAAGAACCAATTAAATCTGTTACCTCATAGAAAATAAGAGGCCCGATTAGAGTTAAATAATTTGTAAGGTAAATAGAAGAAAAGTATTATAGAGCTGTTAGTAGAAAATGTTAGAACAGAACAGAACATAGTGGAGATACTTTAAAATTAAGACAATTGAAGCAATTAAGCAGATATGTGGGATAATTAAAAGACACAATAGAAATAAGCAGAAGACGTGTATGTGAAATGTGTGTTTATTGAAATAACAAGTGAAGTGCACAGATACTGTTAAAATACAGCTTATGAAGAGGCCAAGTGGAAAAGAAGGTAAGACTTAAAGTGCCTGGAAAGTTCAAGTGGTTTCAACAGAATAAAAGTCCTAAACTCTTAGTGATTATCACGAACGGATTTTAGTTAGATATAAGTTAGCATAGTTTAAAAGACTCAGGAAAACATTAGCAAGTGTAATACAGGATAGACTCATGTCTGGTGCGCTAAGAAACAATTAGAAGATGGTAGTGAATTAAAAACAGTGAGTGAAAAACTTTCAAGTTCCTAAGTACTTGGTTAGGTTATACACCTCGTATTTTATAGGATAAAGGTATAACTAAAGTGAAAACTGTAATAAAGCTAAAATTTGTCATCGTAGGATATAGGAAGGACACAAGCAGTTAGTTAAAGAAACCTTAAAGGGTAAAGAGAAACCTGCTAGCTTAAAAAGTGATTTATTCAGTACAGTGGTGGTGCTTATTTAACCCGCGCTTCCCGCAAGTTAGGACATAGCGCCCCCAAATACAAATTTTTGGTTACTCCCGTCATGATTTAATATTGGAATTGGTGTTTTGATAACTGAATCGCATAACTAATAAAGGTCTGGGTATTTTCCCTATAAGATATTTAACTAAAGAATAAGATAACTAGTTATAATAATCGGACCAATCGTCTGTCATAATAAAATCAGTTAGAATGTAATAGAAAAGAAAAATATTTTTTATATTTCAATCTACTTTCAATTTTACTTTTTACACTTTATTTCAATAAATGCTGATACAAAATTCTCTCCAAGTGAATCATTGCACGTAAAGGAAACGAGAATTTATACATTACAGACAAACATCACATTTTAAAACAAAATTTTACATTAAATAAATATAGTTGTAACAGTATATAAACGTTACTTCTTACATTAAAAGATGAATTAATTACAATAGGTAAAATATATCATGATGATCACAATACAATTTATAATGTACAACATTACGAAGACGTGCCACGTAAAACGTACAGGAAACCTATTGTGTTACACAGAAATTTTATTAATTCTACATGTAGACTACTTAAAAAATTCATCATGTGACTTAAATAAAATTAATATATTATTTAAAAACTTGTATAGGCTCAAATTGCTATTTCAAAACTACCTTCTCCGGGATGTTGATGCAGCAAAGGAATCAATAAGAAAATTGAAATCTGTATTCCTTGCAGTCTCATTTTCGATCCTTAGAAACGAGAGTCCAGAGAGTCAATCTTGTGACAAGTGTGTGTCTCAAATATGATTTGATGATTTTCAATTTAAAAATCGATCTTTTTGTTGTTGATTTTTTCAATGAAAAGTATGTAGGCAGTACAAACTTCTGGAAAGTTGGAGGAAAAAATTGCGTGTTCATATGTTGCCTTCTATCGCGTTTATTTTGTTTCTCTATTTTTAACAACATTTTGGCTACACGTTTTAGCTGAGTTTTACCTAAAGTTTAGAAGTATGTAGACTTTGTATTCTAAGCTGCTCGCAGCAATCAATAAACAACTTGGAGCCTCCTGTTAAAACCTATAGCGGAATAACGGTATGTTGGCCAAATACTCAAAGCCCAGGTCGTCTTAGTACTAGTGACCAATATTTTTTCTCGACTGCTGTTAAGAATTGCAACATAAAAGAATGGCATTTCCCCATCATAAAAAGAGGATCGGGACGTTTTACAAGAATCTCATAGATATCTGTCAAATCTTGTAGTAATCACATTCTTGTAATATGCTTATGACAAGTGCTTATCATACAGCTTAACGGAAATTGCATTCCATTCTATACAATCTACGAAATTTTTACCCACCGTCCTCTGTATTCCTAAGACATTGAATATTACATTGGTTTATTGCTACACAGTAAATAAGTATAAATAACGTATAAATATATTGCTATAAGTATACGTCTTTATAGCCTATGACACAGTCATGTCCACAGAGTATGTATTAAGACAATGCGTAATTTTGATAAAAACAGTAACGTTTTTTGTTAAAATAACAATAAGCTAGTTCAATCAGCAAGTTCCTGGTTTACTCCCATTATTATTAGAGCGTATGTTACTCGCTTGTTAATAAAGAAAAAAAGCTTGAGTTGCGGACGAATTACAGAGGGACATTACATTAGTGAGGTTCCACTCTAACTTATTATAACACTCGATTACAACAAAACTGTTGAAAAGATATATACAAATAACCGCTATTAATTACCATAGTCCCTTTGGTGTAGTGGATAGCACATTGGTCTTCTAATCCAAAGGTCGCGGGTTCGATCCCCGCAGGGGACATATTTTCTTTTTATCCATTTATCTATAACATGAAATTACAGTGTACTACCACAGTTCCTATATTTTTGGTATTTGCAGTGTCACCTTTTATATCTGTTTTATTATGCGAAAAAACAAATATTTGTTTTGGACTTATACTAAAATAGAAGAAATATGCTTAAGTCAAACGAGTGCAAGCCTTCAATGTCAATATTTTATTCAATAGCCCGTTTATGTTATAGATATAATTCTTGAATATATTTATAAAATAATAGCTATATAAATAATTAACATCTGTTATTCTTACATCAATAAAATGTATGTAAACGAGATTCAAAGTATTTTAGTTAAATGACATTTGTACCGTCGACCACGTTCTCACTTGGAAAAACATTTTGTCCCACTTCCATTTAAGTTTCTTAATTTTACGTCGGGAATTACACTACCTATTGCAGTTTGTGTCTCGTATATACCGCGCGGCTTAACTCGTTGGAAAAGTAAAATTTAAGAATTTAAATTTTGAAAAGTTTATAGTGTAAAAATTATTATCCACCAAAACCGGATTATTTTGTGCTGAATAACTTGATATAATTATTAACACACTTTTTGAAAACAAAAAATTTACTACACAGAAGATAAGTGCTAAACTGAAAGGAGAATTCTATAAGGAAATATTGAATAAAAGAAACACGAAAACAACTATGTAACTTACTAACTTAGAATAAAAAATAGAATAAAATAAATAATGTAGAATAAAAAAACTTAGTAACTTATTAGAGACCACTATGTGTTTATAACAGAACTTTGTAGGGATAGTGAGGAGTAAATAAGAAGAAATCACTAAACATGGAGAGGAAACACAAAAGAACCAATTAAATCTGTTACCTCATAGAAAATAAGAGGCCCGATTAGAGTTAAATAATTTGTAAGGTAAATAGAAGAAAAGTATTATAGAGCTGTTAGTAGAAAATGTTAGAACAGAACAGAACATAGTGGAGATACTTTAAAATTAAGACAATTGAAGCAATTAAGCAGATATGTGGGATAATTAAAAGACACAATAGAAATAAGCAGAAGACGTGTATGTGAAATGTGTGTTTATTGAAATAACAAGTGAAGTGCACAGATACTGTTAAAATACAGCTTATGAAGAGGCCAAGTGGAAAAGAAGGTAAGACTTAAAGTGCCTGGAAAGTTCAAGTGGTTTCAACAGAATAAAAGTCCTAAACTCTTAGTGATTATCACGAACGGATTTTAGTTAGATATAAGTTAGCATAGTTTAAAAGACTCAGGAAAACATTAGCAAGTGTAATACAGGATAGACTCATGTCTGGTGCGCTAAGAAACAATTAGAAGATGGTAGTGAATTAAAAACAGTGAGTGAAAAACTTTCAAGTTCCTAAGTACTTGGTTAGGTTATACACCTCGTATTTTATAGGATAAAGGTATAACTAAAGTGAAAACTGTAATAAAGCTAAAATTTGTCATCGTAGGATATAGGAAGGACACAAGCAGTTAGTTAAAGAAACCTTAAAGGGTAAAGAGAAACCTGCTAGCTTAAAAAGTGATTTATTCAGTACAGTGGTGGTGCTTATTTAACCCGCGCTTCCCGCAAGTTAGGACATAGCGCCCCCAAATACAAATTTTTGGTTACTCCCGTCATGATTTAATATTGGAATTGGTGTTTTGATAACTGAATCGCATAACTAATAAAGGTCTGGGTATTTTCCCTATAAGATATTTAACTAAAGAATAAGATAACTAGTTATAATAATCGGACCAATCGTCTGTCCTAATAAAATCAGTTAGAATGTAATAGAAAAGAAAAATATTTTTTATATTTCAATCTACTTTCAATTTTACTTTTTACACTTTATTTCAATAAATGCTGATACAAAATTCTCTCCAAGTGAATCATTGCACGTAAAGGAAACGAGAATTTATACATTACAGACAAACATCACATTTTAAAACAAAATTTTACATTAAATAAATATAGTTGTAACAGTATATAAACGTTACTTCTTACATTAAAAGATGAATTAATTACAATAGGTAAAATATATCATGATGATCACAATACAATTTATAATGTACAACATTACGAAGACGTGCCACGTAAAACGTACAGGAAACCTATTGTGTTACACAGAAATTTTATTAATTCTACATGTAGACTACTTAAAAAATTCATCATGTGACTTAAATAAAATTAATATATTATTTAAAAACTTGTATAGGCTCAAATTGCTATTTCAAAACTACCTTCTCCGGGATGTTGATGCAGCAAAGGAATCAATAAGAAAATTGAAATCTGTATTCCTTGCAGTCTCATTTTCGATCCTTAGAAACGAGAGTCCAGAGAGTCAATCTTGTGACAAGTGTGTGTCTCAAATATGATTTGATGATTTTCAATTTAAAAATCGATCTTTTTGTTGTTGATTTTTTCAATGAAAAGTATGTAGGCAGTACAAACTTCTGGAAAGTTGGAGGAAAAAATTGCGTGTTCATATGTTGCCTTCTATCGCGTTTATTTTGTTTCTCTATTTTTAACAACATTTTGGCTACACGTTTTAGCTGAGTTTTACCTAAAGTTTAGAAGTATGTAGACTTTGTATTCTAAGCTGCTCGCAGCAATCAATAAACAACTTGGAGCCTCCTGTTAAAACCTATAGCGGAATAACGGTATGTTGGCCAAATACTCAAAGCCCAGGTCGTCTTAGTACTAGTGACCAATATTTTTTCTCGACTGCTGTTAAGAATTGCAACATAAAAGAATGGCATTTCCCCATCATAAAAAGAGGATCGGGACGTTTTACAAGAATCTCATAGATATCTGTCAAATCTTGTAGTAATCACATTCTTGTAATATGCTTATGACAAGTGCTTATCATACAGCTTAACGGAAATTGCATTCCATTCTATACAATCTACGAAATTTTTACCCACCGTCCTCTGTATTCCTAAGACATTGAATATTACATTGGTTTATTGCTACACAGTAAATAAGTATAAATAACGTATAAATATATTGCTATAAGTATACGTCTTTATAGCCTATGACACAGTCATGTCCACAGAGTATGTATTAAGACAATGCGTAATTTTGATAAAAACAGTAACGTTTTTTGTTAAAATAACAATAAGCTAGTTCAATCAGCAAGTTCCTGGTTTACTCCCATTATTATTAGAGCGTATGTTACTCGCTTGTTAATAAAGAAAAAAAGCTTGAGTTGCGGACGAATTACAGAGGGACATTACATTAGTGAGGTTCCACTCTAACTTATTATAACACTCGATTACAACAAAACTGTTGAAAAGATATATACAAATAACCGCTATTAATTACCATAGTCCCTTTGGTGTAGTGGATAGCACATTGGTCTTCTAATCCAAAGGTCGCGGGTTCGATCCCCGCAGGGGACATATTTTCTTTTTATCCATTTATCTATAACATGAAATTACAGTGTACTACCACAGTTCCTATATTTTTGGTATTTGCAGTGTCACCTTTTATATCTGTTTTATTATGCGAAAAAACAAATATTTGTTTTGGACTTATACTAAAATAGAAGAAATATGCTTAAGTCAAACGAGTGCAAGCCTTCAATGTCAATATTTTATTCAATAGCCCGTTTATGTTATAGATATAATTCTTGAATATATTTATAAAATAATAGCTATATAAATAATTAACATCTGTTATTCTTACATCAATAAAATGTATGTAAACGAGATTCAAAGTATTTTAGTTAAATGACATTTGTACCGTCGACCACGTTCTCACTTGGAAAAACATTTTGTCCCACTTCCATTTAAGTTTCTTAATTTTACGTCGGGAATTACACTACCTATTGCAGTTTGTGTCTCGTATATACCGCGCGGCTTAACTCGTTGGAAAAGTAAAATTTAAGAATTTAAATTTTGAAAAGTTTATAGTGTAAAAATTATTATCCACCAAAACCGGATTATTTTGTGCTGAATAACTTGATATAATTATTAACACACTTTTTGAAAACAAAAAATTTACTACACAGAAGATAAGTGCTAAACTGAAAGGAGAATTCTATAAGGAAATATTGAATAAAAGAAACACGAAAACAACTATGTAACTTACTAACTTAGAATAAAAAATAGAATAAAATAAATAATGTAGAATAAATAAACTTAGTAACTTATTAGAGACCACTATGTGTTTATAACAGAACTTTGTAGGGATAGTGAGGAGTAAATAAGAAGAAATCACTAAACATGGAGAGGAAACACAAAAGAACCAATTAAATCTGTTACCTCATAGAAAATAAGAGGCCCGATTAGAGTTAAATAATTTGTAAGGTAAATAGAAGAAAAGTATTATAGAGCTGTTAGTAGAAAATGTTAGAACAGAACAGAACATAGTGGAGATACTTTAAAATTAAGACAATTGAAGCAATTAAGCAGATATGTGGGATAATTAAAAGACACAATAGAAATAAGCAGAAGACGTGTATGTGAAATGTGTGTTTATTGAAATAACAAGTGAAGTGCACAGATACTGTTAAAATACAGCTTATGAAGAGGCCAAGTGGAAAAGAAGGTAAGACTTAAAGTGCCTGGAAAGTTCAAGTGGTTTCAACAGAATAAAAGTCCTAAACTCTTAGTGATTATCACGAACGGATTTTAGTTAGATATAAGTTAGCATAGTTTAAAAGACTCAGGAAAACATTAGCAAGTGTAATACAGGATAGACTCATGTCTGGTGCGCTAAGAAACAATTAGAAGATGGTAGTGAATTAAAAACAGTGAGTGAAAAACTTTCAAGTTCCTAAGTACTTGGTTAGGTTATACACCTCGTATTTTATAGGATAAAGGTATAACTAAAGTGAAAACTGTAATAAAGCTAAAATTTGTCATCGTAGGATATAGGAAGGACACAAGCAGTTAGTTAAAGAAACCTTAAAGGGTAAAGAGAAACCTGCTAGCTTAAAAAGTGATTTATTCAGTACAGTGGTGGTGCTTATTTAACCCGCGCTTCCCGCAAGTTAGGACATAGCGCCCCCAAATACAAATTTTTGGTTACTCCCGTCATGATTTAATATTGGAATTGGTGTTTTGATAACTGAATCGCATAACTAATAAAGGTCTGGGTATTTTCCCTATAAGATATTTAACTAAAGAATAAGATAACTAGTTATAATAATCGGACCAATCGTCTGTCCTAATAAAATCAGTTAGAATGTAATAGAAAAGAAAAATATTTTTTATATTTCAATCTACTTTCAATTTTACTTTTTACACTTTATTTCAATAAATGCTGATACAAAATTCTCTCCAAGTGAATCATTGCACGTAAAGGAAACGAGAATTTATACATTACAGACAAACATCACATTTTAAAACAAAATTTTACATTAAATAAATATAGTTGTAACAGTATATAAACGTTACTTCTTACATTAAAAGATGAATTAATTACAATAGGTAAAATATATCATGATGATCACAATACAATTTATAATGTACAACATTACGAAGACGTGCCACGTAAAACGTACAGGAAACCTATTGTGTTACACTGAAATTTTATTAATTCTACATGTAGACTACTTAAAAAATTCATCATGTGACTTAAATAAAATTAATATATTATTTAAAAACTTGTATAGGCTCAAATTGCTATTTCAAAACTACCTTCTCCGGGATGTTGATGCAGCAAAGGAATCAATAAGAAAATTGAAATCTGTATTCCTTGCAGTCTCATTTTCGATCCTTAGAAACGAGAGTCCAGAGAGTCAATCTTGTGACAAGTGTGTGTCTCAAATATGATTTGATGATTTTCAATTTAAAAATCGATCTTTTTGTTGTTGATTTTTTCAATGAAAAGTATGTAGGCAGTACAAACTTCTGGAAAGTTGGAGGAAAAAATTGCGTGTTCATATGTTGCCTTCTATCGCGTTTATTTTGTTTCTCTATTTTTAACAACATTTTGGCTACACGTTTTAGCTGAGTTTTACCTAAAGTTTAGAAGTATGTAGACTTTGTATTCTAAGCTGCTCGCAGCAATCAATAAACAACTTGGAGCCTCCTGTTAAAACCTATAGCGGAATAACGGTATGTTGGCCAAATACTCAAAGCCCAGGTCGTCTTAGTACTAGTGACCAATATTTTTTCTCGACTGCTGTTAAGAATTGCAACATAAAAGAATGGCATTTCCCCATCATAAAAAGAGGATCGGGACGTTTTACAAGAATCTCATAGATATCTGTCAAATCTTGTAGTAATCACATTCTTGTAATATGCTTATGACAAGTGCTTATCATACAGCTTAACGGAAATTGCATTCCATTCTATACAATCTACGAAATTTTTACCCACCGTCCTCTGTATTCCTAAGACATTGAATATTACATTGGTTTATTGCTACACAGTAAATAAGTATAAATAACGTATAAATATATTGCTATAAGTATACGTCTTTATAGCCTATGACACAGTCATGTCCACAGAGTATGTATTAAGACAATGCGTAATTTTGATAAAAACAGTAACGTTTTTTGTTAAAATAACAATAAGCTAGTTCAATCAGCAAGTTCCTGGTTTACTCCCATTATTATTAGAGCGTATGTTACTCGCTTGTTAATAAAGAAAAAAAGCTTGAGTTGCGGACGAATTACAGAGGGACATTACATTAGTGAGGTTCCACTCTAACTTATTATAACACTCGATTACAACAAAACTGTTGAAAAGATATATACAAATAACCGCTATTAATTACCATAGTCCCTTTGGTGTAGTGGATAGCACATTGGTCTTCTAATCCAAAGGTCGCGGGTTCGATCCCCGCAGGGGACATATTTTCTTTTTATCCATTTATCTATAACATGAAATTACAGTGTACTACCACAGTTCCTATATTTTTGGTATTTGCAGTGTCACCTTTTATATCTGTTTTATTATGCGAAAAAACAAATATTTGTTTTGGACTTATACTAAAATAGAAGAAATATGCTTAAGTCAAACGAGTGCAAGCCTTCAATGTCAATATTTTATTCAATAGCCCGTTTATGTTATAGATATAATTCTTGAATATATTTATAAAATAATAGCTATATAAATAATTAACATCTGTTATTCTTACATCAATAAAATGTATGTAAACGAGATTCAAAGTATTTTAGTTAAATGACATTTGTACCGTCGACCACGTTCTCACTTGGAAAAACATTTTGTCCCACTTCCATTTAAGTTTCTTAATTTTACGTCGGGAATTACACTACCTATTGCAGTTTGTGTCTCGTATATACCGCGCGGCTTAACTCGTTGGAAAAGTAAAATTTAAGAATTTAAATTTTGAAAAGTTTATAGTGTAAAAATTATTATCCACCAAAACCGGATTATTTTGTGCTGAATAACTTGATATAATTATTAACACACTTTTTGAAAACAAAAAATTTACTACACAGAAGATAAGTGCTAAACTGAAAGGAGAATTCTATAAGGAAATATTGAATAAAAGAAACACGAAAACAACTATGTAACTTACTAACTTAGAATAAAAAATAGAATAAAATAAATAATGTAGAATAAATAAACTTAGTAACTTATTAGAGACCACTATGTGTTTATAACAGAACTTTGTAGGGATAGTGAGGAGTAAATAAGAAGAAATCACTAAACATGGAGAGGAAACACAAAAGAACCAATTAAATCTGTTACCTCATAGAAAATAAGAGGCCCGATTAGAGTTAAATAATTTGTAAGGTAAATAGAAGAAAAGTATTATAGAGCTGTTAGTAGAAAATGTTAGAACAGAACAGAACATAGTGGAGATACTTTAAAATTAAGACAATTGAAGCAATTAAGCAGATATGTGGGATAATTAAAAGACACAATAGAAATAAGCAGAAGACGTGTATGTGAAATGTGTGTTTATTGAAATAACAAGTGAAGTGCACAGATACTGTTAAAATACAGCTTATGAAGAGGCCAAGTGGAAAAGAAGGTAAGACTTAAAGTGCCTGGAAAGTTCAAGTGGTTTCAACAGAATAAAAGTCCTAAACTCTTAGTGATTATCACGAACGGATTTTAGTTAGATATAAGTTAGCATAGTTTAAAAGACTCAGGAAAACATTAGCAAGTGTAATACAGGATAGACTCATGTCTGGTGCGCTAAGAAACAATTAGAAGATGGTAGTGAATTAAAAACAGTGAGTGAAAAACTTTCAAGTTCCTAAGTACTTGGTTAGGTTATACACCTCGTATTTTATAGGATAAAGGTATAACTAAAGTGAAAACTGTAATAAAGCTAAAATTTGTCATCGTAGGATATAGGAAGGACACAAGCAGTTAGTTAAAGAAACCTTAAAGGGTAAAGAGAAACCTGCTAGCTTAAAAAGTGATTTATTCAGTACAGTGGTGGTGCTTATTTAACCCGCGCTTCCCGCAAGTTAGGACATAGCGCCCCCAAATACAAATTTTTGGTTACTCCCGTCATGATTTAATATTGGAATTGGTGTTTTGATAACTGAATCGCATAACTAATAAAGGTCTGGGTATTTTCCCTATAAGATATTTAACTAAAGAATAAGATAACTAGTTATAATAATCGGACCAATCGTCTGTCCTAATAAAATCAGTTAGAATGTAATAGAAAAGAAAAATATTTTTTATATTTCAATCTACTTTCAATTTTACTTTTTACACTTTATTTCAATAAATGCTGATACAAAATTCTCTCCAAGTGAATCATTGCACGTAAAGGAAACGAGAATTTATACATTACAGACAAACATCACATTTTAAAACAAAATTTTACATTAAATAAATATAGTTGTAACAGTATATAAACGTTACTTCTTACATTAAAAGATGAATTAATTACAATAGGTAAAATATATCATGATGATCACAATACAATTTATAATGTACAACATTACGAAGACGTGCCACGTAAAACGTACAGGAAACCTATTGTGTTACACTGAAATTTTATTAATTCTACATGTAGACTACTTAAAAAATTCATCATGTGACTTAAATAAAATTAATATATTATTTAAAAACTTGTATAGGCTCAAATTGCTATTTCAAAACTACCTTCTCCGGGATGTTGATGCAGCAAAGGAATCAATAAGAAAATTGAAATCTGTATTCCTTGCAGTCTCATTTTCGATCCTTAGAAACGAGAGTCCAGAGAGTCAATCTTGTGACAAGTGTGTGTCTCAAATATGATTTGATGATTTTCAATTTAAAAATCGATCTTTTTGTTGTTGATTTTTTCAATGAAAAGTATGTAGGCAGTACAAACTTCTGGAAAGTTGGAGGAAAAAATTGCGTGTTCATATGTTGCCTTCTATCGCGTTTATTTTGTTTCTCTATTTTTAACAACATTTTGGCTACACGTTTTAGCTGAGTTTTACCTAAAGTTTAGAAGTATGTAGACTTTGTATTCTAAGCTGCTCGCAGCAATCAATAAACAACTTGGAGCCTCCTGTTAAAACCTATAGCGGAATAACGGTATGTTGGCCAAATACTCAAAGCCCAGGTCGTCTTAGTACTAGTGACCAATATTTTTTCTCGACTGCTGTTAAGAATTGCAACATAAAAGAATGGCATTTCCCCATCATAAAAAGAGGATCGGGACGTTTTACAAGAATCTCATAGATATCTGTCAAATCTTGTAGTAATCACATTCTTGTAATATGCTTATGACAAGTGCTTATCATACAGCTTAACGGAAATTGCATTCCATTCTATACAATCTACGAAATTTTTACCCACCGTCCTCTGTATTCCTAAGACATTGAATATTACATTGGTTTATTGCTACACAGTAAATAAGTATAAATAACGTATAAATATATTGCTATAAGTATACGTCTTTATAGCCTATGACACAGTCATGTCCACAGAGTATGTATTAAGACAATGCGTAATTTTGATAAAAACAGTAACGTTTTTTGTTAAAATAACAATAAGCTAGTTCAATCAGCAAGTTCCTGGTTTACTCCCATTATTATTAGAGCGTATGTTACTCGCTTGTTAATAAAGAAAAAAAGCTTGAGTTGCGGACGAATTACAGAGGGACATTACATTAGTGAGGTTCCACTCTAACTTATTATAACACTCGATTACAACAAAACTGTTGAAAAGATATATACAAATAACCGCTATTAATTACCATAGTCCCTTTGGTGTAGTGGATAGCACATTGGTCTTCTAATCCAAAGGTCGCGGGTTCGATCCCCGCAGGGGACATATTTTCTTTTTATCCATTTATCTATAACATGAAATTACAGTGTACTACCACAGTTCCTATATTTTTGGTATTTGCAGTGTCACCTTTTATATCTGTTTTATTATGCGAAAAAACAAATATTTGTTTTGGACTTATACTAAAATAGAAGAAATATGCTTAAGTCAAACGAGTGCAAGCCTTCAATGTCAATATTTTATTCAATAGCCCGTTTATGTTATAGATATAATTCTTGAATATATTTATAAAATAATAGCTATATAAATAATTAACATCTGTTATTCTTACATCAATAAAATGTATGTAAACGAGATTCAAAGTATTTTAGTTAAATGACATTTGTACCGTCGACCACGTTCTCACTTGGAAAAACATTTTGTCCCACTTCCATTTAAGTTTCTTAATTTTACGTCGGGAATTACACTACCTATTGCAGTTTGTGTCTCGTATATACCGCGCGGCTTAACTCGTTGGAAAAGTAAAATTTAAGAATTTAAATTTTGAAAAGTTTATAGTGTAAAAATTATTATCCACCAAAACCGGATTATTTTGTGCTGAATAACTTGATATAATTATTAACACACTTTTTGAAAACAAAAAATTTACTACACAGAAGATAAGTGCTAAACTGAAAGGAGAATTCTATAAGGAAATATTGAATAAAAGAAACACGAAAACAACTATGTAACTTACTAACTTAGAATAAAAAATAGAATAAAATAAATAATGTAGAATAAATAAACTTAGTAACTTATTAGAGACCACTATGTGTTTATAACAGAACTTTGTAGGGATAGTGAGGAGTAAATAAGAAGAAATCACTAAACATGGAGAGGAAACACAAAAGAACCAATTAAATCTGTTACCTCATAGAAAATAAGAGGCCCGATTAGAGTTAAATAATTTGTAAGGTAAATAGAAGAAAAGTATTATAGAGCTGTTAGTAGAAAATGTTAGAACAGAACAGAACATAGTGGAGATACTTTAAAATTAAGACAATTGAAGCAATTAAGCAGATATGTGGGATAATTAAAAGACACAATAGAAATAAGCAGAAGACGTGTATGTGAAATGTGTGTTTATTGAAATAACAAGTGAAGTGCACAGATACTGTTAAAATACAGCTTATGAAGAGGCCAAGTGGAAAAGAAGGTAAGACTTAAAGTGCCTGGAAAGTTCAAGTGGTTTCAACAGAATAAAAGTCCTAAACTCTTAGTGATTATCACGAACGGATTTTAGTTAGATATAAGTTAGCATAGTTTAAAAGACTCAGGAAAACATTAGCAAGTGTAATACAGGATAGACTCATGTCTGGTGCGCTAAGAAACAATTAGAAGATGGTAGTGAATTAAAAACAGTGAGTGAAAAACTTTCAAGTTCCTAAGTACTTGGTTAGGTTATACACCTCGTATTTTATAGGATAAAGGTATAACTAAAGTGAAAACTGTAATAAAGCTAAAATTTGTCATCGTAGGATATAGGAAGGACACAAGCAGTTAGTTAAAGAAACCTTAAAGGGTAAAGAGAAACCTGCTAGCTTAAAAAGTGATTTATTCAGTACAGTGGTGGTGCTTATTTAACCCGCGCTTCCCGCAAGTTAGGACATAGCGCCCCCAAATACAAATTTTTGGTTACTCCCGTCATGATTTAATATTGGAATTGGTGTTTTGATAACTGAATCGCATAACTAATAAAGGTCTGGGTATTTTCCCTATAAGATATTTAACTAAAGAATAAGATAACTAGTTATAATAATCGGACCAATCGTCTGTCCTAATAAAATCAGTTAGAATGTAATAGAAAAGAAAAATATTTTTTATATTTCAATCTACTTTCAATTTTACTTTTTACACTTTATTTCAATAAATGCTGATACAAAATTCTCTCCAAGTGAATCATTGCACGTAAAGGAAACGAGAATTTATACATTACAGACAAACATCACATTTTAAAACAAAATTTTACATTAAATAAATATAGTTGTAACAGTATATAAACGTTACTTCTTACATTAAAAGATGAATTAATTACAATAGGTAAAATATATCATGATGATCACAATACAATTTATAATGTACAACATTACGAAGACGTGCCACGTAAAACGTACAGGAAACCTATTGTGTTACACAGAAATTTTATTAATTCTACATGTAGACTACTTAAAAAATTCATCATGTGACTTAAATAAAATTAATATATTATTTAAAAACTTGTATAGGCTCAAATTGCTATTTCAAAACTACCTTCTCCGGGATGTTGATGCAGCAAAGGAATCAATAAGAAAATTGAAATCTGTATTCCTTGCAGTCTCATTTTCGATCCTTAGAAACGAGAGTCCAGAGAGTCAATCTTGTGACAAGTGTGTGTCTCAAATATGATTTGATGATTTTCAATTTAAAAATCGATCTTTTTGTTGTTGATTTTTTCAATGAAAAGTATGTAGGCAGTACAAACTTCTGGAAAGTTGGAGGAAAAAATTGCGTGTTCATATGTTGCCTTCTATCGCGTTTATTTTGTTTCTCTATTTTTAACAACATTTTGGCTACACGTTTTAGCTGAGTTTTACCTAAAGTTTAGAAGTATGTAGACTTTGTATTCTAAGCTGCTCGCAGCAATCAATAAACAACTTGGAGCCTCCTGTTAAAACCTATAGCGGAATAACGGTATGTTGGCCAAATACTCAAAGCCCAGGTCGTCTTAGTACTAGTGACCAATATTTTTTCTCGACTGCTGTTAAGAATTGCAACATAAAAGAATGGCATTTCCCCATCATAAAAAGAGGATCGGGACGTTTTACAAGAATCTCATAGATATCTGTCAAATCTTGTAGTAATCACATTCTTGTAATATGCTTATGACAAGTGCTTATCATACAGCTTAACGGAAATTGCATTCCATTCTATACAATCTACGAAATTTTTACCCACCGTCCTCTGTATTCCTAAGACATTGAATATTACATTGGTTTATTGCTACACAGTAAATAAGTATAAATAACGTATAAATATATTGCTATAAGTATACGTCTTTATAGCCTATGACACAGTCATGTCCACAGAGTATGTATTAAGACAATGCGTAATTTTGATAAAAACAGTAACGTTTTTTGTTAAAATAACAATAAGCTAGTTCAATCAGCAAGTTCCTGGTTTACTCCCATTATTATTAGAGCGTATGTTACTCGCTTGTTAATAAAGAAAAAAAGCTTGAGTTGCGGACGAATTACAGAGGGACATTACATTAGTGAGGTTCCACTCTAACTTATTATAACACTCGATTACAACAAAACTGTTGAAAAGATATATACAAATAACCGCTATTAATTACCATAGTCCCTTTGGTGTAGTGGATAGCACATTGGTCTTCTAATCCAAAGGTCGCGGGTTCGATCCCCGCAGGGGACATATTTTCTTTTTATCCATTTATCTATAACATGAAATTACAGTGTACTACCACAGTTCCTATATTTTTGGTATTTGCAGTGTCACCTTTTATATCTGTTTTATTATGCGAAAAAACAAATATTTGTTTTGGACTTATACTAAAATAGAAGAAATATGCTTAAGTCAAACGAGTGCAAGCCTTCAATGTCAATATTTTATTCAATAGCCCGTTTATGTTATAGATATAATTCTTGAATATATTTATAAAATAATAGCTATATAAATAATTAACATCTGTTATTCTTACATCAATAAAATGTATGTAAACGAGATTCAAAGTATTTTAGTTAAATGACATTTGTACCGTCGACCACGTTCTCACTTGGAAAAACATTTTGTCCCACTTCCATTTAAGTTTCTTAATTTTACGTCGGGAATTACACTACCTATTGCAGTTTGTGTCTCGTATATACCGCGCGGCTTAACTCGTTGGAAAAGTAAAATTTAAGAATTTAAATTTTGAAAAGTTTATAGTGTAAAAATTATTATCCACCAAAACCGGATTATTTTGTGCTGAATAACTTGATATAATTATTAACACACTTTTTGAAAACAAAAAATTTACTACACAGAAGATAAGTGCTAAACTGAAAGGAGAATTCTATAAGGAAATATTGAATAAAAGAAACACGAAAACAACTATGTAACTTACTAACTTAGAATAAAAAATAGAATAAAATAAATAATGTAGAATAAATAAACTTAGTAACTTATTAGAGACCACTATGTGTTTATAACAGAACTTTGTAGGGATAGTGAGGAGTAAATAAGAAGAAATCACTAAACATGGAGAGGAAACACAAAAGAACCAATTAAATCTGTTACCTCATAGAAAATAAGAGGCCCGATTAGAGTTAAATAATTTGTAAGGTAAATAGAAGAAAAGTATTATAGAGCTGTTAGTAGAAAATGTTAGAACAGAACAGAACATAGTGGAGATACTTTAAAATTAAGACAATTGAAGCAATTAAGCAGATATGTGGGATAATTAAAAGACACAATAGAAATAAGCAGAAGACGTGTATGTGAAATGTGTGTTTATTGAAATAACAAGTGAAGTGCACAGATACTGTTAAAATACAGCTTATGAAGAGGCCAAGTGGAAAAGAAGGTAAGACTTAAAGTGCCTGGAAAGTTCAAGTGGTTTCAACAGAATAAAAGTCCTAAACTCTTAGTGATTATCACGAACGGATTTTAGTTAGATATAAGTTAGCATAGTTTAAAAGACTCAGGAAAACATTAGCAAGTGTAATACAGGATAGACTCATGTCTGGTGCGCTAAGAAACAATTAGAAGATGGTAGTGAATTAAAAACAGTGAGTGAAAAACTTTCAAGTTCCTAAGTACTTGGTTAGGTTATACACCTCGTATTTTATAGGATAAAGGTATAACTAAAGTGAAAACTGTAATAAAGCTAAAATTTGTCATCGTAGGATATAGGAAGGACACAAGCAGTTAGTTAAAGAAACCTTAAAGGGTAAAGAGAAACCTGCTAGCTTAAAAAGTGATTTATTCAGTACAGTGGTGGTGCTTATTTAACCCGCGCTTCCCGCAAGTTAGGACATAGCGCCCCCAAATACAAATTTTTGGTTACTCCCGTCATGATTTAATATTGGAATTGGTGTTTTGATAACTGAATCGCATAACTAATAAAGGTCTGGGTATTTTCCCTATAAGATATTTAACTAAAGAATAAGATAACTAGTTATAATAATCGGACCAATCGTCTGTCCTAATAAAATCAGTTAGAATGTAATAGAAAAGAAAAATATTTTTTATATTTCAATCTACTTTCAATTTTACTTTTTACACTTTATTTCAATAAATGCTGATACAAAATTCTCTCCAAGTGAATCATTGCACGTAAAGGAAACGAGAATTTATACATTACAGACAAACATCACATTTTAAAACAAAATTTTACATTAAATAAATATAGTTGTAACAGTATATAAACGTTACTTCTTACATTAAAAGATGAATTAATTACAATAGGTAAAATATATCATGATGATCACAATACAATTTATAATGTACAACATTACGAAGACGTGCCACGTAAAACGTACAGGAAACCTATTGTGTTACACTGAAATTTTATTAATTCTACATGTAGACTACTTAAAAAATTCATCATGTGACTTAAATAAAATTAATATATTATTTAAAAACTTGTATAGGCTCAAATTGCTATTTCAAAACTACCTTCTCCGGGATGTTGATGCAGCAAAGGAATCAATAAGAAAATTGAAATCTGTATTCCTTGCAGTCTCATTTTCGATCCTTAGAAACGAGAGTCCAGAGAGTCAATCTTGTGACAAGTGTGTGTCTCAAATATGATTTGATGATTTTCAATTTAAAAATCGATCTTTTTGTTGTTGATTTTTTCAATGAAAAGTATGTAGGCAGTACAAACTTCTGGAAAGTTGGAGGAAAAAATTGCGTGTTCATATGTTGCCTTCTATCGCGTTTATTTTGTTTCTCTATTTTTAACAACATTTTGGCTACACGTTTTAGCTGAGTTTTACCTAAAGTTTAGAAGTATGTAGACTTTGTATTCTAAGCTGCTCGCAGCAATCAATAAACAACTTGGAGCCTCCTGTTAAAACCTATAGCGGAATAACGGTATGTTGGCCAAATACTCAAAGCCCAGGTCGTCTTAGTACTAGTGACCAATATTTTTTCTCGACTGCTGTTAAGAATTGCAACATAAAAGAATGGCATTTCCCCATCATAAAAAGAGGATCGGGACGTTTTACAAGAATCTCATAGATATCTGTCAAATCTTGTAGTAATCACATTCTTGTAATATGCTTATGACAAGTGCTTATCATACAGCTTAACGGAAATTGCATTCCATTCTATACAATCTACGAAATTTTTACCCACCGTCCTCTGTATTCCTAAGACATTGAATATTACATTGGTTTATTGCTACACAGTAAATAAGTATAAATAACGTATAAATATATTGCTATAAGTATACGTCTTTATAGCCTATGACACAGTCATGTCCACAGAGTATGTATTAAGACAATGCGTAATTTTGATAAAAACAGTAACGTTTTTTGTTAAAATAACAATAAGCTAGTTCAATCAGCAAGTTCCTGGTTTACTCCCATTATTATTAGAGCGTATGTTACTCGCTTGTTAATAAAGAAAAAAAGCTTGAGTTGCGGACGAATTACAGAGGGACATTACATTAGTGAGGTTCCACTCTAACTTATTATAACACTCGATTACAACAAAACTGTTGAAAAGATATATACAAATAACCGCTATTAATTACCATAGTCCCTTTGGTGTAGTGGATAGCACATTGGTCTTCTAATCCAAAGGTCGCGGGTTCGATCCCCGCAGGGGACATATTTTCTTTTTATCCATTTATCTATAACATGAAATTACAGTGTACTACCACAGTTCCTATATTTTTGGTATTTGCAGTGTCACCTTTTATATCTGTTTTATTATGCGAAAAAACAAATATTTGTTTTGGACTTATACTAAAATAGAAGAAATATGCTTAAGTCAAACGAGTGCAAGCCTTCAATGTCAATATTTTATTCAATAGCCCGTTTATGTTATAGATATAATTCTTGAATATATTTATAAAATAATAGCTATATAAATAATTAACATCTGTTATTCTTACATCAATAAAATGTATGTAAACGAGATTCAAAGTATTTTAGTTAAATGACATTTGTACCGTCGACCACGTTCTCACTTGGAAAAACATTTTGTCCCACTTCCATTTAAGTTTCTTAATTTTACGTCGGGAATTACACTACCTATTGCAGTTTGTGTCTCGTATATACCGCGCGGCTTAACTCGTTGGAAAAGTAAAATTTAAGAATTTAAATTTTGAAAAGTTTATAGTGTAAAAATTATTATCCACCAAAACCGGATTATTTTGTGCTGAATAACTTGATATAATTATTAACACACTTTTTGAAAACAAAAAATTTACTACACAGAAGATAAGTGCTAAACTGAAAGGAGAATTCTATAAGGAAATATTGAATAAAAGAAACACGAAAACAACTATGTAACTTACTAACTTAGAATAAAAAATAGAATAAAATAAATAATGTAGAATAAAAAAACTTAGTAACTTATTAGAGACCACTATGTGTTTATAACAGAACTTTGTAGGGATAGTGAGGAGTAAATAAGAAGAAATCACTAAACATGGAGAGGAAACACAAAAGAACCAATTAAATCTGTTACCTCATAGAAAATAAGAGGCCCGATTAGAGTTAAATAATTTGTAAGGTAAATAGAAGAAAAGTATTATAGAGCTGTTAGTAGAAAATGTTAGAACAGAACAGAACATAGTGGAGATACTTTAAAATTAAGACAATTGAAGCAATTAAGCAGATATGTGGGATAATTAAAAGACACAATAGAAATAAGCAGAAGACGTGTATGTGAAATGTGTGTTTATTGAAATAACAAGTGAAGTGCACAGATACTGTTAAAATACAGCTTATGAAGAGGCCAAGTGGAAAAGAAGGTAAGACTTAAAGTGCCTGGAAAGTTCAAGTGGTTTCAACAGAATAAAAGTCCTAAACTCTTAGTGATTATCACGAACGGATTTTAGTTAGATATAAGTTAGCATAGTTTAAAAGACTCAGGAAAACATTAGCAAGTGTAATACAGGATAGACTCATGTCTGGTGCGCTAAGAAACAATTAGAAGATGGTAGTGAATTAAAAACAGTGAGTGAAAAACTTTCAAGTTCCTAAGTACTTGGTTAGGTTATACACCTCGTATTTTATAGGATAAAGGTATAACTAAAGTGAAAACTGTAATAAAGCTAAAATTTGTCATCGTAGGATATAGGAAGGACACAAGCAGTTAGTTAAAGAAACCTTAAAGGGTAAAGAGAAACCTGCTAGCTTAAAAAGTGATTTATTCAGTACAGTGGTGGTGCTTATTTAACCCGCGCTTCCCGCAAGTTAGGACATAGCGCCCCCAAATACAAATTTTTGGTTACTCCCGTCATGATTTAATATTGGAATTGGTGTTTTGATAACTGAATCGCATAACTAATAAAGGTCTGGGTATTTTCCCTATAAGATATTTAACTAAAGAATAAGATAACTAGTTATAATAATCGGACCAATCGTCTGTCCTAATAAAATCAGTTAGAATGTAATAGAAAAGAAAAATATTTTTTATATTTCAATCTACTTTCAATTTTACTTTTTACACTTTATTTCAATAAATGCTGATACAAAATTCTCTCCAAGTGAATCATTGCACGTAAAGGAAACGAGAATTTATACATTACAGACAAACATCACATTTTAAAACAAAATTTTACATTAAATAAATATAGTTGTAACAGTATATAAACGTTACTTCTTACATTAAAAGATGAATTAATTACAATAGGTAAAATATATCATGATGATCACAATACAATTTATAATGTACAACATTACGAAGACGTGCCACGTAAAACGTACAGGAAACCTATTGTGTTACACAGAAATTTTATTAATTCTACATGTAGACTACTTAAAAAATTCATCATGTGACTTAAATAAAATTAATATATTATTTAAAAACTTGTATAGGCTCAAATTGCTATTTCAAAACTACCTTCTCCGGGATGTTGATGCAGCAAAGGAATCAATAAGAAAATTGAAATCTGTATTCCTTGCAGTCTCATTTTCGATCCTTAGAAACGAGAGTCCAGAGAGTCAATCTTGTGACAAGTGTGTGTCTCAAATATGATTTGATGATTTTCAATTTAAAAATCGATCTTTTTGTTGTTGATTTTTTCAATGAAAAGTATGTAGGCAGTACAAACTTCTGGAAAGTTGGAGGAAAAAATTGCGTGTTCATATGTTGCCTTCTATCGCGTTTATTTTGTTTCTCTATTTTTAACAACATTTTGGCTACACGTTTTAGCTGAGTTTTACCTAAAGTTTAGAAGTATGTAGACTTTGTATTCTAAGCTGCTCGCAGCAATCAATAAACAACTTGGAGCCTCCTGTTAAAACCTATAGCGGAATAACGGTATGTTGGCCAAATACTCAAAGCCCAGGTCGTCTTAGTACTAGTGACCAATATTTTTTCTCGACTGCTGTTAAGAATTGCAACATAAAAGAATGGCATTTCCCCATCATAAAAAGAGGATCGGGACGTTTTACAAGAATCTCATAGATATCTGTCAAATCTTGTAGTAATCACATTCTTGTAATATGCTTATGACAAGTGCTTATCATACAGCTTAACGGAAATTGCATTCCATTCTATACAATCTACGAAATTTTTACCCACCGTCCTCTGTATTCCTAAGACATTGAATATTACATTGGTTTATTGCTACACAGTAAATAAGTATAAATAACGTATAAATATATTGCTATAAGTATACGTCTTTATAGCCTATGACACAGTCATGTCCACAGAGTATGTATTAAGACAATGCGTAATTTTGATAAAAACAGTAACGTTTTTTGTTAAAATAACAATAAGCTAGTTCAATCAGCAAGTTCCTGGTTTACTCCCATTATTATTAGAGCGTATGTTACTCGCTTGTTAATAAAGAAAAAAAGCTTGAGTTGCGGACGAATTACAGAGGGACATTACATTAGTGAGGTTCCACTCTAACTTATTATAACACTCGATTACAACAAAACTGTTGAAAAGATATATACAAATAACCGCTATTAATTACCATAGTCCCTTTGGTGTAGTGGATAGCACATTGGTCTTCTAATCCAAAGGTCGCGGGTTCGATCCCCGCAGGGGACATATTTTCTTTTTATCCATTTATCTATAACATGAAATTACAGTGTACTACCACAGTTCCTATATTTTTGGTATTTGCAGTGTCACCTTTTATATCTGTTTTATTATGCGAAAAAACAAATATTTGTTTTGGACTTATACTAAAATAGAAGAAATATGCTTAAGTCAAACGAGTGCAAGCCTTCAATGTCAATATTTTATTCAATAGCCCGTTTATGTTATAGATATAATTCTTGAATATATTTATAAAATAATAGCTATATAAATAATTAACATCTGTTATTCTTACATCAATAAAATGTATGTAAACGAGATTCAAAGTATTTTAGTTAAATGACATTTGTACCGTCGACCACGTTCTCACTTGGAAAAACATTTTGTCCCACTTCCATTTAAGTTTCTTAATTTTACGTCGGGAATTACACTACCTATTGCAGTTTGTGTCTCGTATATACCGCGCGGCTTAACTCGTTGGAAAAGTAAAATTTAAGAATTTAAATTTTGAAAAGTTTATAGTGTAAAAATTATTATCCACCAAAACCGGATTATTTTGTGCTGAATAACTTGATATAATTATTAACACACTTTTTGAAAACAAAAAATTTACTACACAGAAGATAAGTGCTAAACTGAAAGGAGAATTCTATAAGGAAATATTAAATAAAAGAAACACGAAAACAACTATGTAACTTACTAACTTAGAATAAAAAATAGAATAAAATAAATAATGTAGAATAAAAAAACTTAGTAACTTATTAGAGACCACTATGTGTTTATAACAGAACTTTGTAGGGATAGTGAGGAGTAAATAAGAAGAAATCACTAAACATGGAGAGGAAACACAAAAGAACCAATTAAATCTGTTACCTCATAGAAAATAAGAGGCCCGATTAGAGTTAAATAATTTGTAAGGTAAATAGAAGAAAAGTATTATAGAGCTGTTAGTAGAAAATGTTAGAACAGAACAGAACATAGTGGAGATACTTTAAAATTAAGACAATTGAAGCAATTAAGCAGATATGTGGGATAATTAAAAGACACAATAGAAATAAGCAGAAGACGTGTATGTGAAATGTGTGTTTATTGAAATAACAAGTGAAGTGCACAGATACTGTTAAAATACAGCTTATGAAGAGGCCAAGTGGAAAAGAAGGTAAGACTTAAAGTGCCTGGAAAGTTCAAGTGGTTTCAACAGAATAAAAGTCCTAAACTCTTAGTGATTATCACGAACGGATTTTAGTTAGATATAAGTTAGCATAGTTTAAAAGACTCAGGAAAACATTAGCAAGTGTAATACAGGATAGACTCATGTCTGGTGCGCTAAGAAACAATTAGAAGATGGTAGTGAATTAAAAACAGTGAGTGAAAAACTTTCAAGTTCCTAAGTACTTGGTTAGGTTATACACCTCGTATTTTATAGGATAAAGGTATAACTAAAGTGAAAACTGTAATAAAGCTAAAATTTGTCATCGTAGGATATAGGAAGGACACAAGCAGTTAGTTAAAGAAACCTTAAAGGGTAAAGAGAAACCTGCTAGCTTAAAAAGTGATTTATTCAGTACAGTGGTGGTGCTTATTTAACCCGCGCTTCCCGCAAGTTAGGACATAGCGCCCCCAAATACAAATTTTTGGTTACTCCCGTCATGATTTAATATTGGAATTGGTGTTTTGATAACTGAATCGCATAACTAATAAAGGTCTGGGTATTTTCCCTATAAGATATTTAACTAAAGAATAAGATAACTAGTTATAATAATCGGACCAATCGTCTGTCCTAATAAAATCAGTTAGAATGTAATAGAAAAGAAAAATATTTTTTATATTTCAATCTACTTTCAATTTTACTTTTTACACTTTATTTCAATAAATGCTGATACAAAATTCTCTCCAAGTGAATCATTGCACGTAAAGGAAACGAGAATTTATACATTACAGACAAACATCACATTTTAAAACAAAATTTTACATTAAATAAATATAGTTGTAACAGTATATAAACGTTACTTCTTACATTAAAAGATGAATTAATTACAATAGGTAAAATATATCATGATGATCACAATACAATTTATAATGTACAACATTACGAAGACGTGCCACGTAAAACGTACAGGAAACCTATTGTGTTACACAGAAATTTTATTAATTCTACATGTAGACTACTTAAAAAATTCATCATGTGACTTAAATAAAATTAATATATTATTTAAAAACTTGTATAGGCTCAAATTGCTATTTCAAAACTACCTTCTCCGGGATGTTGATGCAGCAAAGGAATCAATAAGAAAATTGAAATCTGTATTCCTTGCAGTCTCATTTTCGATCCTTAGAAACGAGAGTCCAGAGAGTCAATCTTGTGACAAGTGTGTGTCTCAAATATGATTTGATGATTTTCAATTTAAAAATCGATCTTTTTGTTGTTGATTTTTTCAATGAAAAGTATGTAGGCAGTACAAACTTCTGGAAAGTTGGAGGAAAAAATTGCGTGTTCATATGTTGCCTTCTATCGCGTTTATTTTGTTTCTCTATTTTTAACAACATTTTGGCTACACGTTTTAGCTGAGTTTTACCTAAAGTTTAGAAGTATGTAGACTTTGTATTCTAAGCTGCTCGCAGCAATCAATAAACAACTTGGAGCCTCCTGTTAAAACCTATAGCGGAATAACGGTATGTTGGCCAAATACTCAAAGCCCAGGTCGTCTTAGTACTAGTGACCAATATTTTTTCTCGACTGCTGTTAAGAATTGCAACATAAAAGAATGGCATTTCCCCATCATAAAAAGAGGATCGGGACGTTTTACAAGAATCTCATAGATATCTGTCAAATCTTGTAGTAATCACATTCTTGTAATATGCTTATGACAAGTGCTTATCATACAGCTTAACGGAAATTGCATTCCATTCTATACAATCTACGAAATTTTTACCCACCGTCCTCTGTATTCCTAAGACATTGAATATTACATTGGTTTATTGCTACACAGTAAATAAGTATAAATAACGTATAAATATATTGCTATAAGTATACGTCTTTATAGCCTATGACACAGTCATGTCCACAGAGTATGTATTAAGACAATGCGTAATTTTGATAAAAACAGTAACGTTTTTTGTTAAAATAACAATAAGCTAGTTCAATCAGCAAGTTCCTGGTTTACTCCCATTATTATTAGAGCGTATGTTACTCGCTTGTTAATAAAGAAAAAAAGCTTGAGTTGCGGACGAATTACAGAGGGACATTACATTAGTGAGGTTCCACTCTAACTTATTATAACACTCGATTACAACAAAACTGTTGAAAAGATATATACAAATAACCGCTATTAATTACCATAGTCCCTTTGGTGTAGTGGATAGCACATTGGTCTTCTAATCCAAAGGTCGCGGGTTCGATCCCCGCAGGGGACATATTTTCTTTTTATCCATTTATCTATAACATGAAATTACAGTGTACTACCACAGTTCCTATATTTTTGGTATTTGCAGTGTCACCTTTTATATCTGTTTTATTATGCGAAAAAACAAATATTTGTTTTGGACTTATACTAAAATAGAAGAAATATGCTTAAGTCAAACGAGTGCAAGCCTTCAATGTCAATATTTTATTCAATAGCCCGTTTATGTTATAGATATAATTCTTGAATATATTTATAAAATAATAGCTATATAAATAATTAACATCTGTTATTCTTACATCAATAAAATGTATGTAAACGAGATTCAAAGTATTTTAGTTAAATGACATTTGTACCGTCGACCACGTTCTCACTTGGAAAAACATTTTGTCCCACTTCCATTTAAGTTTCTTAATTTTACGTCGGGAATTACACTACCTATTGCAGTTTGTGTCTCGTATATACCGCGCGGCTTAACTCGTTGGAAAAGTAGAATTTAAGAATTTAAATTTTGAAAAGTTTATAGTGTAAAAATTATTATCCACCAAAACCGGATTATTTTGTGCTGAATAACTTGATATAATTATTAACACACTTTTTGAAAACAAAAAATTTACTACACAGAAGATAAGTGCTAAACTGAAAGGAGAATTCTATAAGGAAATATTGAATAAAAGAAACACGAAAACAACTATGTAACTTACTAACTTAGAATAAAAAATAGAATAAAATAAATAATGTAGAATAAAAAAACTTAGTAACTTATTAGAGACCACTATGTGTTTATAACAGAACTTTGTAGGGATAGTGAGGAGTAAATAAGAAGAAATCACTAAACATGGAGAGGAAACACAAAAGAACCAATTACATCTGTTACCTCATAGAAAATAAGAGGCCCGATTAGAGTTAAATAATTTGTAAGGTAAATAGAAGAAAAGTATTATAGAGCTGTTAGTAGAAAATGTTAGAACAGAACAGAACATAGTGGAGATACTTTAAAATTAAGACAATTGAAGCAATTAAGCAGATATGTGGGATAATTAAAAGACACAATAGAAATAAGCAGAAGACGTGTATGTGAAATGTGTGTTTATTGAAATAACAAGTGAAGTGCACAGATACTGTTAAAATACAGCTTATGAAGAGGCCAAGTGGAAAAGAAGGTAAGACTTAAAGTGCCTGGAAAGTTCAAGTGGTTTCAACAGAATAAAAGTCCTAAACTCTTAGTGATTATCACGAACGGATTTTAGTTAGATATAAGTTAGCATAGTTTAAAAGACTCAGGAAAACATTAGCAAGTGTAATACAGGATAGACTCATGTCTGGTGCGCTAAGAAACAATTAGAAGATGGTAGTGAATTAAAAACAGTGAGTGAAAAACTTTCAAGTTCCTAAGTACTTGGTTAGGTTATACACCTCGTATTTTATAGGATAAAGGTATAACTAAAGTGAAAACTGTAATAAAGCTAAAATTTGTCATCGTAGGATATAGGAAGGACACAAGCAGTTAGTTAAAGAAACCTTAAAGGGTAAAGAGAAACCTGCTAGCTTAAAAAGTGATTTATTCAGTACAGTGGTGGTGCTTATTTAACCCGCGCTTCCCGCAAGTTAGGACATAGCGCCCCCAAATACAAATTTTTGGTTACTCCCGTCATGATTTAATATTGGAATTGGTGTTTTGATAACTGAATCGCATAACTAATAAAGGTCTGGGTATTTTCCCTATAAGATATTTAACTAAAGAATAAGATAACTAGTTATAATAATCGGACCAATCGTCTGTCCTAATAAAATCAGTTAGAATGTAATAGAAAAGAAAAATATTTTTTATATTTCAATCTACTTTCAATTTTACTTTTTACACTTTATTTCAATAAATGCTGATACAAAATTCTCTCCAAGTGAATCATTGCACGTAAAGGAAACGAGAATTTATACATTACAGACAAACATCACATTTTAAAACAAAATTTTACATTAAATAAATATAGTTGTAACAGTATATAAACGTTACTTCTTACATTAAAAGATGAATTAACTACAATAGGTAAAATATATCATGATGATCACAATACAATTTATAATGTACAACATTACGAAGACGTGCCACGTAAAACGTACAGGAAACCTATTGTGTTACACAGAAATTTTATTAATTCTACATGTAGACTACTTAAAAAATTCATCATGTGACTTAAATAAAATTAATATATTATTTAAAAACTTGTATAGGCTCAAATTGCTATTTCAAAACTACCTTCTCCGGGATGTTGATGCAGCAAAGGAATCAATAAGAAAATTGAAATCTGTATTCCTTGCAGTCTCATTTTCGATCCTTAGAAACGAGAGTCCAGAGAGTCAATCTTGTGACAAGTGTGTGTCTCAAATATGATTTGATGATTTTCAATTTAAAAATCGATCTTTTTGTTGTTGATTTTTTCAATGAAAAGTATGTAGGCAGTACAAACTTCTGGAAAGTTGGAGGAAAAAATTGCGTGTTCATATGTTGCCTTCTATCGCGTTTATTTTGTTTCTCTATTTTTAACAACAATTTGGCTACACGTTTTAGCTGAGTTTTACCTAAAGTTTAGAAGTATGTAGACTTTGTATTCTAAGCTGCTCGCAGCAATCAATAAACAACTTGGAGCCTCCTGTTAAAACCTATAGCGGAATAACGGTATGTTGGCCAAATACTCAAAGCCCAGGTCGTCTTAGTACTAGTGACCAATATTTTTTCTCGACTGCTGTTAAGAATTGCAACATAAAAGAATGGCATTTCCCCATCATAAAAAGAGGATCGGGACGTTTTACAAGAATCTCATAGATATCTGTCAAATCTTGTAGTAATCACATTCTTGTAATATGCTTATGACAAGTGCTTATCATACAGCTTAACGGAAATTGCATTCCATTCTATACAATCTACGAAATTTTTACCCACCGTCCTCTGTATTCCTAAGACATTGAATATTACATTGGTTTATTGCTACACAGTAAATAAGTATAAATAACGTATAAATATATTGCTATAAGTATACGTCTTTATAGCCTATGACACAGTCATGTCCACAGAGTATGTATTAAGACAATGCGTAATTTTGATAAAAACAGTAACGTTTTTTGTTAAAATAACAATAAGCTAGTTCAATCAGCAAGTTCCTGGTTTACTCCCATTATTATTAGAGCGTATGTTACTCGCTTGTTAATAAAGAAAAAAAGCTTGAGTTGCGGACGAATTACAGAGGGACATTACATTAGTGAGGTTCCACTCTAACTTATTATAACACTCGATTACAACAAAACTGTTGAAAAGATATATACAAATAACCGCTATTAATTACCATAGTCCCTTTGGTGTAGTGGATAGCACATTGGTCTTCTAATCCAAAGGTCGCGGGTTCGATCCCCGCAGGGGACATATTTTCTTTTTATCCATTTATCTATAACATGAAATTACAGTGTACTACCACAGTTCCTATATTTTTGGTATTTGCAGTGTCACCTTTTATATCTGTTTTATTATGCGAAAAAACAAATATTTGTTTTGGACTTATACTAAAATAGAAGAAATATGCTTAAGTCAAACGAGTGCAAGCCTTCAATGTCAATATTTTATTCAATAGCCCGTTTATGTTATAGATATAATTCTTGAATATATTTATAAAATAATAGCTATATAAATAATTAACATCTGTTATTCTTACATCAATAAAATGTATGTAAACGAGATTCAAAGTATTTTAGTTAAATGACATTTGTACCGTCGACCACGTTCTCACTTGGAAAAACATTTTGTCCCACTTCCATTTAAGTTTCTTAATTTTACGTCGGGAATTACACTACCTATTGCAGTTTGTGTCTCGTATATACCGCGCGGCTTAACTCGTTGGAAAAGTAAAATTTAAGAATTTAAATTTTGAAAAGTTTATAGTGTAAAAATTATTATCCACCAAAACCGGATTATTTTGTGCTGAATAACTTGATATAATTATTAACACACTTTTTGAAAACAAAAAATTTACTACACAGAAGATAAGTGCTAAACTGAAAGGAGAATTCTATAAGGAAATATTGAATAAAAGAAACACGAAAACAACTATGTAACTTACTAACTTAGAATAAAAAATAGAATAAAATAAATAATGTAGAATAAAAAAACTTAGTAACTTATTAGAGACCACTATGTGTTTATAACAGAACTTTGTAGGGATAGTGAGGAGTAAATAAGAAGAAATCACTAAACATGGAGAGGAAACACAAAAGAACCAATTAAATCTGTTACCTCATAGAAAATAAGAGGCCCGATTAGAGTTAAATAATTTGTAAGGTACATAGAAGAAAAGTATTATAGAGCTGTTAGTAGAAAATGTTAGAACAGAACAGAACATAGTGGAGATACTTTAAAATTAAGACAATTGAAGCAATTAAGCAGATATGTGGGATAATTAAAAGACACAATAGAAATAAGCAGAAGACGTGTATGTGAAATGTGTGTTTATTGAAATAACAAGTGAAGTGCACAGATACTGTTAAAATACAGCTTATGAAGAGGCCAAGTGGAAAAGAAGGTAAGACTTAAAGTGCCTGGAAAGTTCAAGTGGTTTCAACAGAATAAAAGTCCTAAACTCTTAGTGATTATCACGAACGGATTTTAGTTAGATATAAGTTAGCATAGTTTAAAAGACTCAGGAAAACATTAGCAAGTGTAATACAGGATAGACTCATGTCTGGTGCGCTAAGAAACAATTAGAAGATGGTAGTGAATTAAAAACAGTGAGTGAAAAACTTTCAAGTTCCTAAGTACTTGGTTAGGTTATACACCTCGTATTTTATAGGATAAAGGTATAACTAAAGTGAAAACTGTAATAAAGCTAAAATTTGTCATCGTAGGATATAGGAAGGACACAAGCAGTTAGTTAAAGAAACCTTAAAGGGTAAAGAGAAACCTGCTAGCTTAAAAAGTGATTTATTCAGTACAGTGGTGGTGCTTATTTAACCCGCGCTTCCCGCAAGTTAGGACATAGCGCCCCCAAATACAAATTTTTGGTTACTCCCGTCATGATTTAATATTGGAATTGGTGTTTTGATAACTGAATCGCATAACTAATAAAGGTCTGGGTATTTTCCCTATAAGATATTTAACTAAAGAATAAGATAACTAGTTATAATAATCGGACCAATCGTCTGTCCTAATAAAATCAGTTAGAATGTAATAGAAAAGAAAAATATTTTTTATATTTCAATCTACTTTCAATTTTACTTTTTACACTTTATTTCAATAAATGCTGATACAAAATTCTCTCCAAGTGAATCATTGCACGTAAAGGAAACGAGAATTTATACATTACAGACAAACATCACATTTTAAAACAAAATTTTACATTAAATAAATATAGTTGTAACAGTATATAAACGTTACTTCTTACATTAAAAGATGAATTAATTACAATAGGTAAAATATATCATGATGATCACAATACAATTTATAATGTACAACATTACGAAGACGTGCCACGTAAAACGTACAGGAAACCTATTGTGTTACACAGAAATTTTATTAATTCTACATGTAGACTACTTAAAAAATTCATCATGTGACTTAAATAAAATTAATATATTATTTAAAAACTTGTATAGGCTCAAATTGCTATTTCAAAACTACCTTCTCCGGGATGTTGATGCAGCAAAGGAATCAATAAGAAAATTGAAATCTGTATTCCTTGCAGTCTCATTTTCGATCCTTAGAAACGAGAGTCCAGAGAGTCAATCTTGTGACAAGTGTGTGTCTCAAATATGATTTGATGATTTTCAATTTAAAAATCGATCTTTTTGTTGTTGATTTTTTCAATGAAAAGTATGTAGGCAGTACAAACTTCTGGAAAGTTGGAGGAAAAAATTGCGTGTTCATATGTTGCCTTCTATCGCGTTTATTTTGTTTCTCTATTTTTAACAACATTTTGGCTACACGTTTTAGCTGAGTTTTACCTAAAGTTTAGAAGTATGTAGACTTTGTATTCTAAGCTGCTCGCAGCAATCAATAAACAACTTGGAGCCTCCTGTTAAAACCTATAGCGGAATAACGGTATGTTGGCCAAATACTCAAAGCCCAGGTCGTCTTAGTACTAGTGACCAATATTTTTTCTCGACTGCTGTTAAGAATTGCAACATAAAAGAATGGCATTTCCCCATCATAAAAAGAGGATCGGGACGTTTTACAAGAATCTCATAGATATCTGTCAAATCTTGTAGTAATCACATTCTTGTAATATGCTTATGACAAGTGCTTATCATACAGCTTAACGGAAATTGCATTCCATTCTATACAATCTACGAAATTTTTACCCACCGTCCTCTGTATTCCTAAGACATTGAATATTACATTGGTTTATTGCTACACAGTAAATAAGTATAAATAACGTATAAATATATTGCTATAAGTATACGTCTTTATAGCCTATGACACAGTCATGTCCACAGAGTATGTATTAAGACAATGCGTAATTTTGATAAAAACAGTAACGTTTTTTGTTAAAATAACAATAAGCTAGTTCAATCAGCAAGTTCCTGGTTTACTCCCATTATTATTAGAGCGTATGTTACTCGCTTGTTAATAAAGAAAAAAAGCTTGAGTTGCGGACGAATTACAGAGGGACATTACATTAGTGAGGTTCCACTCTAACTTATTATAACACTCGATTACAACAAAACTGTTGAAAAGATATATACAAATAACCGCTATTAATTACCATAGTCCCTTTGGTGTAGTGGATAGCACATTGGTCTTCTAATCCAAAGGTCGCGGGTTCGATCCCCGCAGGGGACATATTTTCTTTTTATCCATTTATCTATAACATGAAATTACAGTGTACTACCACAGTTCCTATATTTTTGGTATTTGCAGTGTCACCTTTTATATCTGTTTTATTATGCGAAAAAACAAATATTTGTTTTGGACTTATACTAAAATAGAAGAAATATGCTTAAGTCAAACGAGTGCAAGCCTTCAATGTCAATATTTTATTCAATAGCCCGTTTATGTTATAGATATAATTCTTGAATATATTTATAAAATAATAGCTATATAAATAATTAACATCTGTTATTCTTACATCAATAAAATGTATGTAAACGAGATTCAAAGTATTTTAGTTAAATGACATTTGTACCGTCGACCACGTTCTCACTTGGAAAAACATTTTGTCCCACTTCCATTTAAGTTTCTTAATTTTACGTCGGGAATTACACTACCTATTGCAGTTTGTGTCTCGTATATACCGCGCGGCTTAACTCGTTGGAAAAGTAAAATTTAAGAATTTAAATTTTGAAAAGTTTATAGTGTAAAAATTATTATCCACCAAAACCGGATTATTTTGTGCTGAATAACTTGATATAATTATTAACACACTTTTTGAAAACAAAAAATTTACTACACAGAAGATAAGTGCTAAACTGAAAGGAGAATTCTATAAGGAAATATTGAATAAAAGAAACACGAAAACAACTATGTAACTTACTAACTTAGAATAAAAAATAGAATAAAATAAATAATGTAGAATAAAAAAACTTAGTAACTTATTAGAGACCACTATGTGTTTATAACAGAACTTTGTAGGGATAGTGAGGAGTAAATAAGAAGAAATCACTAAACATGGAGAGGAAACACAAAAGAACCAATTAAATCTGTTACCTCATAGAAAATAAGAGGCCCGATTAGAGTTAAATAATTTGTAAGGTAAATAGAAGAAAAGTATTATAGAGCTGTTAGTAGAAAATGTTAGAACAGAACAGAACATAGTGGAGATACTTTAAAATTAAGACAATTGAAGCAATTAAGCAGATATGTGGGATAATTAAAAGACACAATAGAAATAAGCAGAAGACGTGTATGTGAAATGTGTGTTTATTGAAATAACAAGTGAAGTGCACAGATACTGTTAAAATACAGCTTATGAAGAGGCCAAGTGGAAAAGAAGGTAAGACTTAAAGTGCCTGGAAAGTTCAAGTGGTTTCAACAGAATAAAAGTCCTAAACTCTTAGTGATTATCACGAACGGATTTTAGTTAGATATAAGTTAGCATAGTTTAAAAGACTCAGGAAAACATTAGCAAGTGTAATACAGGATAGACTCATGTCTGGTGCGCTAAGAAACAATTAGAAGATGGTAGTGAATTAAAAACAGTGAGTGAAAAACTTTCAAGTTCCTAAGTACTTGGTTAGGTTATACACCTCGTATTTTATAGGATAAAGGTATAACTAAAGTGAAAACTGTAATAAAGCTAAAATTTGTCATCGTAGGATATAGGAAGGACACAAGCAGTTAGTTAAAGAAACCTTAAAGGGTAAAGAGAAACCTGCTAGCTTAAAAAGTGATTTATTCAGTACAGTGGTGGTGCTTATTTAACCCGCGCTTCCCGCAAGTTAGGACATAGCGCCCCCAAATACAAATTTTTGGTTACTCCCGTCATGATTTAATATTGGAATTGGTGTTTTGATAACTGAATCGCATAACTAATAAAGGTCTGGGTATTTTCCCTATAAGATATTTAACTAAAGAATAAGATAACTAGTTATAATAATCGGACCAATCGTCTGTCCTAATAAAATCAGTTAGAATGTAATAGAAAAGAAAAATATTTTTTATATTTCAATCTACTTTCAATTTTACTTTTTACACTTTATTTCAATAAATGCTGATACAAAATTCTCTCCAAGTGAATCATTGCACGTAAAGGAAACGAGAATTTATACATTACAGACAAACATCACATTTTAAAACAAAATTTTACATTAAATAAATATAGTTGTAACAGTATATAAACGTTACTTCTTACATTAAAAGATGAATTAATTACAATAGGTAAAATATATCATGATGATCACAATACAATTTATAATGTACAACATTACGAAGACGTGCCACGTAAAACGTACAGGAAACCTATTGTGTTACACAGAAATTTTATTAATTCTACATGTAGACTACTTAAAAAATTCATCATGTGACTTAAATAAAATTAATATATTATTTAAAAACTTGTATAGGCTCAAATTGCTATTTCAAAACTACCTTCTCCGGGATGTTGATGCAGCAAAGGAATCAATAAGAAAATTGAAATCTGTATTCCTTGCAGTCTCATTTTCGATCCTTAGAAACGAGAGTCCAGAGAGTCAATCTTGTGACAAGTGTGTGTCTCAAATATGATTTGATGATTTTCAATTTAAAAATCGATCTTTTTGTTGTTGATTTTTTCAATGAAAAGTATGTAGGCAGTACAAACTTCTGGAAAGTTGGAGGAAAAAATTGCGTGTTCATATGTTGCCTTCTATCGCGTTTATTTTGTTTCTCTATTTTTAACAACATTTTGGCTACACGTTTTAGCTGAGTTTTACCTAAAGTTTAGAAGTATGTAGACTTTGTATTCTAAGCTGCTCGCAGCAATCAATAAACAACTTGGAGCCTCCTGTTAAAACCTATAGCGGAATAACGGTATGTTGGCCAAATACTCAAAGCCCAGGTCGTCTTAGTACTAGTGACCAATATTTTTTCTCGACTGCTGTTAAGAATTGCAACATAAAAGAATGGCATTTCCCCATCATAAAAAGAGGATCGGGACGTTTTACAAGAATCTCATAGATATCTGTCAAATCTTGTAGTAATCACATTCTTGTAATATGCTTATGACAAGTGCTTATCATACAGCTTAACGGAAATTGCATTCCATTCTATACAATCTACGAAATTTTTACCCACCGTCCTCTGTATTCCTAAGACATTGAATATTACATTGGTTTATTGCTACACAGTAAATAAGTATAAATAACGTATAAATATATTGCTATAAGTATACGTCTTTATAGCCTATGACACAGTCATGTCCACAGAGTATGTATTAAGACAATGCGTAATTTTGATAAAAACAGTAACGTTTCTTGTTAAAATAACAATAAGCTAGTTCAATCAGCAAGTTCCTGGTTTACTCCCATTATTATTAGAGCGTATGTTACTCGCTTGTTAATAAAGAAAAAAAGCTTGAGTTGCGGACGAATTACAGAGGGACATTACATTAGTGAGGTTCCACTCTAACTTATTATAACACTCGATTACAACAAAACTGTTGAAAAGATATATACAAATAACCGCTATTAATTACCATAGTCCCTTTGGTGTAGTGGATAGCACATTGGTCTTCTAATCCAAAGGTCGCGGGTTCGATCCCCGCAGGGGACATATTTTCTTTTTATCCATTTATCTATAACATGAAATTACAGTGTACTACCACAGTTCCTATATTTTTGGTATTTGCAGTGTCACCTTTTATATCTGTTTTATTATGCGAAAAAACAAATATTTGTTTTGGACTTATACTAAAATAGAAGAAATATGCTTAAGTCAAACGAGTGCAAGCCTTCAATGTCAATATTTTATTCAATAGCCCGTTTATGTTATAGATATAATTCTTGAATATATTTATAAAATAATAGCTATATAAATAATTAACATCTGTTATTCTTACATCAATAAAATGTATGTAAACGAGATTCAAAGTATTTTAGTTAAATGACATTTGTACCGTCGACCACGTTCTCACTTGGAAAAACATTTTGTCCCACTTCCATTTAAGTTTCTTAATTTTACGTCGGGAATTACACTACCTATTGCAGTTTGTGTCTCGTATATACCGCGCGGCTTAACTCGTTGGAAAAGTAAAATTTAAGAATTTAAATTTTGAAAAGTTTATAGTGTAAAAATTATTATCCACCAAAACGGGATTATTTTGTGCTGAATAACTTGATATAATTATTAACACACTTTTTGAAAACAAAAAATTTACTACACAGAAGATAAGTGCTAAACTGAAAGGAGAATTCTATAAGGAAATATTGAATAAAAGAAACACGAAAACAACTATGTAACTTACTAACTTAGAATAAAAAATAGAATAAAATAAATAATGTAGAATAAAAAAACTTAGTAACTTATTAGAGACCACTATGTGTTTATAACAGAACTTTGTAGGGATAGTGAGGAGTAAATAAGAAGAAATCACTAAACATGGAGAGGAAACACAAAAGAACCAATTAAATCTGTTACCTCATAGAAAATAAGAGGCCCGATTAGAGTTAAATAATTTGTAAGGTAAATAGAAGAAAAGTATTATAGAGCTGTTAGTAGAAAATGTTAGAACAGAACAGAACATAGTGGAGATACTTTAAAATTAAGACAATTGAAGCAATTAAGCAGATATGTGGGATAATTAAAAGACACAATAGAAATAAGCAGAAGACGTGTATGTGAAATGTGTGTTTATTGAAATAACAAGTGAAGTGCACAGATACTGTTAAAATACAGCTTATGAAGAGGCCAAGTGGAAAAGAAGGTAAGACTTAAAGTGCCTGGAAAGTTCAAGTGGTTTCAACAGAATAAAAGTCCTAAACTCTTAGTGATTATCACGAACGGATTTTAGTTAGATATAAGTTAGCATAGTTTAAAAGACTCAGGAAAACATTAGCAATTGTAATACAGGATAGACTCATGTCTGGTGCGCTAAGAAACAATTAGAAGATGGTAGTGAATTAAAAACAGTGAGTGAAAAACTTTCAAGTTCCTAAGTACTTGGTTAGGTTATACACCTCGTATTTTATAGGATAAAGGTATAACTAAAGTGAAAACTGTAATAAAGCTAAAATTTGTCATCGTAGGATATAGGAAGGACACAAGCAGTTAGTTAAAGAAACCTTAAAGGGTAAAGAGAAACCTGCTAGCTTAAAAAGTGATTTATTCAGTACAGTGGTGGTGCTTATTTAACCCGCGCTTCCCGCAAGTTAGGACATAGCGCCCCCAAATACAAATTTTTGGTTACTCCCGTCATGATTTAATATTGGAATTGGTGTTTTGATAACTGAATCGCATAACTAATAAAGGTCTGGGTATTTTTAATAATCGGACCAATCGTCTGTCCTAATAAAATCAGTTAGAATGTAATAGAAAAGAAAAATATTTTTTATATTTCAATCTACTTTCAATTTTACTTTTTACACTTTATTTCAATAAATGCTGATACAAAATTCTCTCCAAGTGAATCATTGCACGTAAAGGAAACGAGAATTTATACATTACAGACAAACATCACATTTTAAAACAAAATTTTACATTAAATAAATATAGTTGTAACAGTATATAAACGTTACTTCTTACATTAAAAGATGAATTAATTACAATAGGTAAAATATATCATGATGATCACAATACAATTTATAATGTACAACATTACGAAGACGTGCCACGTAAAACGTACAGGAAACCTATTGTGTTACACAGAAATTTTATTAATTCTACATGTAGACTACTTAAAAAATTCATCATGTGACTTAAATAAAATTAATATATTATTTAAAAACTTGTATAGGCTCAAATTGCTATTTCAAAACTACCTTCTCCGGGATGTTGATGCAGCAAAGGAATCAATAAGAAAATTGAAATCTGTATTCCTTGCAGTCTCATTTTCGATCCTTAGAAACGAGAGTCCAGAGAGTCAATCTTGTGACAAGTGTGTGTCTCAAATATGATTTGATGATTTTCAATTTAAAAATCGATCTTTTTGTTGTTGATTTTTTCAATGAAAAGTATGTAGGCAGTACAAACTTCTGGAAAGTTGGAGGAAAAAATTGCGTGTTCATATGTTGCCTTCTATCGCGTTTATTTTGTTTCTCTATTTTTAACAACATTTTGGCTACACGTTTTAGCTGAGTTTTACCTAAAGTTTAGAAGTATGTAGACTTTGTATTCTAAGCTGCTCGCAGCAATCAATAAACAACTTGGAGCCTCCTGTTAAAACCTATAGCGGAATAACGGTATGTTGGCCAAATACTCAAAGCCCATTTCGTCTTAGTACTAGTGACCAATATTTTTTCTCGACTGCTGTTAAGAATTGCAACATAAAAGAATGGCATTTCCCCATCATAAAAAGAGGATCGGGACGTTTTACAAGAATCTCATAGATATCTGTCAAATCTTGTAGTAATCACATTCTTGTAATATGCTTATGACAAGTGCTTATCATACAGCTTAACGGAAATTGCATTCCATTCTATACAATCTACGAAATTTTTACCCACCGTCCTCTGTATTCCTAAGACATTGAATATTACATTGGTTTATTGCTACACAGTAAATAAGTATAAATAACGTATAAATATATTGCTATAAGTATACGTCTTTATAGCCTATGACACAGTCATGTCCACAGAGTATGTATTAAGACAATGCGTAATTTTGATAAAAACAGTAACGTTTTTTGTTAAAATAACAATAAGCTAGTTCAATCAGCAAGTTCCTGGTTTACTCCCATTATTATTAGAGCGTATGTTACTCGCTTGTTAATAAAGAAAAAAAGCTTGAGTTGCGGACGAATTACAGAGGGACATTACATTAGTGAGGTTCCACTCTAACTTATTATAACACTCGATTACAACAAAACTGTTGAAAAGATATATACAAATAACCGCTATTAATTACCATAGTCCCTTTGGTGTAGTGGATAGCACATTGGACTTCTAATCCAAAGGTCGCGGGTTCGATCCCCGCAGGGGACATATTTTCTTTTTATCCATTTATCTATAACATGAAATTACAGTGTACTACCACAGTTCCTATATTTTTGGTATTTGCAGTGTCACCTTTTATATCTGTTTTATTATGCGAAAAAACAAATATTTGTTTTGGACTTATACTAAAATAGAAGAAATATGCTTAAGTCAAACGAGTGCAAGCCTTCAATGTCAATATTTTATTCAATAGCCCGTTTATGTTATAGATATAATTCTTGAATATATTTATAAAATAATAGCTATATAAATAATTAACATCTGTTATTCTTACATCAATAAAATGTATGTAAACGAGATTCAAAGTATTCTAGTTAAATGACATTTGTACCGTCGACCACGTTCTCACTTGGAAAAACATTTTGTCCCACTTCCATTTAAGTTTCTTAATTTTACGTCGGGAATTACACTACCTATTGCAGTTTGTGTCTCGTATATACCGCGCGGCTTAACTCGTTGGAAAAGTAAAATTTAAGAATTTAAATTTTGAAAAGTTTATAGTGTAAAAATTATTATCCACCAAAACCGGATTATTTTGTGCTGAATAACTTGATATAATTATTAACACACTTTTTGAAAACAAAAAATTTACTACACAGAAGATAAGTGCTAAACTGAAAGGAGAATTCTATAAGGAAATATTGAATAAAAGAAACACGAAAACAACTATGTAACTTACTAACTTAGAATAAAAAATAGAATAAAATAAATAATGTAGAATAAAAAAACTTAGTAACTTATTAGAGACCACTATGTGTTTATAACAGAACTTTGTAGGGATAGTGAGGAGTAAATAAGAAGAAATCACTAAACATGGAGAGGAAACACAAAAGAACCAATTAAATCTGTTACCTCATAGAAAATAAGAGGCCCGATTAGAGTTAAATAATTTGTAAGGTAAATAGAAGAAAAGTATTATAGAGCTGTTAGTAGAAAATGTTAGAACAGAACAGAACATAGTGGAGATACTTTAAAATTAAGACAATTGAAGCAATTAAGCAGATATGTGGGATAATTAAAAGACACAATAGAAATAAGCAGAAGACGTGTATGTGAAATGTGTGTTTATTGAAATAACAAGTGAAGTGCACAGATACTGTTAAAATACAGCTTATGAAGAGGCCAAGTGGAAAAGAAGGTAAGACTTAAAGTGCCTGGAAAGTTCAAGTGGTTTCAACAGAATAAAAGTCCTAAACTCTTAGTGATTATCACGAACGGATTTTAGTTAGATATAAGCTAGGATAGTTTAAAGACTCAGGAAAACATTAGCAAGTGTAATACAGGATAGACTCATGTCTGGTGCGCTAAGAAACAATTAGAAGATGGTAGTGAATTAAAAACAGTGAGTGAAAAACTTTCAAGTTCCTAAGTACTTGGTTAGGTTATACACCTCGTATTTTATAGGATAAAGGTATAACTAAAGTGAAAACTGTAATAAAGCTAAAATTTGTCATCGTAGGATATAGGAAGGACACAAGCAGTTAGTTAAAGAAACCTTAAAGGGTAAAGAGAAACCTGCTAGCTTAAAAAGTGATTTATTCAGTACAGTGGTGGTGCTTATTTAACCCGCGCTTCCCGCAAGTTAGGACATAGCGCCCCCAAATACAAATTTTTGGTTACTCCCGTCATGATTTAATATTGGAATTGGTGTTTTGATAACTGAATCGCATAACTAATAAAGGTCTGGGTATTTTTAATAATCGGACCAATCGTCTGTCCTAATAAAATCAGTTAGAATGTAATAGAAAAGAAAAATATTTTTTATATTTCAATCTACTTTCAATTTTACTTTTTACACTTTATTTCAATAAATGCTGATACAAAATTCTCTCCAAGTGAATCATTGCACGTAAAGGAAACGAGAATTTATACATTACAGACAAACATCACATTTTAAAACAAAATTTTACATTAAATAAATATAGTTGTAACAGTATATAAACGTTACTTCTTACATTAAAAGATGAATTAATTACAATAGGTAAAATATATCATGATGATCACAATACAATTTATAATGTACAACATTACGAAGACGTGCCACGTAAAACGTACAGGAAACCTATTGTGTTACACTGAAATTTTATTAATTCTACATGTAGACTACTTAAAAAATTCATCATGTGACTTAAATAAAATTAATATATTATTTAAAAACTCGTATAGGCTCAAATTGCTATTTCAAAACTACCTTCTCCGGGATGTTGATGCAGCAAAGGAATCAATAAGAAAATTGAAATCTGTATTCCTTGCAGTCTCATTTTCGATCCTTAGAAACGAGAGTCCAGAGAGTCAATCTTGTGACAAGTGTGTGTCTCAAATATGATTTGATGATTTTCAATTTAAAAAACGATCTTTTTGTTGTTGATTTTGTCAATGAAAAGTATGTAGGCAGTACAAACTTCTGGAAAGTTGGAGGAAAAAATTGCGTGTTCATATGTTGCCTTCTATCGCGTTTATTTTGTTTCTCTATTTTTAACAACATTTTGGCTACACGTTTTAGCTGAGTTTTACCTAAAGTTTAGAAGTATGTAGACTTTGTATTCTAAGCTGCTCGCAGCAATCAATAAACAACTTGGAGCCTCCTGTTAAAACCTATAGCGGAATAACGGTATGTTGGCCAAATACTCAAAGCCCAGGTCGTCTTAGTACTAGTGACCAATATTTTTTCTCGACTGCTGTTAAGAATTGCAACATAAAAGAATGGCATTTCCCCATCACAAAAAGAGGATCGGGACGTTTTACAAGAATCTCATAGATATCTGTCAAATCTTGTAGTAATCACATTCTTGTAATATGCTTATGACAAGTGCTTATCATACAGCTTAACGGAAATTGCATTCCATTCTATACAATCTACGAAATTTTTACCCACCGTCCTCTGTATTCCTAAGACAATGAATATTACATTGGTTTATTGCTACACAGTAAACAAGTATAAATAACGTATAAATATATTGCTATAAGTATACGTCTTTATAGCCTATGACACAGTCATGTCCACAGAGTATGTATTAAGACAATGCGTAATTTTGATAAAAACAGTAACGTTTTTTGTTAAAATAACAATAAGCTAGTTCAATCAGCAAGTTCCTGGTTTACTCCCATTATTATTAGAGCGTATGTTACTCGCTTGTTAATAAAGAAAAAAACCTTGAGTTGCGGACGAATTACAGAGGGACATTACATTAGTGAGGTTCCACTCTAACTTATTATAACACTCGATTACAACAAAACTGTTGAAAAGATATATACAAATAACCGCTATTAATTACCATAGTCCCTTTGCTGTAGTGGATAGCACATTGGACTTCTAATCCAAAGGTCGCGGGTTCGATCCCCGCAGGGGACATATTTTCTTTTTATCCATTTATCTATAACATGAAATTACAGTGTACTACCACAGTTCCTATATTTTTGGTATTTGCAGTGTCACCTTTTATATCTGTTTTATTATGCGAAAAAACAAATATTTGTTTTGGACTTATACTAAAATAGAAGAAATATGCTTAAGTCAAACGAGTGCAAGCCTTCAATGTCAATATTTTATTCAATAGCCCGTTTATGTTATAGATATAATTCTTGAATATATTTATAAAATAATAGCTATATAAATAATTAACATCTGTTATTCTTACATCAATAAAATGTATGTAAACGAGATTCAAAGTATTTTAGTTAAATGACATTTGTACCGTCGACCACGTTCTCACTTGGAAAAACATTTTGTCCCACTTCCATTTAAGTTTCTTAATTTTACGTCGGGAATTACACTACCTATTGCAGTTTGTGTCTCGTATATACCGCGCGGCTTAACTCGTTGGAAAAGTAAAATTTAAGAATTTAAATTTTGAAAAGTTTATAGTGTAAAAATTATTATCCACCAAAACCGGATTATTTTGTGCTGAATAACTTGATATAATTATTAACACACTTTTTGAAAACAAAAAATTTACTACACAGAAGATAAGTGCTAAACTGAAAGGAGAATTCTATAAGGAAATATTGAATAAAAGAAACACGAAAAGAACTATGTAACTTACTAACTTAGAATAAAAAATAGAATAAAATAAATAATGTAGAATAAAAAAACTTAGTAACTTATTAGAGACCACTATGTGTTTATAACAGAACTTTGTAAGGATAGTGAGGAGTAAATAAGAAGAAATCACTAAACATGGAGAGGAAACACAAAAGAACCAATTAAATCTGTTACCTCATAGAAAATAAGAGGCCCGATTAGAGTTAAATAATTTGTAAGGTAAATAGAAGAAAAGTATTATAGAGCTGTTAGTAGAAAATGTTAGAACAGAACAGAACATAGTGGAGATACTTTAAAATTAAGACAATTGAAGCAATTAAGCAGATATGTGGGATAATTAAAAGACACAATAGAAATAAGCAGAAGACGTGTATGTGAAATGTGTGTTTATTGAAATAACAAGTGAAGTGCACAGATACTGTTAAAATACAGCTTATGAAGAGGCCAAGTGGAAAAGAAGGTAAGACTTAAAGTGCCTGGAAAGTTCAAGTGGTTTCAACAGAATAAAAGTCCTAAACTCTTAGTGATTATCACGAACGGATTTTAGTTAGATATAAGTTAGCATAGTTTAAAAGACTCAGGAAAACATTAGCAAGTGTAATACAGGATAGACTCATGTCTGGTGCGCTAAGAAACAATTAGAAGATGGTAGTGAATTAAAAACAGTGAGTGAAAAACTTTCAAGTTCCTAAGTACTTGGTTAGGTTATACACCTCGTATTTTATAGGATAAAGGTATAACTAAAGTGAAAACTGTAATAAAGCTAAAATTTGTCATCGTAGGATATAGGAAGGACACAAGCAGTTAGTTAAAGAAACCTTAAAGGGTAAAGAGAAACCTGCTAGCTTAAAAAGTGATTTATTCAGTACAGTGGTGGTGCTTATTTAACCCGCGCTTCCCGCAAGTTAGGACATAGCGCCCCCAAATACAAATTTTTGGTTACTCCCGTCATGATTTAACTTGGAATTGGTGTTTTGATAACTGAATCGCATAACTAATAAAGGTCTGGGTATTTTTCCTATAAGATATTTAACTAAAGAATAAGATAACTAGTTATAATAATCGGACCAATCGTCTGTCCTAATAAAATCAGTTAGAATGTAATAGAAAAGAAAAATATTTTTTATATTTCAATCTACTTTCAATTTTACTTTTTACACTTTATTTCAATAAATGCTGATACAAAATTCTCTCCAAGTGAATCATTGCACGTAAAGGAAACGAGAATTTATACATTACAGACAAACATCACATTTTAAAACAAAATTTTACATTAAATAAATATAGTTGTAACAGTATATAAACGTTACTTCTTACATTAAAAGATGAATTAATTACAATAGGTAAAATATATCATGATGATCACAATACAATTTATAATGTACAACATTACGAAGACGTGCCACGTAAAACGTACAGGAAACCTATTGTGTTACACAGAAATTTTATTAATTCTACATGTAGACTACTTAAAAAATTCATCATGTGACTTAAATAAAATTAATATATTATTTAAAAACTTGTATAGGCTCAAATTGCTATTTCAAAACTACCTTCTCCGGGATGTTGATGCAGCAAAGGAATCAATAAGAAAATTGAAATCTGTATTCCTTGCAGTCTCATTTTCGATCCTTAGAAACGAGAGTCCAGAGAGTCAATCTTGTGACAAGTGTGTGTCTCAAATATGATTTGATGATTTTCAATTTAAAAATCGATCTTTTTGTTGTTGATTTTTTCAATGAAAAGTATGTAGGCAGTACAAACTTCTGGAAAGTTGGAGGAAAAAATTGCGTGTTCATATGTTGCCTTCTATCGCGTTTATTTTGTTTCTCTATTTTTAACAACATTTTGGCTACACGTTTTAGCTGAGTTTTACCTAAAGTTTAGAAGTATGTAGACTTTGTATTCTAAGCTGCTCGCAGCAATCAATAAACAACTTGGAGCCTCCTGTTAAAACCTATAGCGGAATAACGGTATGTTGGCCAAATACTCAAAGCCCATTTCGTCTTAGTACTAGTGACCAATATTTTTTCTCGACTGCTGTTAAGAATTGCAACATAAAAGAATGGCATTTCCCCATCATAAAAAGAGGATCGGGACGTTTTACAAGAATCTCATAGATATCTGTCAAATCTTGTAGTAATCACATTCTTGTAATATGCTTATGACAAGTGCTTATCATACAGCTTAACGGAAATTGCATTCCATTCTATACAATCTACGAAATTTTTACCCACCGTCCTCTGTATTCCTAAGACATTGAATATTACATTGGTTTATTGCTACACAGTAAATAAGTATAAATAACGTATAAATATATTGCTATAAGTATACGTCTTTATAGCCTATGACACAGTCATGTCCACAGAGTATGTATTAAGACAATGCGTAATTTTGATAAAAACAGTAACGTTTTTTGTTAAAATAACAATAAGCTAGTTCAATCAGCAAGTTCCTGGTTTACTCCCATTATTATTAGAGCGTATGTTACTCGCTTGTTAATAAAGAAAAAAAGCTTGAGTTGCGGACGAATTACAGAGGGACATTACATTAGTGAGGTTCCACTCTAACTTATTATAACACTCGATTACAACAAAACTGTTGAAAAGATATATACAAATAACCGCTATTAATTACCATAGTCCCTTTGGTGTAGTGGATAGCACATTGGACTTCTAATCCAAAGGTCGCGGGTTCGATCCCCGCAGGGGACATATTTTCTTTTTATCCATTTATCTATAACATGAAATTACAGTGTACTACCACAGTTCCTATATTTTTGGTATTTGCAGTGTCACCTTTTATATCTGTTTTATTATGCGAAAAAACAAATATTTGTTTTGGACTTATACTAAAATAGAAGAAATATGCTTAAGTCAAACGAGTGCAAGCCTTCAATGTCAATATTTTATTCAATAGCCCGTTTATGTTATAGATATAATTCTTGAATATATTTATAAAATAATAGCTATATAAATAATTAACATCTGTTATTCTTACATCAATAAAATGTATGTAAACGAGATTCAAAGTATTCTAGTTAAATGACATTTGTACCGTCGACCACGTTCTCACTTGGAAAAACATTTTGTCCCACTTCCATTTAAGTTTCTTAATTTTACGTCGGGAATTACACTACCTATTGCAGTTTGTGTCTCGTATATACCGCGCGGCTTAACTCGTTGGAAAAGTAAAATTTAAGAATTTAAATTTTGAAAAGTTTATAGTGTAAAAATTATTATCCACCAAAACCGGATTATTTTGTGCTGAATAACTTGATATAATTATTAACACACTTTTTGAAAACAAAAAATTTACTACACAGAAGATAAGTGCTAAACTGAAAGGAGAATTCTATAAGGAAATATTGAATAAAAGAAACACGAAAACAACTATGTAACTTACTAACTTAGAATAAAAAATAGAATAAAATAAATAATGTAGAATAAAAAAACTTAGTAACTTATTAGAGACCACTATGTGTTTATAACAGAACTTTGTAGGGATAGTGAGGAGTAAATAAGAAGAAATCACTAAACATGGAGAGGAAACACAAAAGAACCAATTAAATCTGTTACCTCATAGAAAATAAGAGGCCCGATTAGAGTTAAATAATTTGTAAGGTAAATAGAAGAAAAGTATTATAGAGCTGTTAGTAGAAAATGTTAGAACAGAACAGAACATAGTGGAGATACTTTAAAATTAAGACAATTGAAGCAATTAAGCAGATATGTGGGATAATTAAAAGACACAATAGAAATAAGCAGAAGACGTGTATGTGAAATGTGTGTTTATTGAAATAACAAGTGAAGTGCACAGATACTGTTAAAATACAGCTTATGAAGAGGCCAAGTGGAAAAGAAGGTAAGACTTAAAGTGCCTGGAAAGTTCAAGTGGTTTCAACAGAATAAAAGTCCTAAACTCTTAGTGATTATCACGAACGGATTTTAGTTAGATATAAGCTAGGATAGTTTAAAGACTCAGGAAAACATTAGCAAGTGTAATACAGGATAGACTCATGTCTGGTGCGCTAAGAAACAATTAGAAGATGGTAGTGAATTAAAAACAGTGAGTGAAAAACTTTCAAGTTCCTAAGTACTTGGTTAGGTTATACACCTCGTATTTTATAGGATAAAGGTATAACTAAAGTGAAAACTGTAATAAAGCTAAAATTTGTCATCGTAGGATATAGGAAGGACACAAGCAGTTAGTTAAAGAAACCTTAAAGGGTAAAGAGAAACCTGCTAGCTTAAAAAGTGATTTATTCAGTACAGTGGTGGTGCTTATTTAACCCGCGCTTCCCGCAAGTTAGGACATAGCGCCCCCAAATACAAATTTTTGGTTACTCCCGTCATGATTTAATATTGGAATTGGTGTTTTGATAACTGAATCGCATAACTAATAAAGGTCTGGGTATTTTTAATAATCGGACCAATCGTCTGTCCTAATAAAATCAGTTAGAATGTAATAGAAAAGAAAAATATTTTTTATATTTCAATCTACTTTCAATTTTACTTTTTACACTTTATTTCAATAAATGCTGATACAAAATTCTCTCCAAGTGAATCATTGCACGTAAAGGAAACGAGAATTTATACATTACAGACAAACATCACATTTTAAAACAAAATTTTACATTAAATAAATATAGTTGTAACAGTATATAAACGTTACTTCTTACATTAAAAGATGAATTAATTACAATAGGTAAAATATATCATGATGATCACAATACAATTTATAATGTACAACATTACGAAGACGTGCCACGTAAAACGTACAGGAAACCTATTGTGTTACACTGAAATTTTATTAATTCTACATGTAGACTACTTAAAAAATTCATCATGTGACTTAAATAAAATTAATATATTATTTAAAAACTCGTATAGGCTCAAATTGCTATTTCAAAACTACCTTCTCCGGGATGTTGATGCAGCAAAGGAATCAATAAGAAAATTGAAATCTGTATTCCTTGCAGTCTCATTTTCGATCCTTAGAAACGAGAGTCCAGAGAGTCAATCTTGTGACAAGTGTGTGTCTCAAATATGATTTGATGATTTTCAATTTAAAAAACGATCTTTTTGTTGTTGATTTTGTCAATGAAAAGTATGTAGGCAGTACAAACTTCTGGAAAGTTGGAGGAAAAAATTGCGTGTTCATATGTTGCCTTCTATCGCGTTTATTTTGTTTCTCTATTTTTAACAACATTTTGGCTACACGTTTTAGCTGAGTTTTACCTAAAGTTTAGAAGTATGTAGACTTTGTATTCTAAGCTGCTCGCAGCAATCAATAAACAACTTGGAGCCTCCTGTTAAAACCTATAGCGGAATAACGGTATGTTGGCCAAATACTCAAAGCCCAGGTCGTCTTAGTACTAGTGACCAATATTTTTTCTCGACTGCTGTTAAGAATTGCAACATAAAAGAATGGCATTTCCCCATCATAAAAAGAGGATCGGGACGTTTTACAAGAATCTCATAGATATCTGTCAAATCTTGTAGTAATCACATTCTTGTAATATGCTTATGACAAGTGCTTATCATACAGCTTAACGGAAATTGCATTCCATTCTATACAATCTACGAAATTTTTACCCACCGTCCTCTGTATTCCTAAGACATTGAATATTACATTGGTTTATTGCTACACAGTAAATAAGTATAAATAACGTATAAATATATTGCTATAAGTATACGTCTTTATAGCCTATGACACAGTCATGTCCACAGAGTATGTATTAAGACAATGCGTAATTTTGATAAAAACAGTAACGTTTTTTGTTAAAATAACAATAAGCTAGTTCAATCAGCAAGTTCCTGGTTTACTCCCATTATTATTAGAGCGTATGTTACTCGCTTGTTAATAAAGAAAAAAAGCTTGAGTTGCGGACGAATTACAGAGGGACATTACATTAGTGAGGTTCCACTCTAACTTATTATAACACTCGATTACAACAAAACTGTTGAAAAGATATATACAAATAACCGCTATTAATTACCATAGTCCCTTTGGTGTAGTGGATAGCACATTGGACTTCTAATCCAAAGGTCGCGGGTTCGATCCCCGCAGGGGACATATTTTCTTTTTATCCATTTATCTATAACATGAAATTACAGTGTACTACCACAGTTCCTATATTTTTGGTATTTGCAGTGTCACCTTTTATATCTGTTTTATTATGCGAAAAAACAAATATTTGTTTTGGACTTATACTAAAATAGAAGAAATATGCTTAAGTCAAACGAGTGCAAGCCTTCAATGTCAATATTTTATTCAATAGCCCGTTTATGTTATAGATATAATTCTTGAATATATTTATAAAATAATAGCTATATAAATAATTAACATCTGTTATTCTTACATCAATAAAATGTATGTAAACGAGATTCAAAGTATTCTAGTTAAATGACATTTGTACCGTCGACCACGTTCTCACTTGGAAAAACATTTTGTCCCACTTCCATTTAAGTTTCTTAATTTTACGTCGGGAATTACACTACCTATTGCAGTTTGTGTCTCGTATATACCGCGCGGCTTAACTCGTTGGAAAAGTAAAATTTAAGAATTTAAATTTTGAAAAGTTTATAGTGTAAAAATTATTATCCACCAAAACCGGATTATTTTGTGCTGAATAACTTGATATAATTATTAACACACTTTTTGAAAACAAAAAATTTACTACACAGAAGATAAGTGCTAAACTGAAAGGAGAATTCTATAAGGAAATATTGAATAAAAGAAACACGAAAACAACTATGTAACTTACTAACTTAGAATAAAAAATAGAATAAAATAAATAATGTAGAATAAAAAAACTTAGTAACTTATTAGAGACCACTATGTGTTTATAACAGAACTTTGTAGGGATAGTGAGGAGTAAATAAGAAGAAATCACTAAACATGGAGAGGAAACACAAAAGAACCAATTAAATCTGTTACCTCATAGAAAATAAGAGGCCCGATTAGAGTTAAATAATTTGTAAGGTAAATAGAAGAAAAGTATTATAGAGCTGTTAGTAGAAAATGTTAGAACAGAACAGAACATAGTGGAGATACTTTAAAATTAAGACAATTGAAGCAATTAAGCAGATATGTGGGATAATTAAAAGACACAATAGAAATAAGCAGAAGACGTGTATGTGAAATGTGTGTTTATTGAAATAACAAGTGAAGTGCACAGATACTGTTAAAATACAGCTTATGAAGAGGCCAAGTGGAAAAGAAGGTAAGACTTAAAGTGCCTGGAAAGTTCAAGTGGTTTCAACAGAATAAAAGTCCTAAACTCTTAGTGATTATCACGAACGGATTTTAGTTAGATATAAGCTAGGATAGTTTAAAGACTCAGGAAAACATTAGCAAGTGTAATACAGGATAGACTCATGTCTGGTGCGCTAAGAAACAATTAGAAGATGGTAGTGAATTAAAAACAGTGAGTGAAAAACTTTCAAGTTCCTAAGTACTTGGTTAGGTTATACACCTCGTATTTTATAGGATAAAGGTATAACTAAAGTGAAAACTGTAATAAAGCTAAAATTTGTCATCGTAGGATATAGGAAGGACACAAGCAGTTAGTTAAAGAAACCTTAAAGGGTAAAGAGAAACCTGCTAGCTTAAAAAGTGATTTATTCAGTACAGTGGTGGTGCTTATTTAACCCGCGCTTCCCGCAAGTTAGGACATAGCGCCCCCAAATACAAATTTTTGGTTACTCCCGTCATGATTTAATATTGGAATTGGTGTTTTGATAACTGAATCGCATAACTAATAAAGGTCTGGGTATTTTTAATAATCGGACCAATCGTCTGTCCTAATAAAATCAGTTAGAATGTAATAGAAAAGAAAAATATTTTTTATATTTCAATCTACTTTCAATTTTACTTTTTACACTTTATTTCAATAAATGCTGATACAAAATTCTCTCCAAGTGAATCATTGCACGTAAAGGAAACGAGAATTTATACATTACAGACAAACATCACATTTTAAAACAAAATTTTACATTAAATAAATATAGTTGTAACAGTATATAAACGTTACTTCTTACATTAAAAGATGAATTAATTACAATAGGTAAAATATATCATGATGATCACAATACAATTTATAATGTACAACTTTACGAAGACGTGCCACGTAAAACGTACAGGAAACCTATTGTGTTACACTGAAATTTTATTAATTCTACATGTAGACTACTTAAAAAATTCATCATGTGACTTAAATAAAATTAATATATTATTTAAAAACTCGTATAGGCTCAAATTGCTATTTCAAAACTACCTTCTCCGGGATGTTGATGCAGCAAAGGAATCAATAAGAAAATTGAAATCTGTATTCCTTGCAGTCTCATTTTCGATCCTTAGAAACGAGAGTCCAGAGAGTCAATCTTGTGACAAGTGTGTGTCTCAAATATGATTTGATGATTTTCAATTTAAAAAACGATCTTTTTGTTGTTGATTTTGTCAATGAAAAGTATGTAGGCAGTACAAACTTCTGGAAAGTTGGAGGAAAAAATTGCGTGTTCATATGTTGCCTTCTATCGCGTTTATTTTGTTTCTCTATTTTTAACAACATTTTGGCTACACGTTTTAGCTGAGTTTTACCTAAAGTTTAGAAGTATGTAGACTTTGTATTCTAAGCTGCTCGCAGCAATCAATAAACAACTTGGAGCCTCCTGTTAAAACCTATAGCGGAATAACGGTATGTTGGCCAAATACTCAAAGCCCAGGTCGTCTTAGTACTAGTGACCAATATTTTTTCTCGACTGCTGTTAAGAATTGCAACATAAAAGAATGGCATTTCCCCATCACAAAAAGAGGATCGGGACGTTTTACAAGAATCTCATAGATATCTGTCAAATCTTGTAGTAATCACATTCTTGTAATATGCTTATGACAAGTGCTTATCATACAGCTTAACGGAAATTGCATTCCATTCTATACAATCTACGAAATTTTTACCCACCGTCCTCTGTATTCCTAAGACAATGAATATTACATTGGTTTATTGCTACACAGTAAACAAGTATAAATAACGTATAAATATATTGCTATAAGTATACGTCTTTATAGCCTATGACACAGTCATGTCCACAGAGTATGTATTAAGACAATGCGTAATTTTGATAAAAACAGTAACGTTTTTTGTTAAAATAACAATAAGCTAGTTCAATCAGCAAGTTCCTGGTTTACTCCCATTATTATTAGAGCGTATGTTACTCGCTTGTTAATAAAGAAAAAAACCTTGAGTTGCGGACGAATTACAGAGGGACATTACATTAGTGAGGTTCCACTCTAACTTATTATAACACTCGATTACAACAAAACTGTTGAAAAGATATATACAAATAACCGCTATTAATTACCATAGTCCCTTTGCTGTAGTGGATAGCACATTGGACTTCTAATCCAAAGGTCGCGGGTTCGACCCCCGCAGGGGACATATTTTCTTTTTATCCATTTATCTATAACATGAAATTACAGTGTACTACCACAGTTCCTATATTTTTGGTATTTGCAGTGTCACCTTTTATATCTGTTTTATTATGCGAAAAAACAAATATTTGTTTTGGACTTATACTAAAATAGAAGAAATATGCTTAAGTCAAACGAGTGCAAGCCTTCAATGTCAATATTTTATTCAATAGCCCGTTTATGTTATAGATATAATTCTTGAATATATTTATAAAATAATAGCTATATAAATAATTAACATCTGTTATTCTTACATCAATAAAATGTATGTAAACGAGATTCAAAGTATTTTAGTTAAATGACATTTGTACCGTCGACCACGTTCTCACTTGGAAAAACATTTTGTCCCACTTCCATTTAAGTTTCTTAATTTTACGTCGGGAATTACACTACCTATTGCAGTTTGTGTCTCGTATATACCGCGCGGCTTAACTCGTTGGAAAAGTAAAATTTAAGAATTTAAATTTTGAAAAGTTTATAGTGTAAAAATTATTATCCACCAAAACCGGATTATTTTGTGCTGAATAACTTGATATAATTATTAACACACTTTTTGAAAACAAAAAATTTACTACACAGAAGATAAGTGCTAAACTGAAAGGAGAATTCTATAAGGAAATATTGAATAAAAGAAACACGAAAACAACTATGTAACTTACTAACTTAGAATAAAAAATAGAATAAAATAAATAATGTAGAATAAAAAAACTTAGTAACTTATTAGAGACCACTATGTGTTTATAACAGAACTTTGTAAGGATAGTGAGGAGTAAATAAGAAGAAATCACTAAACATGGAGAGGAAACACAAAAGAACCAATTAAATCTGTTACCTCATAGAAAATAAGAGGCCCGATTAGAGTTAAATAATTTGTAAGGTAAATAGAAGAAAAGTATTATAGAGCTGTTAGTAGAAAATGTTAGAACAGAACAGAACATAGTGGAGATACTTTAAAATTAAGACAATTGAAGCAATTAAGCAGATATGTGGGATAATTAAAAGACACAATAGAAATAAGCAGAAGACGTGTATGTGAAATGTGTGTTTATTGAAATAACAAGTGAAGTGCACAGATACTGTTAAAATACAGCTTATGAAGAGGCCAAGTGGAAAAGAAGGTAAGACTTAAAGTGCCTGGAAAGTTCAAGTGGTTTCAACAGAATAAAAGTCCTAAACTCTTAGTGATTATCACGAACGGATTTTAGTTAGATATAAGTTAGCATAGTTTAAAAGACTCAGGAAAACATTAGCAAGTGTAATACAGGATAGACTCATGTCTGGTGCGCTAAGAAACAATTAGAAGATGGTAGTGAATTAAAAACAGTGAGTGAAAAACTTTCAAGTTCCTAAGTACTTGGTTAGGTTATACACCTCGTATTTTATAGGATAAAGGTATAACTAAAGTGAAAACTGTAATAAAGCTAAAATTTGTCATCGTAGGATATAGGAAGGACACAAGCAGTTAGTTAAAGAAACCTTAAAGGGTAAAGAGAAACCTGCTAGCTTAAAAAGTGATTTATTCAGTACAGTGGTGGTGCTTATTTAACCCGCGCTTCCCGCAAGTTAGGACATAGCGCCCCCAAATACAAATTTTTGGTTACTCCCGTCATGATTTAACTTGGAATTGGTGTTTTGATAACTGAATCGCATAACTAATAAAGGTCTGGGTATTTTTCCTATAAGATATTTAACTAAAGAATAAGATAACTAGTTATAATAATCGGACCAATCGTCTGTCCTAATAAAATCAGTTAGAATGTAATAGAAAAGAAAAATATTTTTTATATTTCAATCTACTTTCAATTTTACTTTTTACACTTTATTTCAATAAATGCTGATACAAAATTCTCTCCAAGTGAATCATTGCACGTAAAGGAAACGAGAATTTATACATTACAGACAAACATCACATTTTAAAACAAAATTTTACATTAAATAAATATAGTTGTAACAGTATATAAACGTTACTTCTTACATTAAAAGATGAATTAATTACAATAGGTAAAATATATCATGATGATCACAATACAATTTATAATGTACAACATTACGAAGACGTGCCACGTAAAACGTACAGGAAACCTATTGTGTTACACTGAAATTTTATTAATTCTACATGTAGACTACTTAAAAAATTCATCATGTGACTTAAATAAAATTAATATATTATTTAAAAACTCGTATAGGCTCAAATTGCTATTTCAAAACTACCTTCTCCGGGATGTTGATGCAGCAAAGGAATCAATAAGAAAATTGAAATCTGTATTCCTTGCAGTCTCATTTTCGATCCTTAGAAACGAGAGTCCAGAGAGTCAATCTTGTGACAAGTGTGTGTCTCAAATATGATTTGATGATTTTCAATTTAAAAAACGATCTTTTTGTTGTTGATTTTGTCAATGAAAAGTATGTAGGCAGTACAAGCTTCTGGAAAGTTGGAGGAAAAAATTGCGTGTTCATATGTTGCCTTCTATCGCGTTTATTTTGTTTCTCTATTTTTAACAACATTTTGGCTACACGTTTTAGCTGAGTTTTACCTAAAGTTTAGAAGTATGTAGACTTTGTATTCTAAGCTGCTCGCAGCAATCAATAAACAACTTGGAGCCTCCTGTTAAAACCTATAGCGGAATAACGGTATGTTGGCCAAATACTCAAAGCCCATGTCGTCTTAGTACTAGTGACCAATATTTTTTCTCGACTGCTGTTAAGAATTGCAACATAAAAGAATGGCATTTCCCCATCATAAAAAGAGGATCGGGACGTTTTACAAGAATCTCATAGATATCTGTCAAATCTTGTAGTAATCACATTCTTGTAATATGCTTATGACAAGTGCTTATCATACAGCTTAACGGAAATTGCATTCCATTCTATACAATCTACGAAATTTTTACCCACCGTCCTCTGTATTCCTAAGACAATGAATATTACATTGTTTTATTGCTACACAGTAAATAAGTATAAATAACGTATAAATATATTGCTATAAGTATACGTCTTTATAGCCTATGACACAGTCATGTCCACAGAGTATGTATTAAGACAATGCGTAATTTTGATAAAAACAGTAACGTTTTTTGTTAAAATAACAATAAGCTAGTTCAATCAGCAAGTTCCTGGTTTACTCCCATTATTATTAGAGCGTATGTTACTCGCTTGTTAATAAAGAAAAAAAGCTTGAGTTGCGGACGAATTACAGAGGGACATTACATTAGTGAGGTTCCACTCTAACTTATTATAACACTCGATTACAACAAAACTGTTGAAAAGATATATACAAATAACCGCTATTAATTACCATAGTCCCTTTGGTGTAGTGGATAGCACATTGGACTTCTAATCCAAAGGTCGCGGGTTCGATCCCCGCAGGGGACATATTTTCTTTTTATCCATTTATCTATAACATGAAATTACAGTGTACTACCACAGTTCCTATATTTTTGGTATTTGCAGTGTCACCTTTTATATCTGTTTTATTATGCGAAAAAACAAATATTTGTTTTGGACTTATACTAAAATAGAAGAAATATGCTTAAGTCAAACGAGTGCAAGCCTTCAATGTCAATATTTTATTCAATAGCCCGTTTATGTTATAGATATAATTCTTGAATATATTTATAAAATAATAGCTATATAAATAATTAACATCTGTTATTCTTACATCAATAAAATGTATGTAAACGAGATTCAAAGTATTTTAGTTAAATGACATTTGTACCGTCGACCACGTTCTCACTTGGAAAAACATTTTGTCCCACTTCCATTTAAGTTTCTTAATTTTACGTCGGGAATTACACTACCTATTGCAGTTTGTGTCTCGTATATACCGCGCGGTTTAACTCGTTGGAAAAGTAAAATTTAAGAATTTAAATTTTGAAAAGTTTATAGTGTAAAAATTATTATCCACCAAAACGGGATTATTTTGTGCTGAATAACTTGATATAATTATTAACACACTTTTTGAAAACAAAAAATTTACTACACAGAAGATAAGTGCTAAACTGAAAGGAGAATTCTATAAGGAAATATTGAATAAAAGAAACACGAAAACAACTATGTAACTTACTAACTTAGAATAAAAAATAGAATAAAATAAATAATGTAGAATAAAAAAACTTAGTAACTTATTAGAGACCACTATGTGTTTATAACAGAACTTTGTAGGGATAGTGAGGAGTAAATAAGAAGAAATCACTAAACATGGAGAGGAAACACAAAAGAACCAATTAAATCTGTTACCTCATAGAAAATAAGAGGCCCGATTAGAGTTAAATAATTTGTAAGGTAAATAGAAGAAAAGTATTATAGAGCTGTTAGTAGAAAATGTTAGAACAGAACAGAACATAGTGGAGATACTTTAAAATTAAGACAATTGAAGCAATTAAGCAGATATGTGGGATAATTAAAAGACACAATAGAAATAAGCAGAAGACGTGTATGTGAAATGTGTGTTTATTGAAATAACAAGTGAAGTGCACAGATACTGTTAAAATACAGCTTATGAAGAGGCCAAGTGGAAAAGAAGGTAAGACTTAAAGTGCCTGGAAAGTTCAAGTGGTTTCAACAGAATAAAAGTCCTAAACTCTTAGTGATTATCACGAACGGATTTTAGTTAGATATAAGTTAGCATAGTTTAAAAGACTCAGGAAAACATTAGCAAGTGTAATACAGGATAGACTCATGTCTGGTGCGCTAAGAAACAATTAGAAGATGGTAGTGAATTAAAAACAGTGAGTGAAAAACTTTCAAGTTCCTAAGTACTTGGTTAGGTTATACACCTCGTATTTTATAGGATAAAGGTATAACTAAAGTGAAAACTGTAATAAAGCTAAAATTTGTCATCGTAGGATATAGGAAGGACACAAGCAGTTAGTTAAAGAAACCTTAAAGGGTAAAGAGAAACCTGCTAGCTTAAAAAGTGATTTATTCAGTACAGTGGTGGTGCTTATTTAACCCGCGCTTCCCGCAAGTTAGGACATAGCGCCCCCAAATACAAATTTTTGGTTACTCCCGTCATGATTTAATATTGGAATTGGTGTTTTGATAACTGAATCGCATAACTAATAAAGGTCTGGGTATTTTTCCTATAAGATATTTAACTAAAGAATAAGATAACTAGTTATAATAATCGGACCAATCGTCTGTCCTAATAAAATCAGTTAGAATGTAATAGAAAAGAAAAATATTTTTTATATTTCAATCTACTTTCAATTTTACTTTTTACACTTTATTTCAATAAATGCTGATACAAAATTCTCTCCAAGTGAATCATTGCACGTAAAGGAAACGAGAATTTATACATTACAGACAAACATCACATTTTAAAACAAAATTTTACATTAAATAAATATAGTTGTAACAGTATATAAACGTTACTTCTTACATTAAAAGATGAATTAATTACAATAGGTAAAATATATCATGATGATCACAATACAATTTATAATGTACAACATTACGAAGACGTGCCACGTAAAACGTACAGGAAACCTATTGTGTTACACTGAAATTTTATTAATTCTACATGTAGACTACTTAAAAAATTCATCATGTGACTTAAATAAAATTAATATATTATTTAAAAACTCGTATAGGCTCAAATTGCTATTTCAAAACTACCTTCTCCGGGATGTTGATGCAGCAAAGGAATCAATAAGAAAATTGAAATCTGTATTCCTTGCAGTCTCATTTTCGATCCTTAGAAACGAGAGTCCAGAGAGTCAATCTTGTGACAAGTGTGTGTCTCAAATATGATTTGATGATTTTCAATTTAAAAAACGATCTTTTTGTTGTTGATTTTGTCAATGAAAAGTATGTAGGCAGTACAAGCTTCTGGAAAGTTGGAGGAAAAAATTGCGTGTTCATATGTTGCCTTCTATCGCGTTTATTTTGTTTCTCTATTTTTAACAATATTTTGGCTACACGTTTTAGCTGAGTTTTACCTAAAGTTTAGAAGTATGTAGACTTTGTATTCTAAGCTGCTCGCAGCAATCAATAAACAACTTGGAGCCTCCTGTTAAAACCTATAGCGGAATAACGGTATGTTGGCCAAATACTCAAAGCCCATGTCGTCTTAGTACTAGTGACCAATATTTTTTCTCGACTGCTGTTAAGAATTGCAACATAAAAGAATGGCATTTCCCCATCATAAAAAGAGGATCGGGACGTTTTACAAGAATCTCATAGATATCTGTCAAATCTTGTAGTAATCACATTCTTGTAATATGCTTATGACAAGTGCTTATCATACAGCTTAACGGAAATTGCATTCCATTCTATACAATCTACGAAATTTTTACCCACCGTCCTCTGTATTCCTAAGACAATGAATATTACATTGGTTTATTGCTACACAGTAAATAAGTATAAATAACGTATAAATATATTGCTATAAGTATACGTCTTTATAGCCTATGACACAGTCATGTCCACAGAGTATGTATTAAGACAATGCGTAATTTTGATAAAAACAGTAACGTTTTTTGTTAAAATAACAATAAGCTAGTTCAATCAGCAAGTTCCTGGTTTACTCCCATTATTATTAGAGCGTATGTTACTCGCTTGTTAATAAAGAAAAAAAGCTTGAGTTGCGGACGAATTACAGAGGGACATTACATTAGTGAGGTTCCACTCTAACTTATTATAACACTCGATTACAACAAAACTGTTGAAAAGATATATACAAATAACCGCTATTAATTACCATAGTCCCTTTGGTGTAGTGGATAGCACATTGGACTTCTAATCCAAAGGTCGCGGGTTCGATCCCCGCAGGGGACATATTTTCTTTTTATCCATTTATCTATAACATGAAATTACAGTGTACTACCACAGTTCCTATATTTTTGGTATTTGCAGTGTCACCTTTTATATCTGTTTTATTATGCGAAAAAACAAATATTTGTTTTGGACTTATACTAAAATAGAAGAAATATGCTTAAGTCAAACGAGTGCAAGCCTTCAATGTCAATATTTTATTCAATAGCCCGTTTATGTTATAGATATAATTCTTGAATATATTTATAAAATAATAGCTATATAAATAATTAACATCTGTTATTCTTACATCAATAAAATGTATGTAAACGAGATTCAAAGTATTTTAGTTAAATGACATTTGTACCGTCGACCACGTTCTCACTTGGAAAAACATTTTGTCCCACTTCCATTTAAGTTTCTTAATTTTACGTCGGGAATTACACTACCTATTGCAGTTTGTGTCTCGTATATACCGCGCGGTTTAACTCGTTGGAAAAGTAAAATTTAAGAATTTAAATTTTGAAAAGTTTATAGTGTAAAAATTATTATCCACCAAAACGGGATTATTTTGTGCTGAATAACTTGATATAATTATTAACACACTTTTTGAAAACAAAAAATTTACTACACAGAAGATAAGTGCTAAACTGAAAGGAGAATTCTATAAGGAAATATTGAATAAAAGAAACACGAAAACAACTATGTAACTTACTAACTTAGAATAAAAAATAGAATAAAATAAATAATGTAGAATAAAAAAACTTAGTAACTTATTAGAGACCACTATGTGTTTATAACAGAACTTTGTAGGGATAGTGAGGAGTAAATAAGAAGAAATCACTAAACATGGAGAGGAAACACAAAAGAACCAATTAAATCTGTTACCTCATAGAAAATAAGAGGCCCGATTAGAGTTAAATAATTTGTAAGGTAAATAGAAGAAAAGTATTATAGAGCTGTTAGTAGAAAATGTTAGAACAGAACAGAACATAGTGGAGATACTTTAAAATTAAGACAATTGAAGCAATTAAGCAGATATGTGGGATAATTAAAAGACACAATAGAAATAAGCAGAAGACGTGTATGTGAAATGTGTGTTTATTGAAATAACAAGTGAAGTGCACAGATACTGTTAAAATACAGCTTATGAAGAGGCCAAGTGGAAAAGAAGGTAAGACTTAAAGTGCCTGGAAAGTTCAAGTGGTTTCAACAGAATAAAAGTCCTAAACTCTTAGTGATTATCACGAACGGATTTTAGTTAGATATAAGTTAGCATAGTTTAAAAGACTCAGGAAAACATTAGCAAGTGTAATACAGGATAGACTCATGTCTGGTGCGCTAAGAAACAATTAGAAGATGGTAGTGAATTAAAAACAGTGAGTGAAAAACTTTCAAGTTCCTAAGTACTTGGTTAGGTTATACACCTCGTATTTTATAGGATAAAGGTATAACTAAAGTGAAAACTGTAATAAAGCTAAAATTTGTCATCGTAGGATATAGGAAGGACACAAGCAGTTAGTTAAAGAAACCTTAAAGGGTAAAGAGAAACCTGCTAGCTTAAAAAGTGATTTATTCAGTACAGTGGTGGTGCTTATTTAACCCGCGCTTCCCGCAAGTTAGGACATAGCGCCCCCAAATACAAATTTTTGGTTACTCCCGTCATGATTTAATATTGGAATTGGTGTTTTGATAACTGAATCGCATAACTAATAAAGGTCTGGGTATTTTTCCTATAAGATATTTAACTAAAGAATAAGATAACTAGTTATAATAATCGGACCAATCGTCTGTCCTAATAAAATCAGTTAGAATGTAATAGAAAAGAAAAATATTTTTTATATTTCAATCTACTTTCAATTTTACTTTTTACACTTTATTTCAATAAATGCTGATACAAAATTCTCTCCAAGTGAATCATTGCACGTAAAGGAAACGAGAATTTATACATTACAGACAAACATCACATTTTAAAACAAAATTTTACATTAAATAAATATAGTTGTAACAGTATATAAACGTTACTTCTTACATTAAAAGATGAATTAATTACAATAGGTAAAATATATCATGATGATCACAATACAATTTATAATGTACAACATTACGAAGACGTGCCACGTAAAACGTACAGGAAACCTATTGTGTTACACTGAAATTTTATTAATTCTACATGTAGACTACTTAAAAAATTCATCATGTGACAAATAAAATTAATATATTATTTAAAAACTCGTATAGGCTCAAATTGCTATTTCAAAACTACCTTCTCCGGGATGTTGATGCAGCAAAGGAATCAATAAGAAAATTGAAATCTGTATTCCTTGCAGTCTCATTTTCGATCCTTAGAAACGAGAGTCCAGAGAGTCAATCTTGTGACAAGTGTGTGTCTCAAATATGATTTGATGATTTTCAATTTAAAAAACGATCTTTTTGTTGTTGATTTTGTCAATGAAAAGTATGTAGGCAGTACAAACTTCTGGAAAGTTGGAGGAAAAAATTGCGTGTTCATATGTTGCCTTCTATCGCGTTTATTTTGTTTCTCTATTTTTAACAACATTTTGGCTACACGTTTTAGCTGAGTTTTACCTAAAGTTTAGAAGTATGTAGACTTTGTATTCTAAGCTGCTAGCAGCAATCAATAAACAACTTGGAGCCTCCTGTTAAAACCTATAGCGGAATAACGGTATGTTGGCCAAATACTCAAAGCCCAGGTCGTCTTAGTACTAGTGACCAGTAGGGTAAAACTGACAGTTCTACCCCGGATGTGACTTCATATGGCGGGAAATTCAAAAATCTAGGTGGTGGGGGTAAAAATCTGGTAGTCGGCTTTCGGTCATGTTGTGGGCGGTGAGTATAAAGTGGGGTTATGTGTGCGTTGATTGGTGTATACGTCGTCGACGTTGCCGCTTCGTGCATGTGTTATAGTGTACGGGTTTGTATATGCAAGGAGTTTTTCCTTTCGGCCATGTTGTAAAATCGTCGTGCTGGTTAATCGCCGTAGTCGACTCTTGCGTGTGTTATAGTGTACGGGTTTTGTATATGAACGTCGCTGCGGTCGATGCGGTGTATCGTTGGCAAGGCGGCGTGTCCGTGTGTCGTGGCGAACTGTATCGCGAGCCCGTGTAGTGATCCGGTTCGCCGTTCGCCGTTCGCCGGCCGCCGTCCGGTTGATCTGCTGTCGGACGCCGTCCGCCGCCGACGGCGAATGGCGAACGGCGAACGGCGAACTGGTTCGTGAGGCTGCGTCGTGATCCGGTCGGTGCCGTTCGCCGTTCGCCGGCCGCCGTCGGCGGCCGGCGAGCGTCGAACGGGTCACGCGGTGATCCGGTTCGTCGTCGAGGATTGGTGTGTGTGTCACATAACGGGTTACGCGGTGATCCGGTTCGTCGTCGAGGATTGGTCTGTGTGTCAGTGGTAAGTAAAAACCGTGCATGTGTTATAGTGTATGGGGTTATATATGTAAGGGGTTTTCCGGAAGTGCGGCCATGTTGGAAAAGCGTCGTCGGCGTTGCCAACTTGTGCTGGTTTATCGACGTTGTCAACTCGTGCGTGTGTTATAGTGTACGGGTTTGTATATGTACACCGCCACCGCCGCCGTTCGGATATCGTTGCAGTTAAAAATCAATTCACTTGTAAAAATTGAATATCACACATTTGTGCATAGAAGATAAAAGCGCGACGTTGCCAACTTGTGCATGTGTGCTGTTTTAGCGTCGTCCATGTTGTCAACTCGTGCAAGTGTTATAGTGTACGGGTTTAGATATGTACGCCGCCACCGTCCAGATATCGTTGATGCGAAGAGACTGAGTGACGTGTATTGCATTGTTGTCAACATGTGAACTGTGTAAATTCGAATGCGTGTGTTTGTGGTAAGTATATATTGTAAAAATAAAAAAATGTGCACATTATCACTGCGAAACTCTCGATGACTCGGTCCTTCGGTGCATAATTGAAATCAATTCACTTGTAAAAATTGAATATCACACATTTGTGCATAGTAGATAAGTATTACTATATACATAATATTCTGATTGACACTTCACTTGTAAAGATTATGCAGGACGCATCATGCATGGAAAAAGGATAGTTGAAAATAAACAGTTAAAAGAAAAATTTATATATATAATTTAAACAAACAAAAAATATATGTTAAAGTACAGACAAAATATATTAGAAGGACTTTTGAAATTAAATACAATAAAAATGTTAAAGCAATACCGTTTAATTAAAAACAATTAAAATACATGTAATAAAAATATATTACAATTTAAAATACATAATATATAAACCACACAGTAGTGACAATTACAAAATACATAATATGTACACGAAATACATCTAAGTAAACTAAATACAAGTTAAAATAAACAAGTGCACTATGACAAATGTGTACAATTAAATCAAAATGAAATATGTATAAGGAAAATAAATATTATGTAAACGCACACAGTAGTGACAATTACTGTGACAAGTACACAATACAATAAACATAAGCACAATGACAATTGTGTACAACTAAATCAAATGAAATACACATGTAATCGTACTTACAGGCAATGATAATTGTGTGTGTGTGTCCAATGACAATTATACATGATAAATGAAGGTGCCCATTCGGTATTACTCTAAAATGTCTACCACGTAAGCCCTATCTTTTTCTCCACGATAAACCAGTTGAAGTGAATATGGTGCTAAATTTTTTAATTCTTCATCATCGAAAACGATTGCGTATCTCTTAAGTAGATTTACGTGATATTTCAATTTTGGGTCCTTGTAGTCCTGGATAGTGGCGAGTACGACCTTCCCGCACTTCACGTCTATATTTTGTAATTCTGCTATTGGATATTTAACACCAATAATTAATTCCTTAATTTTTTTTATATTCAATCGCTCTAATGGTAGCAAACTTCGCAACGAATTATGCCATTTTACAATGAAGAATTTCGCTTGCGCGTCTGTCAAGGTCTGAATGAATAACACTAGTTTGTAGCGGTATAAAATAGGTAGGTAGTTGAGGAGGGGGAAACCGGAGAGTGGGATCTACTCAACGTACAGTAAGCGGGTATTTTTAACCGTGTAAACAGGATGCAAGCTGCTTTCTCCAGCTATGTTCATCTGGTAGGTGGGGGGGAGGGGGGAGACGACTCGCTTATTTTTTTTATTTTTTTTTTTAGACAAGGTGATATCATCGACTACACTCGAACGTGTGGGAATAAGTCGATGGTGCTAATTGTTTTATGCATGTAGACAGGATGACGTAATTGACAGAAAGGCAACAAGTGATATTTTTATGATGCTAAATAAAAACAACAATGTATGCAATTAGTAATTTACCAGAAACCTATTGATTAGTCTAAAATCCGATACAACCCACTCGCGTAAAGCGTGTACTCTTTGATTTGTATATATTTCCGGAAATAAGCGGTGCACGAGACAGTATGTTCCGTGTATTGAACGTAATTGTTCGAGTTTAGGACAACTGAAATCTTCTACATTTATAATATTGAAATGTACAATACACTTCTCCAGAAATCTTTTTTTCTGTAATCCTTTTACGAACACATAGTTAAAAGGAAACGTGTACTTTATTAATATCGACACAAGATGTTCGTACGATGTGTCCCCGTCCGTCCACTCTAATCTATGATAATGCTCCGTTAACCAACGGTTTGTCCTCATGTGTTTGTGATTCGAAACGATCGTGTTTACTGGAGATGCAAATATCCAATGCCTGCTGGCAAATGCGGTGATATCCATAATGGCTAGTTCCTTGATGAGTTCGTTTCCATCGTCGTCAACGAAACAGTGAAAGTCAAGTATAACTGCTATCTCGTCGTTGATCATCCTCGTGGCTTGATCATCGCCAGGAGTGGTGGGGTCGTCGTCCATGTTGAAAAAGTGGTGAGGTTGTCGGGTTGTGTAAGAGTGTGCTGTTAAGGGTCAGCCAGGTTGCCAACTCGTGCATGTGTTATAGTGTACGGGTTTTGATATATACAGCTTTTTCCGGAACGGTGACCATGTTGGAAAAGCGTCGACGTTGCCAACTTGTGCATGTGTGCTGGTTTAGCGTCGGTCACGTTGTCAACTCGTGCATGTGTTTTAGTGTATGGGTTTAGATATGTACGCCGCCGCCGTCCGGATATTGTCGATGTGAGGAGACATGTATTGCATTGTTACCAACTTGTGAACTGTAAATTCGAATGTGTGTGCCTTGTGGTAAGTATATATAGTGTACGTGTTTGGATATACACAGCTTTTTCCGGAACGGTGACCATGTTGGAAAAGCGTCGACGTTGCCAACTTGTGCATGTGTGCTGGTTTAGCGTCGTCCATGTTGTCAACTCGTGCATGCGTTATAGTGTACGGGTTTAGATATGTACACCGCCGCCGCCGTCGTCCGGATATCGTCGATGTGAAGAGACTGAGTGAGGTGTATTGCATTGTTGCCAACTTGTGAACTGTAAATTCGAATGTGTGTACCCTTGTGGTAAGTATATATTATAAAAATAAAAATGTGCACATCATCAGTGCGAAACTCACGATGACTCGGTCCTTCGGTGCAAAATTGAAAATCAATTCACTTGTAAAAATTGAATATCACGCATTTGTGCATAGAAGATAAGTATTATATGTACAAATATATTTGTTAATTTTGAAGATGTCTATCCGGGCTTACTCTAAAATGTACACCACGTAAGCCTTGTTTTATTATCTAGACATAAGCACATTGATAATTGAATACAATTAAATCAAATGAAATATGTTTAAGCACATTATATTATAAGTTAAAATATATTATGTATAATTAAAAGAAATTAAATGAAATACAACTAAGTACAAGTTGATATAAATATGTAATCGTACGCGCAGATAACGACAATTATGTGTATGTTGCAATGAAAATTATACATGATAAATGAAGATGTCCATTCGGTCCTACTCTACAATATCTACTATGTAAGCTCTATCCTTTTCTCCACGATAAACCAGTTGTCTAAGGAAAACTAATTACAAGTTAAAATAAACAAGTGCACTATGACAAATATGTAAACGCACACAGTAATGACAATTACAAAATACAATTGTATACAATTTTTGATAAATATGTTTTAGGGTGCCAATGAGTAAGCGATTCAAAAGAGCGTTCATAAGAAAATGGAATAATTTCATTAGAATGTTTCTACTAAAAGAAAAATACAAAGAATGCGAAACTCTAAACATGGGTAACGGACAAAGATGTTCAAAATTAACGACCTACGATTTGTGCACATCACACTATAAAATACAAAAAGAATTCTGTAATTTTTACCACTTAGTAAAAAATATAAAATTGCCGATGTCAATGTGAGCACTTTAGCAAAAGTTGAGTATACACTACGAAAAAATTATGCAACACAATTTAGAATTCCAACTGATGAAGGACACCAAAATTGGATGGATTATTCAAAAAACACTAATAAAAGAGGAAGCAATAAATTTTCCCAATTTTCTATACGGTAAACCGTCAGAATATTTACACGTGTTTACCAACTCGAATAACTATGACAATTGGAGAAGTATGTGCTCAACAAATCTTTATAAAAGTATAAAATGTTTTACAAAGGAAAGTATTTACACAACATCCGTCGTCGAGGTGGTGGCAGTATTTCGATCTGAAACATTCTCGCTACGGACGTTTGGACAATGAAACATTGAAAATAATTCCACACAACGGACGTTGCAGTTTTGCTATGTCCTTCTCGACGAACGGTGTCGGCTGTTCCGTACTGATGAACAGGTATCATACAACGATTCCCACAAAATCCAAATGCATGACAAACTAACATTCTTGCTTCAGATGTGGACGTGTACACATATTCTTTTGAAAACCGACGAAAGAGCTTTTACAACATCCGCCGTCGAGGTGATATTAAATTTTTCCCTCGACGCATAATTGAAAACCAATTCACTTGTATAAATTGTATATCACACATCCGTGCATGGAAAATATATACATAATGCACGGAAGATAAGAATTACCATATATAATATTCTGATTGATGTGTAATTTCTATCGCAGGATGTATTAAAAGAAAGGTGTAGTGTCATCTGCATCTGTTGTAAGAAATTCACATGACATGCACACCGTGTGTATGCACTGCATAAGTGAAAACCACTTCACTTGTAAAAAGTGTCTGACACACATCATGCATAGGAAATAATTACCATTTATATTATTTTGATGGTATGTAATACCTGTCGGGCAGACGTAGTAAAAAAATCTGATGGGTATGTAATATCTGTCGGGCAGACGTAGTAAAAAAAATAGTGGAACGTCTTCTGCATATCTCGTAAGAAACTCTATTCTCTCTTTGATTTGGTCCATTGTGTATAAATGAAAATCACTTGACTTGTAAAAATTTTGTAACACGCATTATGCTTGGAAAAAATATGTGTAACACATATCATGCAGGGAAAAGAATAGATGAAAATAAACACTAAAGCAATGAAAAACTTACATGTGTATTGTAAGAAAATAAATACAATAATTTATATATACATACAACAAATATATACATTGCAAAAAAATGGAAACAAATATATACAATTAAAAGATACTTATCAAATAATATATATACATAGAACAAATATATACATTGCAAGAAAAAATGGAAACAAATATATACAATAAAACGATACATATCAAATATATACAATGTAAACAATTCTAGTAGATTGTTGTTGTTGTTGTTGTTGTTGTTGTTGTTGTTGTTGTTGTTGTGCACAGCCATCTGTAACAGAAAAAATAGAAACAATATTAGTGCTGTATGGTTAGTACGAGTAGGATGGATTAGAATAACGTTTATGAGCACTATAACATACTTCAAATATGCATACGCTCATATAACGTCAGTGTCGTCTTGCCGAATGCGTATAGACGATAATGCGGACATCTAGGCAGTGCCCCCTCCAACACCACCGTCTGGAGCCAACTCAGGATGCAACGATAGTGATAGGCGTGTCCACACGCCAAACCGAGGAGCCTCTGTCCGTCGGTGTAATCCTCCATACATATACTACACGAGGTATGGGGCACTATACCCTGGACGGGACAGAGTTCTCCTCGGTGCCAACACCACGTCGGTAGGTTCCTTCGCAGAAGGAGCCTCATCGTGGTTGGCTCACCGTCCATCCGTGGTTCTATGGTTTCCAAAATGTCAAAGAAGACCGGTGCGGGTTCTGGAGGGGGTCTCAAACGGGGATCTCGTTGTTGCTGCTGCGGCAGAAGGTGCTACTGTTGTGGATGAGGCTGCGGCTGTTGCGGCTGAGGTTGCGGTTGAGGATGAGGATGCTGCGGCAGATGGCGTATCAACTGCGGTTGTGGCTGCGGCAGCAGAGGACGTGCGCACGGGTGAATGTCACTGAGGACAAAAAAAAGACATAAAAAACGTATACAGACGTGGAAAAAGAAAAATATGTACGCATAAGAAGAAGATTTACATACTGTCCTCGAAGATGGAAATCGTCGATGACGATGAGGGTGTATATTTCCTCCTCATCATCATCATCATCTTCTGCTTCGAGGAAATCGATATTGTATCCCAATTCATCCTCATCTCCCACGAACCCGCTGAGGGTTTCGACGTCGTCGTCGTCATCGTCGTCAGTATGATCGACATCGCTGGAAAAAAGTACAAATTTAAAAACAGACGTAAACGGATTACTACAAGAGATTGTTAATGAAAACGGACTTACCGACTCGAGCTGGGTTGAGGAGATGTGCTCCCCAGCAGAGCACGACGTAACCGTTGCTAACTATAAAAAAAAAAACAGTAAGTCAGTCGAATGGAATATTCTGTTTGTACACATTAAATAAAGAAAAAATATTGTATTTACCGTCGTACTCGTCGTTGCTCCTCTGACAGACGTTTATTCACTTTGTTGTTCATTCTGTAAAACGTAATTAAAGTTGTAAAATAATTAGGTAAATAGCATACATGAAATACGAGTTTATTCTTGCCGTTAGTTTTTGGTCCGTGTACCTCTGTCTCTTCGCGTTAGGACCAGCAGCGTCGTCCGATAGCGCACGTTTACGTGTTCCGAAGTGTCCGTACGCGAGTGTAGTTACGCCTTCGTCCAGTTACTTACCTCTTATCGTCATAAGGTGACAGGGAAAGTTTTGTTACACGTTGCGTGTACAGCTTATGACGATCGGTTCGTATACACTCGGCAGAGGTGAAAACCGTACGACTGACAAAAAGACACTCGCTGTACAATCGATGACGTAATCTTTTTTTTATTGCTGTCCTTGGTACACCTTTTGCCACCTTTATGTCGGTGCAGTCGGACAATAGGAGCGAGTAACATTTTGCTCTGAGTCCGACAAATTCCCTGATGGGTTTCCCATTGGTCTCATCCTTGAATTTCACCACGACTTTTTTGTTGTCGTCGCAATGAGAAAGATGATCCACAGGATAGTACGACGTGTCAAAAAGGTGGAGATTCTCTTTCATATACCCGTACACGTCGTCAGTCTGTATGCTGTAAAACAAACTGTTCGTGTCAGTCATTAGTAATGTCAATCGTCGACCGTACTTGGCGACAGCGTACCGATAATGAAAATCGTACATTATCAGTTTACTGACATCGAGTACTGTGAAGCCGACGTACACCGGGCGGGAAATGAGTAGTCGCGCCTAACGGTTAGAAAAAAAAGTTGTGGGCTGTTCGCACGTAACAACTGTTCACCGTTAACTAAAACAGTAGACAAGCGTTCAGGTAAATATAAGTGTCTCAGAAAAATAAAGAAACTCTCGTAGACTGTCCGCAAAATTGCACGTAACAGCTGTTCACTGTTAACTAACCCAGTCTTTGAGCGTTTGGGTAAAATAAAAAACAGTTATAGACTGTTCGCATAAATGCACGTAACAGCTGTTCACTGTTAACTGAAACAGTCGTCGAACGTTCGGGTAAATACACATGTCCTGGAAAAACAGCTGTAGACTGTTCGCATAAATGCACGTAACAGCTGTTCACTGTTAACTAAAACAGTCGTCGACCGTTCGGGTAAATACACATGTCCTGTAAAAACAGCTGTAGACTGTTTACATAAATGCACGTAACAGCTGTTCACTGTTAACTAAAACAGGCGTCGACCGTTAGGGTAAATACACATGTCCTGAAAAAATAGCTGTATACTGTTCGCATAAATGCACGTAAAAGCTGTTCACTGTTAACTAAAACAGTCGTCGACCGTTCTGGTAAATGCGCATGTCCTGCAAAAACAGTTGTAGACTGTTCGCATAAATACACTTAACAGCTGTTTACCGTTAACTAAAAGAGTCGTCGATCGTTCAGGTAAATACAGATGTCTCGAGTCACCGACGTTATTCAGTGTACTGCCGTTTATCAAGATGGACGAAAAGAAGAAACAACTAGCCCGTGATATCGACACTATCAGCAATGACATACGTAAGAAATACCGTGCGTTAAAACATGTGATCCGTGAAGAGGAAGAAACGTTAACCAAAAGTTACAAACCGATTCTCGAACCGTTACAAATTATTTCGCAAGCGTTGGTTGAAAAAAAACGTAAAACAACAAATGAAAAGCCTACGAGTGCGAAAAAGATGAAACGTGGCGAGGAGGAGGAGGAAGAAGAGGAGGAGGATCTGATGGGTTCAAGTAGTAGCAATATCGATGTAGGAACACCGCTCCGTCCGTCACCGCAACAGCAGTTGACACCACGTTTCCTGAAAACTTCTGTGATAGGTGAAACTTCGGACGAGGACGACGAGGACGATCCTAGTCTCAACATCGAACAAATGTTAGACACACCGGAAGGGAGGCGAGAAGCGCGTAGATATTTTCAGGAAAAATACGACAGTGAATCGTTAGCGAATAAGTACATGCGTATGATCGTGTCGGCTGAACGCGATCGTTTGATGGATTATACGTACGGTGTAAGACACGAAAGCGGAAAATGGATGATCGGTGATTCACCGTTGGAAATCGAAACAGACGATTCAATCTTTATCAACGGTAAACGTTACAAAGGTACACCGGGTCTATACGAACTCATGTTCATGAAGCACCCTAAAGAGAACGTTTACAACGAGATGGATCTGAATGCGTACAAAGATATACTACGTGATACCAACGCGCACAAGCATCATTATTTAGTGAACGCGCAGGTAAACACAAACAGAGGTGTAATGTATAAACAGATAATATCAAGGTTGTTCCCACCGAAACGTACAGGACACGGACATAATAATACCGACAGGACGTATATGATGCTCTCGAGAAAAAAAGACAAAATCGATTACGTGCACTGGGACGATCCGAACGAACTGGTGGACAGATTGCGACTGTTGATAGCGTCACAACGCGCCCGAAACGGTGGACACACGAACGAAATCGTTTCCATAGTGGAAGAACTACGTGAAGCCAACATCATCGTATAAAATATCGTGCATAGCGGTCCACGCGCTTCATTCACGAGATGAGCGTTGACAACTTCGGCAGACACCAGAGCGCTGTTAGAGCGCGAAGAGAGATGCGACACAGTCTGCGGTAGGATATCGGTATCGCGATGACCGAGGACGCACACTTCGATGTAGCGGGAAAAAGAAATACACAACTTGGACGAACCGCACGACGGTAACGATGCCGTTCCACTGCGGTTTGTGCGTGACCACTGTCTGGTCAACGATTCGAGGCAAGGAATAGACATGAAAGGTTGTAAGCTCGTCACCGTCGCCGCTCCCGTCGATCTTGGGACGCTGTCAACAAGCAATACGTAGACTACACGTGCTTGCGTTTCACGACAGTACCGAACAAGAAGAACAGCCCTGTCGTCGACGCGCGGGACCATCGCATACAGTCTCTGAGAGATCCAATTCGTGCGAGAGACGCTGCGACTAAAGTATACGTGGACGCGAAGATCATACCGAAGGATACGAACTCTAACCTAATGGTCGGGAACGTACAAATAACACAGTTAGCGCCACCCGACAACATATACTATATTCTTATTGATATGTAATTTCTATCGCACGAACGTAAAAAAGTGTAGTGTCGTGTACAATTGTTGTAAGAAACACACATGATATGCACTGCATAATTAAACGTCAATTCACTTATATAAAACACATATCACTCATGGAAAATAACACAGTTCACAAGTTGGCAATACACGACGGCGTACATATCCAAACCCGTACACTATAACATATGCACGAGTTGACAACGTGGCCGACGCTTAACCAGCACACACGCACGAGTCGACAACGTCGACGCTTTTCCAACAAGGCCGACCACACCAATCATCTTCCACTCGACAACGTGGACGCAGACCCCACCACTCCGGGCGGCGACCAGGACACCGTCAGGCCACCGCCGGACGGTGAACCGCGAACGGCAAACATACCGCCGCCACGCCTCCGCCTGTCAACGCACAATTATGTATGCATTGCATGTATGTGATTTTTTTTTTATTAAAAAAATATCTAATCAATTTTCATGTATTTTATTTTCTTAATACCCGTAACCTTGGAGGGGGAAACGTCTTATTATTATCCCCTCCCCCCGTACATTCGCACCAACCTGTTGGGTAGAATGACTTTGTAGGGCTCGACATAGCGCGCGCTAGACCAACAGTTTGGTGCGAACGTCATGGTAGCACACAATAACAGGGAACTCGTACTCCGTGTACAAAGTCTAGCGCCAGAAGAACTGATTTCACGTAATGTAGGTAAATTGTCGGTGTATCAGGTCTGTTTGCAATTCGGTATCGACATTGAAAACGATACGGAAAATAGATTTTTCTGGAACTGCATCATACAGGATAAAATAAAAATTACAGACGATGTATTGAATTGGCTCGGATATACAGGTAAATATAAAAATGAAAAACCCAGAATTACCAAATGGTTAAAGAAAAACGATTGCATCGAATATTACGAAGTCCAAGATGAAGATAATGCACAGAAAAAATATTATGTGTTAAATGGAATAGATTTCGCTTCTTTGTTGATGCAAATGAGAACCCCTAAAGCTGTTGAATTGCGTGAATTGTATGCCATTATGAAAGAAATTGTAATGAAATATAGACAATATGAAAAATTGGAAGAGGAACGTTTGAAGGAGTTAATTAGTATGCAAAATAATTTGTTAACAACACAAATGTGTAATTTACAATTCATGATAAAATCTATTCAAGAAACTAACGAAGAAGAGGGACGTCGCGCAGAGGAAGGAAGACAACGAACGGAAGAAGAACGACAGCGTTCAGAGGAAGAGAGACGTCGCGCGGAAGAAGAACGCCAACGTGCGGAAGAACGAAGTAGACTGTTACAGTCCAAAATCGAATACAGTGTCGACAAACTGGGGAACGTACTGGCTAAGAAGATCGCGCCAAACCCCATAAACAGAAACAAAATTCGTTGTTTGTCTCTGTACAAAATATCCGAAAACGTTTGGTACATTATGCGCAGACAACTGGAAAGTTTCAACGATGGAGAGAGAAAAATATATAGCCAACATCCTACAGCGAAGAAACTATGCGCATGGAAAGACGTCGCTTACGCCGTGGATATTGGAAATATAGTTAGAAAGCAGTATCATAATTGCCTGAGATGGGACGCTCGCGGTAATGTCATCAAACCGGCCGACACGAACGACACTACAGTCGTCACCGACGAAGAAATGCTCACAACGTTCGAGCGAGCCATAAACGAAGAAAACGACGCCCACGTGTTAGCCAACAATATCTCTGTATGAAAAGAAAATTCCACCTGACAGTAAAATAACAGTCATCCACTTGTCCATCCACTTGAACTAGGTATATACTGAGTCGATTGAATTAATGTTAGTTATTCTTAGGATTTATACAGTACTTTGACTTTAATTTCATATTAAAAAAAAATGTAATCAATTTTCATGTATTTTATTTTCTTAATACCCATAACCTTGGAGGAGGAAACGTCTTATTATTATCCCCTCCCCCACGTACGTTCGCACCAACCTGTTGGGCAGAATGACCTTGTAGGGCTCGACATAGCGCGCGCTAGACCAACAGGTTGGTGCGAACGTATTAGTAAGTATTAGGCATCCGTCATGGTAGCACACAATAACAGGGAACTCGTACTCCGTGTACAAAGTCGAGCGCCGGAAGAACTGATTTCACGTAATGTAGGTAAATTGTCGGTGTATCAGGTCTGTTTGCAATTCGGTATCGACATTGAAAACGATACGAAAAATAGATTTTTCTGGAACTGCATCATACAGGATAAAATAAAAATTACAGACGATGTATTGAATTGGCTCGGATATACAGGTAAATATAAAAATGAAAAACCCAGAATTACCAAATGGTTAAAGAAAAACGATTACATCGAATATTACGAAGTCCAAGATGAAGATAATGCACAGAAAAAATATTATGTGTTAAATGGAATAGATTTCGCTTCTTTGTTGATGTAAATGAGAACCCCTAAAGCTGTTGAATTGCGTGAATTATATGCCATTATGAAAGAAATTGTAATGAAATATAGACAATATGAAAAATTGGAAGAGGAACGTTTGAAGGAGTTAATTAGAATGCAAAATAATTTGTTAACAACACAAATGGGTAATTTACAATCTATGATAAAAACTATTCAAGAAACTAACGAAGAAGAGAGACGTCGCGCAGAGGAAGAAAGCCAACGAACGGAAGAAGAACGACAGCGTGCAGAAGAAGAGAGACGTCGCGCGGAAGAAGAACGCCAACGTGCGGAAAAACGAAGTAGACTGTTACAGTCCAAAATCGAATACAGTGTCGACAAACTGAGGAACGTACTGGCTAAGAAGATCGCGCCAAACCCCATAAACAGGAACAAAATTCGTTGTCTGTCTCTGTACAAAATATCCGAAAACGTTTGGTACATTATGCGCAGACAACTGGAAAGTTTCAACGAAGGAGAGAGAAAAATATATAGCAAACATCCTACAGCGAAGAAACTATGCGCATGGAAAGACGTCGCTTACGCCGTGGATATTGGAAATATAGTTAGAAAGCAGTATCGTAATTGCCTGAGATGGGACGCTCGCGGTAATGTCATCAAACCGGCCGACACGAACGACACTACAGTCGTCACCGACGAAGAAATGCTCACAACGTTCGAGCGAGCCATAAACGAAGAAAACGACGCCCACGTGTTAGCCAACAATATCTCTGTATGAAAAGAAAATTCCACCTGACAGTAAAATAACAGTCATCCACTTGTCCATCCACTTGAACTAGGTATATACTGAGTCGATTGAATTAATGTTAGTTATTCTTAGGATTTACAGTACTTTGACTTTAATTTCATATTAAAAAAAAAATGTAATCAATTTTCATGTATTTTATTTTCTTAATACCCATAACCTTGGAGGAGGAAACGTCTTATTATTATCCCCTCCCCCCCGTACGTTCGCACCAACCTGTTGGGCTGAGTGACCTTGTAGGGCTCGACATAGCGCGCGCTAGACCAACAGGTTGGTGCGAACGTATTAGTATGTATTAGGCATCCGTCATGGTAGCACACAGTAACAGGGAACTCGTACTCCGTGTACAAAGTCTAGCGCCGGAAGAACTGATTTCACGTAATGTAGGTAAATTGTCGGTGTATCAGGTCTGTTTGCAATTCGGTATCGACATTGAAAACGATACGAAAAATAGATTTTTCTGGAACTGCATCATACAGGATAAAATAAAAATTACAGACGATGTATTGAATTGGCTCGGATATACAGGTAAATATAAAAATGAAAAACCCAGAATTACCAAATGGTTAAAGAAAAACGATTACATCGAATATTACGAAGTCCAAGATGAAGATAATGCACAGAAAAAATATTATGTGTTAAATGGAATAGATTTCGCTTCTTTGTTGATGCAAATGAGAACCCCTAAAGCTGTTGAATTGCGTGAATTATATGCCATTATGAAAGAAATTGTAATGAAATATAGACAATATGAAAAATTGGAAGAGGAACGTTTGAAGGAGTTAATTAGAATGCAAAATAATTTGTTAACAACACAAATGGGTAATTTACAATCTATGATAAAAACTATTCAAGAAACTAATGAAGAAGAGAGACGTCGCGCAGAGGAAGAAAGACAACGAACGGAAGAAGAACGACAGCGTGCAGAAGAAGAAAGACGTCGCGCGGAAGAAGAACGCCAACGTGCGGAAGAACGAAGTAGACTGTTACAGTCCAAAATCGAATACAGTGTCGACAAACTGAGGAACGTACTGGCTAAGAAGATCACGCCAAACCCCATAAACAGGAACAAAATTCGTTGTCTGTCTCTGTACAAAATATCCGAAAACGTTTGGTACATTATGCGCAGACAACTGGAAAGTTTCAACGAAGGAGAGAGAAAAATATATAGCAAACATCCTACAGCGAAGAAACTATGCGCATGGAAAGACGTCGCTTACGCCGTGGATATTGGAAATATAGTTAGAAAACAGTATCGTAATTGCCTGAGATGGGACGCTCGCGGTAATGTCATCAAACCGGCCGACACGAACGACACTACAGTCGTCACCGACGAAGAAATGCTCACAACGTTCGAGCGAGCCATAAACGAAGTAAACGATGCCCACGTGTTAGCCAACAATATCTCTGTATGAAAAGAAAATTCCACCTGACAGTAAAAATAACAGTCATCCACTTGTCCATCCACTTGAACTAGGTATATATTGAGTCGATTGAATTAATGTTATTTATTGTTAGGATTTACAGTACTTTGACTTTAATTTCATATTAAAAAAAAAAAATGTAATCAATTTTCATGTATTTTATTTTCTTAATACCCATAAACTTGGAGGGGGAAACGTCTTATTATTATCCCCTCCCCCGTACGTTCGTACCAACCTGTTGGGGAGAATGACCTTGTAGGGCTCGACATAGCGCGCGCTAGACCAACAGGTTGGTGCGAACGTATTAGTATGTATTAGGCATCCGTCATGGTAGCACACAATAACAGGGAACTCGTACTCCGTGTACAATGTCTAGCGCCAGAAGAACTGATTTCACGTAATGTAGGTAAATTGTCGGTGTATCAGGTCTGTTTGCAATTCGGTATCGACGTTGAAAACGATACGAAAAATAGATTTTTCTGGAACTGCACCATACAGGATAAAATAAAAATTACAGACGATGTATTGATTTGGCTCGGCTATACAGGTAAATATAATAATCAAAAATCCAGAATTTCCAGATGGTTAAAGAAAAACGATTACATCGAATATTACGAAGTCCAAGATGAAGATAATGCACAGAAAAAATATTATGTGTTAAATGGAATAGATTTCGCTTCTTTGTTGATGCAAATGAGAACCCCTAAAGCTGTTGAATTGCGTGAATTATATGCCATTATGAAAGAAATTGTAATGAAATATAGACAATATGAAAAATTGTACGAGGAACGTTTGAAGGAGTTAATCAGTATGCAAAATAATTTGTTAACAACACAAATGGGTAATTTACAATCTATGATAAAAACTATTCAAGAAACTAACGAAGAAGAGAGACGTCGCGCAGAGGAAGAAAGACAACGAACGGAAGAAGAACGACAGCGTGCAGAAGAAGAGAGACGTCGCGCGGAAGAAGAACGCCAACGTGCGGAAGAACGAAGTAGACTGTTACAGTCCAAAATCGAATACAGTGTCGACAAACTGAGGAACGTACTGGCTAAGAAGATCGCGCCAAACCCCATAAACAGGAACAAAATTCGTTGTCTGTCTCTGTACAAAATATCCGAAAACGTTTGGTATATTATGCGCAGACAACTGGAAAGTTTCAACGAAGGAGAGAGAAAAATATATCGCAAACATCCTACAGCGAAGAAACTACGGGCATGGGAAGACGTCGCTCACGCTGTGGATATTGGAAATATAGTTAAAAAACAGTATCGTAATTGCCTGAGATGGGACGCTCGCGGTAATGTCATCAAACCGGCCGACACGAACGACACTACAGTCGTCACCGACGAAGAAATGATCACAGCGTTCGAGCGAGCCATAAACGAAGAAAACGACGCCCACGTGTTAGCCAACAATATCTCTGTATGAAAAGAAAATTCCACCTGACAGTAAAAATAACAGTCTAGCGAACCGCACTCTGTATATTATTGTTTTTTTTTGCTGTAAATATTATGTTGCTTTTTACAATATTATGTGTGTGTATTTCATGTATGTGTTTTTTTTATATTAAAAGATGTAATCGATTTTCATGTATTATATTTTCTTAATACCTGTAAACTCCCTCTGTCCGAACGGTGGGAGAGGGAAACGTCTCCCCTCCTATTCTTCGCTCAGTGTTTCATCAGCGCGAGTCGTGAGAGGACGTGCACGATGCTTTCGTACGATCACAAGGATGACGATAACGATCGCAATAAAACCGCTATTTCAGACAGTGCGGTGAAGCGATGACGATCAAGTCCGTATCTCCGGACGACAAAGAAGTGCAGATCGCACTGATTAAAAAAATCATATCCCCTTATCCGCGTTACAGAAGCATTAAAGACCGTTTAAAGAGTTTTAAAGATTGGCCGATATCGTTGACGATAACGCCTAAAGAACTATCCGAAGCGGGTTTCTTTTACAACGGATGCAACGATAGAGTGATTTGTTTTTGCTGTGGAGGTGGTTTAAACAAATGGGAGCGAGGAGAAAACGCTTGGACGGAACACGCACGTCATTTCCCCGTGTGCTCTTACGTAATGTTAGTGAAAGATAAAAAATTCATCCTAAAGGCATTGGGTATCATTACCGAACCGGAAGCAGCAGCTGGAGCAGCAGCAACAGCAGTGGCAGCAGAGAACGGACAAAGCATCGACTCGATCAAAGAGAATAAAAAAAAAGAACCGGGAGCAGCAGCAGCAACAGCAGTGGCAGCAGAGAACGGGCAAAGCACCGACTCGATCAAAGAGAATAAAAAAAAAGAAGAAGGGGTCCAGATCGGGATACGATGTGCAAAGTTTGTTACGCACACATCGTTGAAGCCGTACTTATTCCCTGTCGCCATTTTGTCATATGTGTGAATTGCGCCATCACTCTAAATCAGTGTCCCTTATGTAGAGCCACATACACCGCTTACATGAGAGCGTATTTCTAGTTCGTTTTCATGCACTGAGAACGTCTAAACAACGTGCAGTCAGAAAACGAACAGCAAATTCATACTCGCGCTTACCGACTGTTAATACATGAGCAAGAACATTTCGTCTAATGCATGAAATAAACCAGTAAAAATTGTTTGAAAAACAATGCTGCTGCTGTGACGGAAGTGTTTATAAATAAACAATATCTCACTACCTCCTCAGTGTTTCGAAAGGGCGTGTCGAGAACGAACGCATAGAGCTGTTGACTTCGTACGAGTACAGTCGATGCAGTGACTTAACGCACGCAGTACTGTACCCTGTAGATCTTTTTGTATACAACGTTTTGACGCAAGAATTTGTTGCACTGATTCGTGACGTGGAGACAAGGTACAAAGTAAACGTTCTGAAAAAATTCTTTACGGACGTTACACAACATACAACGTGTCTGTTTCGCGAGACGGACGGATCGGCAGCGTTCCTAGTAGCACCGAACACATTGTTTGTAACGAAAAAAGATGGCAGTCGACGAGCTAGCAGTCATACTTGACTTTCACTGTTTCGTGGACGATAACGGAAACGAACTCGTCAAGGAACTGGCCGTTATGGATGTCACCGCATTTGCCAGCAGACATTGGATATTTGCTCCACCAGTGGACACGAACGTTTCGAATCACAAACACATGAGGACGAACCGATGGTTAACGGAGCATTTTCACGGACTAGAGTGGAGGGACGGGGAGACATCGTACGAACATCTTGTGCCGATATTAGTAAAGTACACGTTTCCTTTTAACTATGTGTTCGTAAAAGGATTACAGAAAAAAAGATTTCTGGAAAAGCGTATCGTGCATTACAATATTATAAATTTAGAAGATTTCGGTTGTCCTAAACTCGAACAATTACGTCCGATGCACGGAACAGCATGTTTCGCCCACCGTTTATTTCCAGAAATATGTACAAATAATAGAGTCCACGCTTTACGCGAGTGGGTTGTATCGGATTTTAGACTCATCAATAGGTTTCTTGTAAATTATTAACCTTTTTGTTTATATTTAGCATCATTTCGCTTGCATAAAATTACTGCCTTCACGTCAGAATTCGATTACATCACCCTGTCTAGACGCATAAAATATTAGTGCCGTCGTCTGGTCGCCTACCCCCCTTCCGCGCTCAGCAGGAATCGATTACAACACCTTGTCTAGACAGATAAAAAAATAACTGTTGCCGACTGGTTGCCTCCTCCCACCCACCGCACATGACGTGTGAAAGCGGCTTTCATCCTGTTTCACAGGGTTAATAATAACCGTTTACTGCTCGTTGTCTGGTTCCCCCTCCCTCGCGCTGTCTGGTTTCCCCTCCTCAACAGCCTTCTTACTTATAACGACGCGAACGAGCGTTATTTAATTCAGACCTTGACAGAGACGTAAGCGAATAGTGATTCTTCATTAGAAATGGCTTCATTCGTTGCTAAGTTCGCGGACATTAGTGCTATACAATATAAGAAAATTAAAGAACTAGTAATGGGTGTAAAATATCCCATAGTGCAACTTCAAAACGTAGACAGTAAATACGGAAATGCTGTATTCGCCACTATCCAGGACTATACGGACGATAAATTGAAATATCGTGTTTATCTTCCGAGGAGATACGCAGGCGTTTGGGAAGACGATGAGTTAAAACATTTAGCACCGAACTCACTATATCTCGTTTACCGCGGAGAAAAAAACAGGGCCTACGTGGTGGACATTTTAATGTAATACTGGATGGACATCTTATGAAGTAACAAGTATATTTGTATTTCATAATGTACACATTATTAAATTTGTAATATATATATATATATAGCGCTTACATGTAATTCATTTGTTTTAATTACAATTCAGTGTGTATATGTGTGTGTGTGTGTGTGTGTGTGTGTGTGTGTGTGTGTGTGTGTGTGTGTGTGTGTGTGTGCATAATATGTATTTTAACTTGAATGCAATCATAAACTTGTAATATAGTGTGATTACATATATTTCTTAATTGTACACAATTGACAATGTACAGGTGTTTACATATTATGTATTTTAACTTGTAATTAGTATGCATACATGTATTTCTTAATTGTACACAATTGAAAATGTACACGTGTTTACATATTATGTATTTTAACTTGTAATTAGTGTGCATACACGTATTTCTTTTGTTTTAATTATATGCAATTGTCAATTCAATTCATTGTGTGTGTGTGTGTTTAAATATTTTAACTTGTAATATATTGTGCTTATATGTATTTAATTTGATAAAATTAAACGATATTATCTTAACATTTCATTGTATTTAATTTCAAAAAATCCTTTGAACTAACAGTACATTTAATCATATTTTAAATAACAGTACAACACTCAATCTACAAGCTTGAACGGTCGTTGCGCACCGACCGTTATTACATACATTCAATTTTTAAAAAAATCAAAATTATATTAAAATAATTGCATAATGTTAATATATTACAGAAACTAAAGAATAATTTTATGTATATATATATTTAAAAATGTAATTATTTTTTAATTTCTGTTTTTGTAAATATTTAAAAATGTATTTATTTTTTAATTTATGTTTTTGTAAATATTTTTTAAATAATATGTGTCTATAATATATGAGCGTGCACAATAGTTTTTTTGTATATATGTACTTTTTAATTTATGTTTTTGTAAATATTTTGTAAATAAGATGTGTCCATGTAAATAAATACATGAGTGTATCTGTAATTGCTTAAGTGTTTATTTTCAACTTTCCTTTTCCATGCATGATGCGTGTGTGTGTGTGTGTGTGTGTGCGTGTGCGTTCCACAATAAATCTCAGCGGAAGCCAACTGCCACTTGTCCCTATTATTCATGTGTGTTTCTTACAACAACAAACGTAGGGCCCGCTATAGCGAGCGCTAGACCAACAGGTTGGTGCGAACGTATTTTTACAATCTGTATATATTTACTTACCTATAGAAAATTACATATCAATCAGAATATCCGACACACAGACCAATCCTCGACGACGAAACGGATCACCGCGTGACCCGTTCGACGCTCGCCGGCCGCCGACGGCGGCCGGCGAACGGCGAACGGCACCGACCGGATCACGACGCAGCCTCACGAACCAGTTCGCCGTTCGCCGTTCGCCATTCGCCGTCGGCGGCGGACGGCGTCCGACAGCAGATCAACCGGACGGCGGCCGGCGAACGGCGAACGGCGAACCGGATCACTACACGGGCTCGCGATACAGTTCGCCACGACACACGGACACGCCGCCTTGCCAACGATACACCGCATCGACCGCAGCGACGTTCATATACAAAACCCGTACACTATAACACACGCAAGAGTCGACTACGGCGATTAACCAGCACGACGATTTTACAACATGGCCGAAAGGAAAAACTCCTTGCATATACAAACCCGTACACTATAACACATGCACGAAGCGGCAACGTCGACGACGTATACACCAATCAACGCACACATAACCCCACTTTATACTCACCGCCCACAACATGACCGAAAGCCGACTACCAGATTTTTACCCCCACCACCTAGATTTTTGAATTTCCCGCCATATGACGTCACATCCGGGGTAGAACTGTCAGTTTTACCCTACTGTGACCAATATTTTTTCTCGACTGCTGTTAAAAATTGCAACATAAAAGAATGGCATTTCCCCATCATAAAAAGAGGATCGGGACGTTTTACAAGAATCTCATAGATATCTGTCAAATCTTGTAGTAATCACATTCTTGTAATATGCTTATGACAAGTGCTTATCATACAGCTTAACGGAAATTGCATTCCATTCTATACAATCTACGAAATTTTTACCCACCGTCCTCTGTATTCCTAAGACATTGAATATTACATTGGTTTATTGCTACACAGTAAATAAGTATAAATAACGTCTAAATATATTGCTATAAGTATACGTCTTTATAGCCTATGACACAGTCACGTGCACAGAGTATGTATTAAGACAATGCGTAATTTTGATAAAAACAGTAACGTTTTTTGTTAAAATAACAATAAGCTAGTTCAATCAGCAAGTTCCTGGTTTACTCCCATTATTATTAGAGCGTATGTTACTCGCTTGTTAATAAAGAAAAAAAGCTTGAGTTGCGGACGAATTACAGAGGGACATTACATTAGTGAGGTTCCACTCTAACTTATTATAACACTCGATTACAACAAAACTGTTGAAAAGATATATACAAATAACCGCTATTAATTACCATAGTCCCTTTGGTGTAGTGGATAGCACATTGGACTTCTAATCCAAAGGTCGCGGGTTCGATCCCCGCAGGGGACATATTTTCTTTTTATCCATTTATCTATAACATGAAATTACAGTGTACTACCACAGTTCCTATATTTTTGGTATTTGCAGTGTCACCTTTTATATCTGTTTTATTATGCGAAAAAACAAATATTTGTTTTGGACTTATACTAAAATAGAAGAAATATGCTTAAGTCAAACGAGTGCAAGCCTTCAATGTCAATATTTTATTCAATAGCCCGTTTATGTTATAGATATAATTCTTGAATATATTTATAAAATAACAGCTATATAAATAATTAACATCTGTTATTCTTACATCAATAAAATGTATGTAAACGAGATTCAAAGTATTTTAGTTAAATGACATTTGTACCGTCGACCACGTTCTCACTTGGAAAAACATTTTGTCCCACTTCCATTTAAGTTTCTTAATTTTACGTCGGGAATTACACTACCTATTGCAGTTTGTGTCTCGTATATACCGCGCGGCTTAACTCGTTGGAAAAGTAAAATTTAAGAATTTAAATTTGGAAAGTTTATAGTGTAAAAATTATTATCCACCAAAACGGGATTATTTTGTGCTGAATAACTTGATATAATTATTAACACACTTTTTGAAAACAAAAAATTTACTACACAGAAGATAAGTGCTAAACTGAAAGGAGAATTCTATAAGGAAATATTGAATAAAAGAAACACGAAAACAACTATGTAACTTACTAACTTAGAATAAAAAATAGAATAAAATAAATAATGTAGAATAAAAAAACTTAGTAACTTATTAGAGACCACTATGTGTTTATAACAGAACTTTGTAGGGATAGTGAGGAGTAAATAAGAAGAAATCACTAAACATGGAGAGGAAACACAAAAGAACCAATTAAATCTGTTACCTCATAGAAAATAAGAGGCCCGATTAGAGTTAAATAATTTGTAAGGTAAATAGAAGAAAAGTATTATAGAGCTGTTAGTAGAAAATGTTAGAACAGAACAGAACATAGTGGAGATACTTTAAAATTAAGACAATTGAAGCAATTAAGCAGATATGTGGGATAATTAAAAGACACAATAGAAATAAGCAGAAGACGTGTATGTGAAATGTGTGTTTATTGAAAAAACAAGTGAAGTGCACAGATACTGTTAAAATACAGCTTATGAAGAGGCCAAGTGGAAAAGAAGGTAAGACTTAAAGTGCCTGGAAAGTTCAAGTGGTTTCAACAGAATAAAAGTCCTAAACTCTTAGTGATTATCACGAACGGATTTTAGTTAGATATAAGTTAGCATAGTTTAAAAGACTCAGGAAAACATTAGCAAGTGTAATACAGGATAGACTCATGTCTGGTGCGCTAAGAAACAATTAGAAGATGGTAGTGAATTAAAAACAGTGAGTGAAAAACTTTCAAGTTCCTAAGTACTTGGTTAGGTTATACACCTCGTATTTTATAGGATAAAGGTATAACTAAAGTGAAAACTGTAATAAAGCTAAAATTTGTCATCGTAGGATATAGGAAGGACACAAGCAGTGAGTTAAAGAAACCTTAAAGGGTAAAGAGAAACCTGCTAGCTTAAAAAGTGATTTATTCAGTACAGTGGTGGTGCTTATTTAACCCGCGCTTCCCGCAAGTTAGGACATAGCGCCCCCAAATACAAATTTTTGGTTACTCCCGTCATGATTTAATATTGGAATTGGTGTTTTGATAACTGAATCGCATAACTAATAAAGGTCTGGGTATTTTTAATAATCGGACCAATCGTCTGTCCTAATAAAATCAGTTAGAATGTAATAGAAAAGAAAAATATTTTTTATATTTCAATCTACTTTCAATTTTACTTTTTACACTTTATTTCAATAAATGCTGATACAAAATTCTCTCCAAGTGAATCATTGCACGTAAAGGAAACGAGAATTTATACATTACAGACAAACATCACATTTTAAAACAAAATTTTACATTAAATAAATATAGTTGTAACAGTATATAAACGTTACTTCTTACATTAAAAGATGAATTAATTACAATAGGTAAAATATATCATGATGATTACAATACAATTTATAATGTACAACATTACGAAGACGTGCCACGTAAAACGTACAGGAAACCTATTGTGTTACACTGAAATTTTATTAATTCTACATGTAGACTACTTAAAAAATTCATCATGTGACTTAAATAAAATTAATATATTATTTAAAAACTTGTTAGGCTCAAATTGCTATTTCAAAACTACCTTCTCCGGGATGTTGATGCAGCAAAGGAATCAATAAGAAAATTGAAATCTGTATTCCTTGCAGTCTCATTTTCGATCCTTAGAAACGAGAGTCCAGAGAGTCAATCTTGTGACAAGTGTGTGTCTCAAATATGATTTGATGATTTTCAATTTAAAAATCGATCTTTTTGTTGTTGATTTTTTCAATGAAAAGTATGTAGGCAGTACAAACTTCTGGAAAGTTGGAGGAAAAAATTGCGTGTTCATATGTTGCCTTCTATCGCGTTTATTTTGTTTCTCTATTTTTAACAACATTTTGGCTACACGTTTTAGCTGAGTTTTACCTAAAGTTTAGAAGTATGTAGACTTTGTATTCTAAGCTGCTCGCAGCAATCAATAAACAACTTGGAGCCTCCTGTTAAAACCTATAGCGGAATAACGGTATGTTGGCCAAATACTCAAAGCCCAGGTCGTCTTAGTACTAGTGACCAATATTTTTTCTCGACTGCTGTTAAGAATTGCAACATAAAAGAATGGCATTTCCCCATCATAAAAAGAGGATCGGGACGTTTTACAAGAATCTCATAGATATCTGTCAAATCTTGTAGTAATCACATTCTTGTAATATGCTTATGACAAGTGCTTATCATACAGCTTAACGGAAATTGCATTCCATTCTATACAATCTACGAAATTTTTACCCACCGTCCTCTGTATTCCTAAGACATTGAATATTACATTGGTTTATTGCTACACAGTAAATAAGTATAAATAACGTATAAATATATTGCTATAAGTATACGTCTTTATAGCCTATGACACAGTCATGTCCACAGAGTATGTATTAAGACAATGCGTAATTTTGATAAAAACAGTAACGTTTTTTGTTAAAATAACAATAAGCTAGTTCAATCAGCAAGTTCCTGGTTTACTCCCATTATTATTAGAGCGTATGTTACTCGCTTGTTAATAAAGAAAAAAAGCTTGAGTTGCGGACGAATTACAGAGGGACATTACATTAGTGAGGTTCCACTCTAACTTATTATAACACTCGATTACAACAAAACTGTTGAAAAGATATATACAAATAACCGCTATTAATTACCACAGTCCCTTTGGTGTAGTGGATAGCACATTGGACTTCTAATCCAAAGGTCGCGGGTTCGATCCCCGCAGGGGACATATTTTCTTTTTATCCATTTATCTATAACATGAAATTACAGTGTACTACCACAGTTCCTATATTTTTGGTATTTGCAGTGTCACCTTTTATATCTGTTTTATTATGCGAAAAAACAAATATTTGTTTTGGACTTATACTAAAATAGAAGAAATATGCTTAAGTCAAACGAGTGCAAGCCTTCAATGTCAATACTTTATTCAATAGCCCGTTTATGTTATAGATATAATTCTTGAATATATTTATAAAATAATAGCTATATAAATAATTAACATCTGTTATTCTTACATCAATAAAATGTATGTAAACGAGATTCAAAGTATTTTAGTTAAATGACATTTGTACCGTCGACCACGTTATCACTTGGAAAAACATTTTGTCCCACTTCCATTTAAGTTTCTTAATTTTACGTCGGGAATTACACTACCTATTGCAGTTTGTGTCTCGTATATACCGCGCGGCTTAACTCGTTGGAAAAGTAAAATTTAAGAATTTAAATTTTGAAAAGTTTATAGTGTAAAAATTATTATCCACCAAAACGGGATTATTTTGTGCTGAATAACTTGATATAATTATTAACACACTTTTTGAAAACAAAAAATTTACTACACAGAAGATAAGTGCTAAACTGAAAGGAGAATTCTATAAGGAAATATTGAATAAAAGAAACACGAAAAGAACTATGTAACTTACTAACTTAGAATAAAAAAATAGAATAAAATAAATAATGTAGAATAAAAAAACTTAGTAACTTATTAGAGACCACTATGTGTTTATAACAGAACTTTGTAAGGATAGTGAGGAGTAAATAAGAAGAAATCACTAAACATGGAGAGGAAACACAAAAGAACCAATTAAATCTGTTACCTCATAGAAAATAAGAGGCCCGATTAGAGTTAAATAATTTGTAAGGTAAATAGAAGAAAAGTATTATAGAGCTGTTAGTAGAAAATGTTAGAACAGAACAGAACATAGTGGAGATACTTTAAAATTAAGACAATTGAAGCAATTAAGCAGATATGTGGGATAATTAAAAGACACAATAGAAATAAGCAGAAGACGTGTATGTGAAATGTGTGTTTATTGAAAAAACAAGTGAAGTGCACAGATACTGTTAAAATACAGCTTATGAAGAGGCCAAGTGGAAAAGAAGGTAAGACTTAAAGTGCCTGGAAAGTTCAAGTGGTTTCAACAGAATAAAAGTCCTAAACTCTTAGTGATTATCACGAACGGATTTTAGTTAGATATAAGTTAGCATAGTTTAAAAGACTCAGGAAAACATTAGCAAGTGTAATACAGGATAGACTCATGTCTGGTGCGCTAAGAAACAATTAGAAGATGGTAGTGAATTAAAAACAGTGAGTGAAAAACTTTCAAGTTCCTAAGTACTTGGTTAGGTTATACACCTCGTATTTTATAGGATAAAGGTATAACTAAAGTGAAAACTGTAATAAAGCTAAAATTTGTCATCGTAGGATATAGGAAGGACACAAGCAGTTAGTTAAAGAAACCTTAAAGGGTAAAGAGAAACCTGCTAGCTTAAAAAGTGATTTATTCAGTACAGTGGTGGTGCTTATTTAACCCGCGCTTCCCGCAAGTTAGGACATAGCGCCCCCAAATACAAATTTTTGGTTACTCCCGTCATGATTTAACTTGGAATTGGTGTTTTGATAACTGAATCGCATAACTAATAAAGGTCTGGGTATTTTTCCTATAAGATATTTAACTAAAGAATAAGATAACTAGTTATAATAATCGGACCAATCGTCTGTCCTAATAAAATCAGTTAGAATGTAATAGAAAAGAAAAATATTTTTTATATTTCAATCTACTTTCAATTTTACTTCTTACACTTTATTTCAATAAATGCTGATACAAAATTCTCTCCAAGTGAATCATTGCACGTAAAGGAAACGAGAATTTATACATTACAGACAAACATCACATTTTAAAACAAAATTTTACATTAAATAAATATAGTTGTAACAGTATATAAACGTTACTTCTTACATTAAAAGATGAATTAATTACAATAGGTAAAATATATCATGATGATCACAATACAATTTATAATGTACAACATTACGAAGACGTGCCACGTAAAACGTACAGGAAACCTATTGTGTTACACTGAAATTTTATTAATTCTACATGTAGACTACTTAAAAAATTCATCATGTGACTTAAATAAAATTAATATATTATTTAAAAACTCGTATAGGCTCAAATTGCTATTTCAAAACTACCTTCTCCGGGATGTTGATGCAGCAAAGGAATCAATAAGAAAATTGAAATCTGTATTCCTTGCAGTCTCATTTTCGATCCTTAGAAACGAGAGTTCAGAAAGTCAATCTTGTGACAAGTGTGTGTCTCAAATATGATTTGATGATTTTCAATTTAAAAAACGATCTTTTTGTTGTTGATTTTTTCAATGAAAAGTATGTAGGCAGTACAAACTTCTGGAAAGTTGGAGGAAAAAATTGCGTGTTCATATGTTGCCTTCTATCGCGTTTATTTTGTTTCTCTATTTTTAACAACATTTTGGCTACACGTTTTAGCTGAGTTTTACCTAAAGTTTAGAAGTATGTAGACTTTGTATTCTAAGCTGCTCGCAGCAATCAATAAACAACTTGGAGCCTCCTGTTAAAACCTATAGCGGAATAACGGTATGTTGGCCAAATACTCAAAGCCCAGGTCGTCTTAGTACTAGTGACCAATATTTTTTCTCGACTGCTGTTAAGAATTGCAACATAAAAGAATGGCATTTCCCCATCACAAAAAGAGGATCGGGACGTTTTACAAGAATCTCATAGATATCTGTCAAATCTTGTAGTAATCACATTCTTGTAAGATGCTTATGACAAGTGCTTATCATACAGCTTAACGGAAATTGCATTCCATTCTATACAATCTACGAAATTTTTACCCACCGTCCTCTGTATTCCTAAGACAATGAATATTACATTGGTTTATTGCTACACAGTAAATAAGTATAAATAACGTATAAATATATTGCTATAAGTATACGTCTTTATAGCCTATGACACAGTCATGTCCACAGAGTATGTATTAAGACAATGCGTAATTTTGATAAAAACAGTAACGTTTTTTGTTAAAATAACAATAAGCTAGTTCAATCAGCAAGTTCCTGGTTTACTCCCATTATTATTAGAGCGTATGTTACTCGCTTGTTAATAAAGAAAAAAAGCTTGAGTTGCGGACGAATTACAGAGGGACATTACATTAGTGAGGTTCCACTCTAACTTATTATAACACTCGATTACAACAAAACTGTTGAAAAGATATATACAAATAACCGCTATTAATTACCATAGTCCCTTTGGTGTAGTGGATAGCACATTGGACTTCTAATCCAAAGGTCGCGGGTTCGATCCCCGCAGGGGACATATTTTCTTTTTATCCATTTATCTATAACATGAAATTACAGTGTACTACCACAGTTCCTATATTTTTGGTATTTGCAGTGTCACCTTTTATATCTGTTTTATTATGCGAAAAAACAAATATTTGTTTTGGACTTATACTAAAATAGAAGAAATATGCTTAAGTCAAACGAGTGCAAGCCTTCAATGTCAATATTTTATTCAATAGCCCGTTTATGTTATAGATATAATTCTTGAATATATTTATAAAATAATAGCTATATAAATAATTAACATCTGTTATTCTTACATCAATAAAATGTATGTAAACGAGATTCAAAGTATTTTAGTTAAATGACATTTGTACCGTCGACCACGTTATCACTTGGAAAAACATTTTGTCCCACTTCCATTTAAGTTTCTTAATTTTACGTCGGGAATTACACTACCTATTGCAGTTTGTGTCTCGTATATACCGCGCGGCTTAACTCGTTGGAAAAGTAAAATTTAAGAATTTAAATTTTGAAAAGTTTATAGTGTAAAAATTATTATCCACCAAAACGGGATTATTTTGTGCTGAATAACTTGATATAATTATTAACACACTTTTTGAAAACAAAAAATTTACTACACAGAAGATAAGTGCTAAACTGAAAGGAGAATTCTATAAGGAAATATTGAATAAAAGAAACACGAAAAGAACTATGTAACTTACTAACTTAGAATAAAAAAATAGAATAAAATAAATAATGTAGAATAAAAAAACTTAGTAACTTATTAGAGACCACTATGTGTTTATAACAGAACTTTGTAAGGATAGTGAGGAGTAAATAAGAAGAAATCACTAAACATGGAGAGGAAACACAAAAGAACCAATTAAATCTGTTACCTCATAGAAAATAAGAGGCCCGATTAGAGTTAAATAATTTGTAAGGTAAATAGAAGAAAAGTATTATAGAGCTGTTAGTAGAAAATGTTAGAACAGAACAGAACATAGTGGAGATACTTTAAAATTAAGACAATTGAAGCAATTAAGCAGATATGTGGGATAATTAAAAGACACAATAGAAATAAGCAGAAGACGTGTATGTGAAATGTGTGTTTATTGAAAAAACAAGTGAAGTGCACAGATACTGTTAAAATACAGCTTATGAAGAGGCCAAGTGGAAAAGAAGGTAAGACTTAAAGTGCCTGGAAAGTTCAAGTGGTTTCAACAGAATAAAAGTCCTAAACTCTTAGTGATTATCACGAACGGATTTTAGTTAGATATAAGTTAGCATAGTTTAAAAGACTCAGGAAAACATTAGCAAGTGTAATACAGGATAGACTCATGTCTGGTGCGCTAAGAAACAATTAGAAGATGGTAGTGAATTAAAAACAGTGAGTGAAAAACTTTCAAGTTCCTAAGTACTTGGTTAGGTTATACACCTCGTATTTTATAGGATAAAGGTATAACTAAAGTGAAAACTGTAATAAAGCTAAAATTTGTCATCGTAGGATATAGGAAGGACACAAGCAGTTAGTTAAAGAAACCTTAAAGGGTAAAGAGAAACCTGCTAGCTTAAAAAGTGATTTATTCAGTACAGTGGTGGTGCTTATTTAACCCGCGCTTCCCGCAAGTTAGGACATAGCGCCCCCAAATACAAATTTTTGGTTACTCCCGTCATGATTTAACTTGGAATTGGTGTTTTGATAACTGAATCGCATAACTAATAAAGGTCTGGGTATTTTTCCTATAAGATATTTAACTAAAGAATAAGATAACTAGTTATAATAATCGGACCAATCGTCTGTCCTAATAAAATCAGTTAGAATGTAATAGAAAAGAAAAATATTTTTTATATTTCAATCTACTTTCAATTTTACTTTTTACACTTTATTTCAATAAATGCTGATACAAAATTCTCTCCAAGTGAATCATTGCACGTAAAGGAAACGAGAATTTATACATTACAGACAAACATCACATTTTAAAACAAAATTTTACATTAAATAAATATAGTTGTAACAGTATATAAACGTTACTTCTTACATTAAAAGATGAATTAATTACAATAGGTAAAATATATCATGATGATCACAATACAATTTATAATGTACAACATTACGAAGACGTGCCACGTAAAACGTACAGGAAACCTATTGTGTTACACTGAAATTTTATTAATTCTACATGTAGACTACTTAAAAAATTCATCATGTGACTTAAATAAAATTAATATATTATTTAAAAACTCGTATAGGCTCAAATTGCTATTTCAAAACTACCTTCTCCGGGATGTTGATGCAGCAAAGGAATCAATAAGAAAATTGAAATCTGTATTCCTTGCAGTCTCATTTTCGATCCTTAGAAACGAGAGTTCAGAAAGTCAATCTTGTGACAAGTGTGTGTCTCAAATATGATTTGATGATTTTCAATTTAAAAAACGATCTTTTTGTTGTTGATTTTGTCAATGAAATGTATGTAGGCAGTACAAACTTCTGGAAAGTTGGAGGAAAAAATTGCGTGTTCATATGTTGCCTTCTATCGCGTTTATTTTGTTTCTCTATTTTTAACAACATTTTGGCTACACGTTTTAGCTGAGTTTTACCTAAAGTTTAGAAGTATGTAGACTTTGTATTCTAAGCTGCTCGCAGCAATCAATAAACAACTTGGAGCCTCCTGTTAAAACCTATAGCGGAATAACGGTATGTTGGCCAAATACTCAAAGCCCAGGTCGTCTTAGTACTAGTGACCAATATTTTTTCTCGACTGCTGTTAAGAATTGCAACATAAAAGAATGGCATTTCCCCATCACAAAAAGAGGATCGGGACGTTTTACAAGAATCTCATAGATATCTGTCAAATCTTGTAGTAATCACATTCTTGTAAGATGCTTATGACAAGTGCTTATCATACAGCTTAACGGAAATTGCATTCCATTCTATACAATCTACGAAATTTTTACCCACCGTCCTCTGTATTCCTAAGACAATGAATATTACATTGGTTTATTGCTACACAGTAAATAAGTATAAATAACGTATAAATATATTGCTATAAGTATACGTCTTTATAGCCTATGACACAGTCATGTCCACAGAGTATGTATTAAGACAATGCGTAATTTTGATAAAAACAGTAACGTTTTTTGTTAAAATAACAATAAGCTAGTTCAATCAGCAAGTTCCTGGTTTACTCCCATTATTATTAGAGCGTATGTTACTCGCTTGTTAATAAAGAAAAAAAGCTTGAGTTGCGGACGAATTACAGAGGGACATTACATTAGTGAGGTTCCACTCTAACTTATTATAACACTCGATTACAACAAAACTGTTGAAAAGATATATACAAATAACCGCTATTAATTACCATAGTCCCTTTGGTGTAGTGGATAGCACATTGGACTTCTAATCCAAAGGTCGCGGGTTCGATCCCCGCAGGGGACATATTTTCTTTTTATCCATTTATCTATAACATGAAATTACAGTGTACTACCACAGTTCCTATATTTTTGGTATTTGCAGTGTCACCTTTTATATCTGTTTTATTATGCGAAAAAACAAATATTTGTTTTGGACTTATACTAAAATAGAAGAAATATGCTTAAGTCAAACGAGTGCAAGCCTTCAATGTCAATATTTTATTCAATAGCCCGTTTATGTTATAGATATAATTCTTGAATATATTTATAAAATAATAGCTATATAAATAATTAACATCTGTTATTCTTACATCAATAAAATGTATGTAAACGAGATTCAAAGTATTTTAGTTAAATGACATTTGCACCGTCGACCACGTTCTCACTTGGAAAAACATTTTGTCCCACTTCCAATTAAGTTTCTTAATTTTACGTCGGGAATTACACTACCTATTGCAGTTTGTGTCTCGTATATACCACGCGGCTTAACTCGTTGGAAAAGTAAAATTTAAGAATTTAAATTTTGAAAAGTTTATAGTGTAAAAATTATTATCCACCAAAACGGGATTATTTTGTGTTGAATAACTTGATATAATTATTAACACACTTTTTGAAAACAAAAAATTTACTACACAGAAGATAAGTGCTAAACTGAAAGGAGAATTCTATAAGGAAATATTGAATAAAAGAAACACGAAAACAACTATGTAACTTACTAACTTAGAATAAAAAATAGAATAAAATAAATAATGTAGAATAAAAAAACTTAGTAACTTATTAGAGACCACTATGTGTTTATAACAGAACTTTGTAGGGATAGTGAGGAGTAAATAAGAAGAAATCACTAAACATGGAGAGGAAACACAAAAGAACCAATTAAATCTGTTACCTCATAGAAAATAAGAGGCCCGATTAGAGTTAAATAATTTGTAAGGTAAATAGAAGAAAAGTATTATAGAGCTGTTAGTAGAAAATGTTAGAACAGAACAGAACATAGTGGAGATACTTTAAAATTAAGACAATTGAAGCAATTAAGCAGATATGTGGGATAATTAAAAGACACAATAGAAATAAGCAGAAGACGTGTATGTGAAATGTGTGTTTATTGAAATAACAAGTGAAGTGCACAGATACTGTTAAAATACAGCTTATGAAGAGGCCAAGTGGGAAAGAAGGTAAGACTTAAAGTGCCTGGAAAGTTCAAGTGGTTTCAACAGAATAAAAGTCCTAAACTCTTAGTGATTATCACGAACGGATTTTAGTTAGATATAAGTTAGCATAGTTTAAAAGACTCAGGAAAACATTAGCAAGTGTAATACAGGATAGACTCATGTCTGGTGCGCTAAGAAACAATTAGAAGATGGTAGTGATTTAAAAACAGTGAGTGAAAAACTTTCAAGTTCCTAAGTACTTGGTTAGGTTATTCACCTCGTATTTTATAGGATAAAGGTATAACTAAAGTGAAAACTGTAATAAAGCTAAAATTTGTCATCGTAGGATATAGGAAGGACACAAGCAGTTAGTTAAAGAAACCTTAAAGGGTAAAGAGAAACCTGCTAGCTTAAAAAGTGATTTATTCAGTACAGTGGTGGTGCTTATTTAACCCGCGCTTCCCGCAAGTTAGGACATAGCGCCCCCAAATACAAATTTTTGGTTACTCCCGTCATGATTTAATATTGGAATTGGTGTTTTGATAACTGAATCGCATAACTAATAAAGGTCTGGGTATTTTTCCTATAAGATATTTAACTAAAGAATAAGATAACTAGTTATAATAATCGGACCAATCGTCTGTCCTAATAAAATCAGTTAGAATGTAATAGAAAAGAAAAATATTTTTTATATTTCAATCTACTTTCAATTTTACTTTTTACACTTTATTTCAATAAATGCTGATACAAAATTCTCTCCAAGTGAATCATTGCACGTAAAGGAAACGAGAATTTATACATTACAGACAAACATCACATTTTAAAACAAAATTTTACATTAAATAAATATAGTTGTAACAGTATATAAACGTTACTTCTTACATTAAAAGATGAATTAATTACAATAGGTAAAATATATCATGATGATTACAATACAATTTATAATGTACAACATTACGAAGACGTGCCACGTAAAACGTACAGGAAACCTATTGTGTTACACTGAAATTTTATTAATTCTACATGTAGACTACTTAAAAAATTCATCATGTGACTTAAATAAAATTAATATATTATTTAAAAACTTGTTAGGCTCAAATTGCTATTTCAAAACTACCTTCTCCGGGATGTTGATGCAGCAAAGGAATCAATAAGAAAATTGAAATCTGTATTCCTTGCAGTCTCATTTTCGATCCTTAGAAACGAGAGTCCAGAGAGTCAATCTTGTGACAAGTGTGTGTCTCAAATATGATTTGATGATTTTCAATTTAAAAAACGATCTTTTTGTTGTTGATTTTTTCAATGAAAAGTATGTAGGCAGTACAAACTTCTGGAAAGTTGGAGGAAAAAATTGCGTGTTCATATGTTGCCTTCTATCGCGTTTATTTTGTTTCTCTATTTTTAACAACATTTTGGCTACACGTTTTAGCTGAGTTTTACCTAAAGTTTAGAAGTATGTAGACTTTGTATTCTAAGCTGCTCGCAGCAATCAATAAACAACTTGGAGCCTCCTGTTAAAACCTATAGCGGAATAACGGTATGTTGGCCAAATACTCAAAGCCCAGGTCGTCTTAGTACTAGTGACCAATATTTTTTCTCGACTGCTGTTAAGAATTGCAACATAAAAGAATGGCATTTCCCCATCATAAAAAGAGGATCGGGACGTTTTACAAGAATCTCATAGATATCTGTCAAATCTTGTAGTAATCACATTCTTGTAATATGCTTATGACAAGTGCTTATCATACAGCTTAACGGAAATTGCATTCCATTCTATACAATCTACGAAATTTTTACCCACCGTCCTCTGTATTCCTAAGACATTGAATATTACATTGGTTTATTGCTACACAGTAAATAAGTATAAATAACGTATAAATATATTGCTATAAGTATACGTCTTTATAGCCTATGACACAGTCATGTCCACAGAGTATGTATTAAGACAATGCGTAATTTTGATAAAAACAGTAACGTTTTTTGTTAAAATAACAATAAGCTAGTTCAATCAGCAAGTTCCTGGTTTACTCCCATTATTATTAGAGCGTATGTTACTCGCTTGTTAATAAAGAAAAAAAGCTTGAGTTGCGGACGAATTACAGAGGGACATTACATTAGTGAGGTTCCACTCTAACTTATTATAACACTCGATTACAACAAAACTGTTGAAAAGATATATACAAATAACCGCTATTAATTACCACAGTCCCTTTGGTGTAGTGGATAGCACATTGGACTTCTAATCCAAAGGTCGCGGGTTCGATCCCCGCAGGGGACATATTTTCTTTTTATCCATTTATCTATAACATGAAATTACAGTGTACTACCACAGTTCCTATATTTTTGGTATTTGCAGTGTCACCTTTTATATCTGTTTTATTATGCGAAAAAACAAATATTTGTTTTGGACTTATACTAAAATAGAAGAAATATGCTTAAGTCAAACGAGTGCAAGCCTTCAATGTCAATACTTTATTCAATAGCCCGTTTATGTTATAGATATAATTCTTGAATATATTTATAAAATAATAGCTATATAAATAATTAACATCTGTTATTCTTACATCAATAAAATGTATGTAAACGAGATTCAAAGTATTTTAGTTAAATGACATTTGTACCGTCGACCACGTTATCACTTGGAAAAACATTTTGTCCCACTTCCATTTAAGTTTCTTAATTTTACGTCGGGAATTACACTACCTATTGCAGTTTGTGTCTCGTATATACCGCGCGGCTTAACTCGTTGGAAAAGTAAAATTTAAGAATTTAAATTTTGAAAAGTTTATAGTGTAAAAATTATTATCCACCAAAACGGGATTATTTTGTGCTGAATAACTTGATATAATTATTAACACACTTTTTGAAAACAAAAAATTTACTACACAGAAGATAAGTGCTAAACTGAAAGGAGAATTCTATAAGGAAATATTGAATAAAAGAAACACGAAAAGAACTATGTAACTTACTAACTTAGAATAAAAAAATAGAATAAAATAAATAATGTAGAATAAAAAAACTTAGTAACTTATTAGAGACCACTATGTGTTTATAACAGAACTTTGTAAGGATAGTGAGGAGTAAATAAGAAGAAATCACTAAACATGGAGAGGAAACACAAAAGAACCAATTAAATCTGTTACCTCATAGAAAATAAGAGGCCCGATTAGAGTTAAATAATTTGTAAGGTAAATAGAAGAAAAGTATTATAGAGCTGTTAGTAGAAAATGTTAGAACAGAACAGAACATAGTGGAGATACTTTAAAATTAAGACAATTGAAGCAATTAAGCAGATATGTGGGATAATTAAAAGACACAATAGAAATAAGCAGAAGACGTGTATGTGAAATGTGTGTTTATTGAAAAAACAAGTGAAGTGCACAGATACTGTTAAAATACAGCTTATGAAGAGGCCAAGTGGAAAAGAAGGTAAGACTTAAAGTGCCTGGAAAGTTCAAGTGGTTTCAACAGAATAAAAGTCCTAAACTCTTAGTGATTATCACGAACGGATTTTAGTTAGATATAAGTTAGCATAGTTTAAAAGACTCAGGAATACATTAGCAAGTGTAATACAGGATAGACTCATGTCTGGTGCGCTAAGAAACAATTAGAAGATGGTAGTGAATTAAAAACAGTGAGTGAAAAACTTTCAAGTTCCTAAGTACTTGGTTAGGTTATACACCTCGTATTTTATAGGATAAAGGTATAACTAAAGTGAAAACTGTAATAAAGCTAAAATTTGTCATCGTAGGATATAGGAAGGACACAAGCAGTTAGTTAAAGAAACCTTAAAGGGTAAAGAGAAACCTGCTAGCTTAAAAAGTGATTTATTCAGTACAGTGGTGGTGCTTATTTAACCCGCGCTTCCCGCAAGTTAGGACATAGCGCCCCCAAATACAAATTTTTGGTTACTCCCGTTATGATTTAACTTGGAATTGGTGTTTTGATAACTGAATCGCATAACTAATAAAGGTCTGGGTATTTTTCCTATAAGATATTTAACTAAAGAATAAGATAACTAGTTATAATAATCGGACCAATCGTCTGTCCTAATAAAATCAGTTAGAATGTAATAGAAAAGAAAAATATTTTTTATATTTCAATCTACTTTCAATTTTACTTTTTACACTTTATTTCAATAAATGCTGATACAAAATTCTCTCCAAGTGAATCATTGCACGTAAAGGAAACGAGAATTTATACATTACAGACAAACATCACATTTTAAAACAAAATTTTACATTAAATAAATATAGTTGTAACAGTATATAAACGTTACTTCTTACATTAAAAGATGAATTAATTACAATAGGTAAAATATATCATGATGATCACAATACAATTTATAATGTACAACATTACGAAGACGTGCCACGTAAAACGTACAGGAAACCTATTGTGTTACACTGAAATTTTATTAATTCTACATGTAGACTACTTAAAAAATTCATCATGTGACTTAAATAAAATTAATATATTATTTAAAAACTCGTATAGGCTCAAATTGCTATTTCAAAACTACCTTCTCCGGGATGTTGATGCAGCAAAGGAATCAATAAGAAAATTGAAATCTGTATTCCTTGCAGTCTCATTTTCGATCCTTAGAAACGAGAGTTCAGAGAGTCAATCTTGTGACAAGTGTGTGTCTCAAATATGATTTGATGATTTTCAATTTAAAAAACGATCTTTTTGTTGTTGATTTTGTCAATGAAAAGTATGTAGGCAGTACAAACTTCTGGAAAGTTGGAGGAAAAAATTGCGTGTTCATATGTTGCCTTCTATCGCGTTTATTTTGTTTCTCTATTTTTAACAACATTTTGGCTACACGTTTTAGCTGAGTTTTACCTAAAGTTTAGAAGTATGTAGACTTTGTATTCTAAGCTGCTCGCAGCAATCAATAAACAACTTGGAGCCTCCTGTTAAAACCTATAGCGGAATAACGGTATGTTGGCCAAATACTCAAAGCCCAGGTCGTCTTAGTACTAGTGACCAATATTTTTTCTCGACTGCTGTTAAGAATTGCAACATAAAAGAATGGCATTTCCCCATCATAAAAAGAGGATCGGGACGTTTTACAAGAATCTCATAGATATCTGTCAAATCTTGTAGAGTAATCACATTCTTGTAATATGCTTATGACAAGTGCTTATCATACAGCTTAACGGAAATTGCATTCCATTCTATACAATCTACGAAATTTTTACCCACCGTCCTCTGTATTCCTAAGACAATGAATATTACATTGGTTTATTGCTACACAGTAAATAAGTATAAATAACGTATAAATATATTGCTATAAGTATACGTCTTTATAGCCTATGACACAGTCATGTCCACAGAGTATGTATTAAGACAATGCGTAATTTTGATAAAAACAGTAACGTTTTTTGTTAAAATAACAATAAGCTAGTTCAATCAGCAAGTTCCTGGTTTACTCCCATTATTATTAGAGCGTATGTTACTCGCTTGTTAATAAAGAAAAAAGCTTGAGTTGCGGACGAATTACAGAGGGACATTACATTAGTGAGGTTCCACTCTAACTTATTATAACACTCGATTACAACAAAACTGTTGAAAAGATATATACAAATAACCGCTATTAATTACCATAGTCCCTTTGGTGTAGTGGATAGCACATTGGACTTCTAATCCAAAGGTCGCGGGTTCGATCCCCGCAGGGGACATATTTTCTTTTTATCCATTTATCTATAACATGAATTACAGTGTACTACCACAGTTCCTATATTTTTGGTATTTGCAGTGTCACCTTTTATATCTGTTTTATTATGCGAAAAAACAAATATTTGTTTTGGACTTATACTAAAATAGAAGAAATATGCTTAAGTCAAACGAGTGCAAGCCTTCAATGTCAATATTTTATTCAATAGCCCGTTTATGTTATAGATATAATTCTTGAATATATTTATAAAATAATAGCTATATAAATAATTAACATCTGTTATTCTTACATCAATAAAATGTATGTAAACGAGATTCAAAGTATTTTAGTTAAATGACATTTGTACCGTCGACCACGTTCTCACTTGGAAAAACATTTTGTCCCACTTCCATTTAAGTTTCTTAATTTTACGTCGGGAATTACACTACCTATTGCAGTTTGTGTCTCGTATATACCACGCGGCTTAACTCGTTGGAAAAGTAAAATTTAAGAATTTAAATTTTGAAAAGTTTATAGTGTAAAAATTATTATCCACCAAAACGGGATTATTTTGTGCTGAATAACTTGATATAATTATTAACACACTTTTTGAAAACAAAAAATTTACTACACAGAAGATAAGTGCTAAACTGAAAGGAGAATTCTATAAGGAAATATTGAATAAAAGAAACACGAAAACAACTATGTAACTTACTAACTTAGAATAAAAAATAGAATAAAATAAATAATGTAGAATAAAAAAACTTAGTAACTTATTAGAGACCACTATGTGTTTATAACAGAACTTTGTAGGGATAGTGAGGAGTAAATAAGAAGAAATCACTAAACATGGAGAGGAAACACAAAAGAACCAATTAAATCTGTTACCTCATAGAAAATAAGAGGCCCGATTAGAGTTAAATAATTTGTAAGGTAAATAGAAGAAAAGTATTATAGAGCTGTTAGTAGAAAATGTTAGAACAGAACAGAACATAGTGGAGATACTTTAAAATTAAGACAATTGAAGCAATTAAGCAGATATGTGGGATAATTAAAAGACACAATAGAAATAAGCAGAAGACGTGTATGTGAAATGTGTGTTTATTGAAAAAACAAGTGAAGTGCACAGATACTGTTAAAATACAGCTTATGAAGAGGCCAAGTGGAAAAGAAGGTAAGACTTAAAGTGCCTGGAAAGTTCAAGTGGTTTCAACAGAATAAAAGTCCTAAACTCTTAGTGATTATCACGAACGGATTTTAGTTAGATATAAGTTAGCATAGTTTAAAAGACTCAGGAAAACATTAGCAAGTGTAATACAGGATAGACTCATGTCTGGTGCGCTAAGAAACAATTAGAAGATGGTAGTGAATTAAAAACAGTGAGTGAAAAACTTTCAAGTTCCTAAGTACTTGGTTAGGTTATACACCTCGTATTTTATAGGATAAAGGTATAACTAAAGTGAAAACTGTAATAAAGCTAAAATTTGTCATCGTAGGATATAGGAAGGACACAAGCAGTTAGTTAAAGAAACCTTAAAGGGTAAAGAGAAACCTGCTAGCTTAAAAAGTGATTTATTCAGTACAGTGGTGGTGCTTATTTAACCCGCGCTTCCCGCAAGTTAGGACATAGCGCCCCCAAATACAAATTTTTGGTTACTCCCGTCATGATTTAATATTGGAATTGGTGTTTTGATAACTGAATCGCATAACTAATAAAGGTCTGGGTATTTTTCCTATAAGATATTTAACTAAAGAATAAGATAACTAGTTATAATAATCGGACCAATCGTCTGTCCTAATAAAATCAGTTAGAATGTAATAGAAAAGAAAAATATTTTTTATATTTCAATCTACTTTCAATTTTACTTTTTACACTTTATTTCAATAAATGCTGATACAAAATTCTCTCCAAGTGAATCATTGCACGTAAAGGAAACGAGAATTTATACATTACAGACAAACATCACATTTTAAAACAAAATTTTACATTAAATAAATATAGTTGTAACAGTATATAAACGTTACTTCTTACATTAAAAGATGAATTAATTACAATAGGTAAAATATATCATGATGATCACAATACAATTTATAATGTACAACATTACGAAGACGTGCCACGTAAAACGTACAGGAAACCTATTGTGTTACACTGAAATTTTATTAATTCTACATGTAGACTACTTAAAAAATTCATCATGTGACTTAAATAAAATTAATATATTATTTAAAAACTTGTATAGGCTCAAATTGCTATTTCAAAACTACCTTCTCCGGGATGTTGATGCAGCAAAGGAATCAATAAGAAAATTGAAATCTGTATTCCTTGCAGTCTCATTTTCGATCCTTAGAAACGAGAGTCCAGAGAGTCAATCTTGTGACAAGTGTGTGTCTCAAATATGATTTGATGATTTTCAATTTAAAAATCGATCTTTTTGTTGTTGATTTTGTCAATGAAAAGTATGTAGGCAGTACAAACTTCTGGAAAGTTGGAGGAAAAAATTGCGTGTTCATATGTTGCCTTCTATCGCGTTTATTTTGTTTCTCTATTTTTAACAACATTTTGGCTACACGTTTTAGCTGAGTTTTACCTAAAGTTTAGAAGTATGTAGACTTTGTATTCTAAGCTGCTCGCAGCAATCAATAAACAACTTGGAGCCTCCTGTTAAAACCTATAGCGGAATAACGGTATGTTGGCCAAATACTCAAAGCCCAGGTCGTCTTAGTACTAGTGACCAATATTTTTTCTCGACTGCTGTTAAGAATTGCAACATAAAAGAATGGCATTTCCCCATCATAAAAAGAGGATCGGGACGTTTTACAAGAATCTCATAGATATCTGTCAAATCTTGTAGTAATCACATTCTTGTAATATGCTTATGACAAGTGCTTATCATACAGCTTAACGGAAATTGCATTCCATTCTATACAATCTACGAAATTTTTACCCACCGTCCTCTGTATTCCTAAGACAATGAATATTACATTGGTTTATTGCTACACAGTAAATAAGTATAAATAACGTATAAATATATTGCTATAAGTATACGTCTTTATAGCCTATGACACAGTCATGTCCACAGAGTATGTATTAAGACAATGCGTAATTTTGATAAAAACAGTAACGTTTTTTGTTAAAATAACAATAAGCTAGTTCAATCAGCAAGTTCCTGGTTTACTCCCATTATTATTAGAGCGTATGTTACTCGCTTGTTAATAAAGAAAAAAAGCTTGAGTTGCGGACGAATTACAGAGGGACATTACATTAGTGAGGTTCCACTCTAACTTATTATAACACTCGATTACAACAAAACTGTTGAAAAGATATATACAAATAACCGCTATTAATTACCATAGTCCCTTTGGTGTAGTGGATAGCACATTGGACTTCTAATCCAAAGGTCGCGGGTTCGATCCCCGCAGGGGACATATTTTCTTTTTATCCATTTATCTATAACATGAAATTACAGTGTACTACCACAGTTCCTATATTTTTGGTATTTGCAGTGTCACCTTTTATATCTGTTTTATTATGCGAAAAAACAAATATTTGTTTTGGACTTATACTAAAATAGAAGAAATATGCTTAAGTCAAACGAGTGCAAGCCTTCAATGTCAATATTTTATTCAATAGCCCGTTTATGTTATAGATATAATTCTTGAATATATTTATAAAATAATAGCTATATAAATAATTAACATCTGTTATTCTTACATCAATAAAATGTATGTAAACGAGATTCAAAGTATTTTAGTTAAATGACATTTGTACCGTCGACCACGTTCTCACTTGGAAAAACATTTTGTCCCACTTCCATTTAAGTTTCTTAATTTTACGTCGGGAATTACACTACCTATTGCAGTTTGTGTCTCGTATATACCACGCGGCTTAACTCGTTGGAAAAGTAAAATTTAAGAATTTAAATTTTGAAAAGTTTATAGTGTAAAAATTATTATCCACCAAAACGGGATTATTTTGTGCTGAATAACTTGATATAATTATTAACACACTTTTTGAAAACAAAAAATTTACTACACAGAAGATAAGTGCTAAACTGAAAGGAGAATTCTATAAGGAAATATTGAATAAAAGAAACACGAAAACAACTATGTAACTTACTAACTTAGAATAAAAAATAGAATAAAATAAATAATGTAGAATAAAAAAACTTAGTAACTTATTAGAGACCACTATGTGTTTATAACAGAACTTTGTAGGGATAGTGAGGAGTAAATAAGAAGAAATCACTAAACATGGAGAGGAAACACAAAAGAACCAATTAAATCTGTTACCTCATAGAAAATAAGAGGCCCGATTAGAGTTAAATAATTTGTAAGGTAAATAGAAGAAAAGTATTATAGAGCTGTTAGTAGAAAATGTTAGAACAGAACAGAACATAGTGGAGATACTTTAAAATTAAGACAATTGAAGCAATTAAGCAGATATGTGGGATAATTAAAAGACACAATAGAAATAAGCAGAAGACGTGTATGTGAAATGTGTGTTTATTGAAAAAACAAGTGAAGTGCACAGATACTGTTAAAATACAGCTTATGAAGAGGCCAAGTGGAAAAGAAGGTAAGACTTAAAGTGCCTGGAAAGTTCAAGTGGTTTCAACAGAATAAAAGTCCTAAACTCTTAGTGATTATCACGAACGGATTTTAGTTAGATATAAGTTAGCATAGTTTAAAAGACTCAGGAAAACATTAGCAAGTGTAATACAGGATAGACTCATGTCTGGTGCGCTAAGAAACAATTAGAAGATGGTAGTGAATTAAAAACAGTGAGTGAAAAACTTTCAAGTTCCTAAGTACTTGGTTAGGTTATACACCTCGTATTTTATAGGATAAAGGTATAACTAAAGTGAAAACTGTAATAAAGCTAAAATTTGTCATCGTAGGATATAGGAAGGACACAAGCAGTTAGTTAAAGAAACCTTAAAGGGTAAAGAGAAACCTGCTAGCTTAAAAAGTGATTTATTCAGTACAGTGGTGGTGCTTATTTAACCCGCGCTTCCCGCAAGTTAGGACATAGCGCCCCCAAATACAAATTTTTGGTTACTCCCGTCATGATTTAATATTGGAATTGGTGTTTTGATAACTGAATCGCATAACTAATAAAGGTCTGGGTATTTTTCCTATAAGATATTTAACTAAAGAATAAGATAACTAGTTATAATAATCGGACCAATCGTCTGTCCTAATAAAATCAGTTAGAATGTAATAGAAAAGAAAAATATTTTTTATATTTCAATCTACTTTCAATTTTACTTTTTACACTTTATTTCAATAAATGCTGATACAAAATTCTCTCCAAGTGAATCATTGCACGTAAAGGAAACGAGAATTTATACATTACAGACAAACATCACATTTTAAAACAAAATTTTACATTAAATAAATATAGTTGTAACAGTATATAAACGTTACTTCTTACATTAAAAGATGAATTAATTACAATAGGTAAAATATATCATGATGATCACAATACAATTTATAATGTACAACATTACGAAGACGTGCCACGTAAAACGTACAGGAAACCTATTGTGTTACACTGAAATTTTATTAATTCTACATGTAGACTACTTAAAAAATTCATCATGTGACTTAAATAAAATTAATATATTATTTAAAAACTTGTATAGGCTCAAATTGCTATTTCAAAACTACCTTCTCCGGGATGTTGATGCAGCAAAGGAATCAATAAGAAAATTGAAATCTGTATTCCTTGCAGTCTCATTTTCGATCCTTAGAAACGAGAGTCCAGAGAGTCAATCTTGTGACAAGTGTGTGTCTCAAATATGATTTGATGATTTTCAATTTAAAAATCGATCTTTTTGTTGTTGATTTTGTCAATGAAAAGTATGTAGGCAGTACAAACTTCTGGAAAGTTGGAGGAAAAAATTGCGTGTTCATATGTTGCCTTCTATCGCGTTTATTTTGTTTCTCTATTTTTAACAACATTTTGGCTACACGTTTTAGCTGAGTTTTACCTAAAGTTTAGAAGTATGTAGACTTTGTATTCTAAGCTGCTCGCAGCAATCAATAAACAACTTGGAGCCTCCTGTTAAAACCTATAGCGGAATAACGGTATGTTGGCCAAATACTCAAAGCCCAGGTCGTCTTAGTACTAGTGACCAATATTTTTTCTCGACTGCTGTTAAGAATTGCAACATAAAAGAATGGCATTTCCCCATCATAAAAAGAGGATCGGGACGTTTTACAAGAATCTCATAGATATCTGTCAAATCTTGTAGTAATCACATTCTTGTAATATGCTTATGACAAGTGCTTATCATACAGCTTAACGGAAATTGCATTCCATTCTATACAATCTACGAAATTTTTACCCACCGTCCTCTGTATTCCTAAGACAATGAATATTACATTGGTTTATTGCTACACAGTAAATAAGTATAAATAACGTATAAATATATTGCTATAAGTATACGTCTTTATAGCCTATGACACAGTCATGTCCACAGAGTATGTATTAAGACAATGCGTAATTTTGATAAAAACAGTAACGTTTTTTGTTAAAATAACAATAAGCTAGTTCAATCAGCAAGTTCCTGGTTTACTCCCATTATTATTAGAGCGTATGTTACTCGCTTGTTAATAAAGAAAAAAAGCTTGAGTTGCGGACGAATTACAGAGGGACATTACATTAGTGAGGTTCCACTCTAACTTATTATAACACTCGATTACAACAAAACTGTTGAAAAGATATATACAAATAACCGCTATTAATTACCATAGTCCCTTTGGTGTAGTGGATAGCACATTGGACTTCTAATCCAAAGGTCGCGGGTTCGATCCCCGCAGGGGACATATTTTCTTTTTATCCATTTATCTATAACATGAAATTACAGTGTACTACCACAGTTCCTATATTTTTGGTATTTGCAGTGTCACCTTTTATATCTGTTTTATTATGCGAAAAAACAAATATTTGTTTTGGACTTATACTAAAATAGAAGAAATATGCTTAAGTCAAACGAGTGCAAGCCTTCAATGTCAATATTTTATTCAATAGACCGTTTATGTTATAGATATAATTCTTGAATATATTTATAAAATAATAGCTATATAAATAATTAACATCTGTTATTCTTACATCAATAAAATGTATGTAAACGAGATTCAAAGTATTTTAGTTAAATGACATTTGTACCGTCGACCACGTTCTCACTTGGAAAAACATTTTGTCCCACTTCCATTTAAGTTTCTTAATTTTACGTCGGGAATTACACTACCTATTGCAGTTTGTGTCTCGTATATACCACGCGGCTTAACTCGTTGGAAAAGTAAAATTTAAGAATTTAAATTTTGAAAAGTTTATAGTGTAAAAATTATTATCCACCAAAACGGGATTATTTTGTGCTGAATAACTTGATATAATTATTAACACACTTTTTGAAAACAAAAAATTTACTACACAGAAGATAAGTGCTAAACTGAAAGGAGAATTCTATAAGGAAATATTGAATAAAAGAAACACGAAAACAACTATGTAACTTACTAACTTAGAATAAAAAATAGAATAAAATAAATAATGTAGAATAAAAAAACTTAGTAACTTATTAGAGACCACTATGTGTTTATAACAGAACTTTGTAGGGATAGTGAGGAGTAAATAAGAATAAATCACTAAACATGGAGAGGAAACACAAAAGAACCAATTAAATCTGTTACCTCATAGAAAATAAGAGGCCCGATTAGAGTTAAATAATTTGTAAGGTAAATAGAAGAAAAGTATTATAGAGCTGTTAGTAGAAAATGTTAGAACAGAACAGAACATAGTGGAGATACTTTAAAATTAAGACAATTGAAGCAATTAAGCAGATATGTGGGATAATTAAAAGACACAATAGAAATAAGCAGAAGACGTGTATGTGAAATGTGTGTTTATTGAAAAAACAAGTGAAGTGCACAGATACTGTTAAAATACAGCTTATGAAGAGGCCAAGTGGAAAAGAAGGTAAGACTTAAAGTGCCTGGAAAGTTCAAGTGGTTTCAACAGAATAAAAGTCCTAAACTCTTAGTGATTATCACGAACGGATTTTAGTTAGATATAAGTTAGCATAGTTTAAAAGATTCAGGAAAACATTAGCAAGTGTAATACAGGATAGACTCATGTCTGGTGCGCTAAGAAACAATTAGAAGATGGTAGTGAATTAAAAACAGTGAGTGAAAAACTTTCAAGTTCCTAAGTACTTGGTTAGGTTATACACCTCGTATTTTATAGGATAAAGGTATAACTAAAGTGAAAACTGTAATAAAGCTAAAATTTGTCATCGTAGGATATAGGAAGGACACAAGCAGTTAGTTAAAGAAACCTTAAAGGGTAAAGAGAAACCTGCTAGCTTAAAAAGTGATTTATTCAGTACAGTGGTGGTGCTTATTTAACCCGCGCTTCCCGCAAGTTAGGACATAGCGCCCCCAAATACAAATTTTTGGTTACTCCCGTCATGATTTAATATTGGAATTGGTGTTTTGATAACTGAATCGCATAACTAATAAAGGTCTGGGTATTTTTCCTATAAGATATTTAACTAAAGAATAAGATAACTAGTTATAATAATCGGACCAATCGTCTGTCCTAATAAAATCAGTTAGAATGTAATAGAAAAGAAAAATATTTTTTATATTTCAATCTACTTTCAATTTTACTTTTTACACTTTATTTCAATAAATGCTGATACAAAATTCTCTCCAAGTGAATCATTGCACGTAAAGGAAACGAGAATTTATACATTACAGACAAACATCACATTTTAAAACAAAATTTTACATTAAATAAATATAGTTGTAACAGTATATAAACGTTACTTCTTACATTAAAAGATGAATTAATTACAATAGGTAAAATATATCATGATGATCACAATACAATTTATAATGTACAACATTACGAAGACGTGCCACGTAAAACGTACAGGAAACCTATTGTGTTACACTGAAATTTTATTAATTCTACATGTAGACTACTTAAAAAATTCATCATGTGACTTAAATAAAATTAATATATTATTTAAAACTTGTATAGGCTCAAATTGCTATTTCAAAACTACCTTCTCCGGGATGTTGATGCAGCAAAGGAATCAATAAGAAAATTGAAATCTGTATTCCTTGCAGTCTCATTTTCGATCCTTAGAAACGAGAGTCCAGAGAGTCAATCTTGTGACAAGTGTGTGTCTCAAATATGATTTGATGATTTTCAATTTAAAAATCGATCTTTTTGTTGTTGATTTTGTCAATGAAAAGTATGTAGGCAGTACAAACTTCTGGAAAGTTGGAGGAAAAAATTGCGTGTTCATATGTTGCCTTCTATCGCGTTTATTTTGTTTCTCTATTTTTAACAACATTTTGGCTACACGTTTTAGCTGAGTTTTACCTAAAGTTTAGAAGTATGTAGACTTTGTATTCTAAGCTGCTCGCAGCAATCAATAAACAACTTGGAGCCTCCTGTTAAAACCTATAGCGGAATAACGGTATGTTGGCCAAATACTCAAAGCCCAGGTCGTCTTAGTACTAGTGACCAATATTTTTTCTCGACTGCTGTTAAGAATTGCAACATAAAAGAATGGCATTTCCCCATCATAAAAAGAGGATCGGGACGTTTTACAAGAATCTCATAGATATCTGTCAAATCTTGTAGTAATCACATTCTTGTAATATGCTTATGACAAGTGCTTATCATACAGCTTAACGGAAATTGCATTCCATTCTATACAATCTACGAAATTTTTACCCACCGTCCTCTGTATTCCTAAGACAATGAATATTACATTGGTTTATTGCTACACAGTAAATAAGTATAAATAACGTATAAATATATTGCTATAAGTATACGTCTTTATAGCCTATGACACAGTCATGTCCACAGAGTATGTATTAAGACAATGCGTAATTTTGATAAAAACAGTAACGTTTTTTGTTAAAATAACAATAAGCTAGTTCAATCAGCAAGTTCCTGGTTTACTCCCATTATTATTAGAGCGTATGTTACTCGCTTGTTAATAAAGAAAAAAAGCTTGAGTTGCGGACGAATTACAGAGGGACATTACATTAGTGAGGTTCCACTCTAACTTATTATAACACTCGATTACAACAAAACTGTTGAAAAGATATATACAAATAACCGCTATTAATTACCATAGTCCCTTTGGTGTAGTGGATAGCACATTGGACTTCTAATCCAAAGGTCGCGGGTTCGATCCCCGCAGGGGACATATTTTCTTTTTATCCATTTATCTATAACATGAAATTACAGTGTACTACCACAGTTCCTATATTTTTGGTATTTGCAGTGTCACCTTTTATATCTGTTTTATTATGCGAAAAAACAAATATTTGTTTTGGACTTATACTAAAATAGAAGAAATATGCTTAAGTCAAACGAGTGCAAGCCTTCAATGTCAATATTTTATTCAATAGACCGTTTATGTTATAGATATAATTCTTGAATATATTTATAAAATAATAGCTATATAAATAATTAACATCTGTTATTCTTACATCAATAAAATGTATGTAAACGAGATTCAAAGTATTTCAGTTAAATGACATTTGTACCGTCGACCACGTTCTCACTTGGAAAAACATTTTGTCCCACTTCCATTTAAGTTTCTTAATTTTACGTCGGGAATTACACTACCTATTGCAGTTTGTGTCTCGTATATACCACGCGGCTTAACTCGTTGGAAAAGTAAAATTTAAGAATTTAAATTTTGAAAAGTTTATAGTGTAAAAATTATTATCCACCAAAACGGGATTATTTTGTGCTGAATAACTTGATATAATTATTAACACACTTTTTGAAAACAAAAAATTTACTACACAGAAGATAAGTGCTAAACTGAAAGGAGAATTCTATAAGGAAATATTGAATAAAAGAAACACGAAAACAACTATGTAACTTACTAACTTAGAATAAAAAATAGAATAAAATAAATAATGTAGAATAAAAAAACTTAGTAACTTATTAGAGACCACTATGTGTTTATAACAGAACTTTGTAGGGATAGTGAGGAGTAAATAAGAATAAATCACTAAACATGGAGAGGAAACACAAAAGAACCAATTAAATCTGTTACCTCATAGAAAATAAGAGGCCCGATTAGAGTTAAATAATTTGTAAGGTAAATAGAAGAAAAGTATTATAGAGCTGTTAGTAGAAAATGTTAGAACAGAACAGAACATAGTGGAGATACTTTAAAATTAAGACAATTGAAGCAATTAAGCAGATATGTGGGATAATTAAAAGACACAATAGAAATAAGCAGAAGACGTGTATGTGAAATGTGTGTTTATTGAAATAACAAGTGAAGTGCACAGATACTGTTAAAATACAGCTTATGAAGAGGCCAAGTGGAAAAGAAGGTAAGACTTAAAGTGCCTGGAAAGTTCAAGTGGTTTCAACAGAATAAAAGTCCTAAACTCTTAGTGATTATCACGAACGGATTTTAGTTAGATATAAGTTAGCATAGTTTAAAAGACTCAGGAAAACATTAGCAAGTGTAATACAGGATAGACTCATGTCTGGTGCGCTAAGAAACAATTAGAAGATGGTAGTGAATTAAAAACAGTGAGTGAAAAACTTTCAAGTTCCTAAGTACTTGGTTAGGTTATACACCTCGTATTTTATAGGATAAAGGTATAACTAAAGTGAAAACTGTAATAAAGCTAAAATTTGTCATCGTAGGATATAGGAAGGACACAAGCAGTTAGTTAAAGAAACCTTAAAGGGTAAAGAGAAACCTGCTAGCTTAAAAAGTGATTTATTCAGTACAGTGGTGGTGCTTATTTAACCCGCGCTTCCCACAAGTTAGGACATAGCGCCCCCAAATACAAATTTTTGGTTACTCCCGTCATGATTTAATATTGGAATTGGTGTTTTGATAACTGAATCGCATAACTAATAAAGGTCTGGGTATTTTTCCTATAAGATATTTAACTGAAGAATAAGATAACTAGTTATAATAATCGGACCAATCGTCTGTCCTAATAAAATCAGTTAGAATGTAATAGAAAAGAAAAATATTTTTTATATTTCAATCTACTTTCAATTTTACTTTTTACACTTTATTTCAATAAATGCTGATACAAAATTCTCTCCAAGTGAATCATTGCACGTAAAGGAAACGAGAATTTATACATTACAGACAAACATCACATTTTAAAACAAAATTTTACATTAAATAAATATAGTTGTAACAGTATATAAACGTTACTTCTTACATTAAAAGATGAATTAATTACAATAGGTAAAATATATCATGATGATCACAATACAATTTATAATGTACAACATTACGAAGACGTGCCACGTAAAACGTACAGGAAACCTATTGTGTTACACTGAAATTTTATGAATTCTACATGTAGACTACTTAAAAAATTCATCATGTGACAAATAAAATTAATATATTATTTAAAAACTCATATAGGCTCAAATTGCTATTTCAAAACTACCTTCTCCGGGATGTTGATGCAGCAAAGGAATCAATAAGAAAATTGAAATCTGTATTCCTTGCAGTCTCATTTTCGATCCTTAGAAACGAGAGTCCAGAGAGTCAATCTTGTGACAAGTGTGTGTCTCAAATATGATTTGATGATTTTCAATTTAAAAAACGATCTTTTTGTTGTTGATTTTGTCAATGAAAAGTATGTAGGCAGTACAAACTTCTGGAAAGTTGGAGGAAAAAATTGCGTGTTCATATGTTGCCTTCTATCGCGTTTATTTTGTTTCTCTATTTTTAACAACATTTTGGCTACACGTTTTAGCTGAGTTTTACCTAAAGTTTAGAAGTATGTAGACTTTGTATTCTAAGCTGCTCGCAGCAATCAATAAACAACTTGGAGCCTCCTGTTAAAACCTATAGCGGAATAACGGTATGTTGGCCAAATACTCAAAGCCCAGGTCGTCTTAGTACTAGTGACCAATATTTTTTCTCGACTGCTGTTAAGAATTGCAACATAAAAGAATGGCATTTCCCCATCATAAAAAGAGGATCGGGACGTTTTACAAGAATCTCATAGATATCTGTCAAATCTTGTAGTAATCACATTCTTGTAATATGCTTATGACAAGTGCTTATCATACAGCTTAACGGAAATTGCATTCCATTCTATACAATCTACGAAATTTTTACCCACCGTCCTCTGTATTCCTAAGACAATGAATATTACATTGGTTTATTGCTACACAGTAAATAAGTATAAATAACGTAAAAATATATTGCTATAAGTATACGTCTTTATAGCCTATGACACAGTCACGTCCACAGAGTATGTATTAAGACAATGCGTAATTTTGATAAAAACAGTAACGTTTTTTGTTAAAATAACAATAAGCTAGTTCAATCAGCAAGTTCCTGGTTTACTCCCATTATTATTAGAGCGTATGTTACTCGCTTGTTAATAAAGAAAAAAAGCTTGAGTTGCGGACGAATTACAGAGGGACATTACATTAGTGAGGTTCCACTCTAACTTACTATAACACTCGATTACAACAAAACTGTTGAAAAGATATATACAAATAACCGCTATTAATTACCATAGTCCCTTTGGTGTAGTGGATAGCACATTGGACTTCTAATCCAAAGGTCGCGGGTTCGATCCCCGCAGGGGACATATTTTCTTTTTATCCATTTATCTATAACATGAAATTACAGTGTACTACCACAGTTCCTATATTTTTGGTATTTGCAGTGTCACCTTTTATATCTGTTTTATTATGCGAAAAAACAAATATTTGTTTTGGACTTATACTAAAATAGAAGAAATATGCTTAAGTCAAACGAGTGCAAGCCTTCAATGTCAATATTTTATTCAATAGCCCGTTTATGTTATAGATATAATTCTTGAATATATTTATAAAATAACAGCTATATAAATAATTAACATCTGTTATCCTTACATCAATAAAATGTATGTAAACGAGATTCAAAGTATTTTAGTTAAATGACATTTGTACCGTCGACCACGTTCTCACTTGGAAAAACATTTTGTCCCACTTCCATTTAAGTTTCTTAATTTTACGTCGGGAATTACACTACCTATTGCAGTTTGTGTCTCGTATATACCGCGCGGCTTAACTCGTTAGAAAAGTAAAATTTAAGAATTTAAATTTTGAAAAGTTTATAGTGAAAAAATTATTATCCACCAAAACGGGATTATTTTGTGCTGAATAACTTGATATAATTATTAACACACTTTTTGAAAACAAAAAATTTACTACACAGAAGATAAGTGCTAAACTGAAAGGAGAATTCTATAAGGAAATATTGAATAAAAGAAACACGAAAAGAACTATGTAACTTACTAACTTAGAATAAAAAAATAGAATAAAATAAATAATGTAGAATAAAAAAACTTAGTAACTTATTAGAGACCACAATGTGTTTATAACAGAACTTTGTAAGGATAGTGAGGAGTAAATAAGAAGAAATCACTAAACATGGAGAGGAAACACAAAAGAACCAATTAAATCTGTTACCTCATAGAAAATAAGAGGCCCGATTAGAGTTAAATAATTTTTAAGGTAAATAGAAGAAAAGTATTATAGAGCTGTTAGTAGAAAATGTTAGAACAGAACAGAACATAGTGGAGATACTTTAAAATTAAAACAATTGAAGCAATTAAGCAGATATGTGGGATAATTAAAAGACACAATAGAAATAAGCAGAAGACGTGTATGTGAAATGTGTGTTTATTGAAATAACAAGTGAAGTGCACAGATACTGTTAAAATACAGCTTATGAAGAGGCCAAGTGGAAAAGAAGGTAAGACTTAAAGTGCCTGGAAAGTTCAAGTGGTTTCAACAGAATAAAAGTCCTAAACTCTTAGTGATTATCACGAACGGATTTTAGTTAGATATAAGTTAGCATAGTTTAAAAGACTCAGGAAAACATTAGCAAGTGTAATACAGGATAGACTCATGTCTGGTGCGCTAAGAAACAATTAGAAGATGGTAGTGTTTTAAAAACAGTGAGTGAAAAACTTTCAAGTTCCTAAGTACTTGGTTAGGTTATACACCTCGTATTTTATAGGATAAAGGTATAACTAAAGTGAAAACTGTAATAAAGCTAAAATTTGTCATCGTAGGATATAGGAAGGACACAAGCAGTTAGTTAAAGAAACCTTAAAGGGTAAAGAGAAACCTGCTAGCTTAAAAAGTGATTTATTCAGTACAGTGGTGGTGCTTATTTAACCCGCGCTTCCCGCAAGTTAGGACATAGCGCCCCCAAATACAAATTTTTGGTTACTCCCGTCATGATTTAATATTGGAATTGGTGTTTTGATAACTGAATCGCATAACTAATAAAGGTCTGGGTATTTTTCCTATAAGATATTTAACTAAAGAATAAGATAACTAGTTATAATAATCGGACCAATCGTCTGTCCTAATAAAATCAGTTAGAATGTAATAGAAAAGAAAAATATTTTTTATATTTCAATCTACTTTCAATTTTACTTTTTACACTTTATTTCAATAAATGCTGATACAAAATTCTCTCCAAGTGAATCATTGCACGTAAAGGAAACGAGAATTTATACATTACAGACAAACATCACATTTTAAAACAAAATTTTACATTAAATAAATATAGTTGTAACAGTATATAAACGTTACTTCTTACATTAAAAGATGAATTAATTACAATAGGTAAACTATATCATGATGATCACAATACAATTTATAATGTACAACATTACGAAGACGTGCCACGTAAAACGTACAGGAAACCTATTGTGTTACACTGAAATTTTATTAATTCTACATGTAGACTACTTAAAAAATTCATCATGTGACTTAAATAAAATTAATATATTATTTAAAAACTCGTATAGGCTCAAATTGCTATTTCAAAACTACCTTCTCCGGGATGTTGATGCAGCAAAGGAATCAATAAGAAAATTGAAATCTGTATTCCTTGCAGTCTCATTTTCGATCCTTAGAAACGAGAGTCCAGAGAGTCAATCTTGTGACAAGTGTGTGTCTCAAATATGATTTGATGATTTTCAATTTAAAAACGATCTTTTTGTTGTTGATTTTGTCAATGAAAAGTATGTAGGCAGTACAAACTTCTGGAAAGTTGGAGGAAAAAATTGCGTGTTCATATGTTGCCTTCTATCGTGTTTATGTTGTTTCTCTATTTTTAACAACATTTTGGCTACACGTTTTAGCTGAGTTTTACCTAAAGTTTAGAAGTATGTAGACTTTGTATTCTAAGCTGCTCGCAGCAATCAATAAACAACTTGGAGCCTCCTGTTAAAACCTATAGCGGAATAACGGTATGTTGGCCAAATACTCAAAGCCCAGGTCGTCTTAGTACTAGTGACCAATATTTTTTCTCGACTGCTGTTAAGAATTGCAACATAAAAGAATGGCATTTCCCCATCATAAAAAGAGGATCGGGACGTTTTACAAGAATCTCATAGATATCTGTCAAATCTTGTAGTAATCACATTCTTGTAATATGCTTATGACAAGTGCTTATCATACAGCTTAACGGAAATTGCATTCCATTCTATACAATCTACGAAAGTTTTACCCACCGTCCTCTGTATTCCTAAGACAATGAATATTACATTGGTTTATTGCTACACAGTAAATAAGTATAAATAACGTATAAATATATTGCTACAAGTATACGTCTTTATAGCCTATGACACAGTCACGTCCACAGAGTATGTATTAAGACAATGCGTAATTTTGATAAAAACAGTAACGTTCATCGTAGGTTACGGACTGGTTTGTAGTTGCCTGCGTAAGTAATAAGCCTGTGATACAGTAATGACCTTCCCGAGAAAGAAGTGCTAGCCGCCATTTTCACACCTCACGAGTATGATTATAAATACTAATTGATATGCTTATTAATAATATGACAATTGTGATTACAATTTACAATATTCAGTCCTATTGATCAGGATGTCTTAGCGTACGTTATGCAAAATGTGCATATCTAGAGGATAGTGGACTCCGCAGGCCTTGCTGCCAGACGAATATATAAACTATTGGTTGACACCAATGAGTGAGTGAGATAAACCCGAGTAAGTGCAGTTTTTTTGAATAACCGGATGACCAAGTGAGCTATTTTATGGTATCGAAGTCTGAAACACTAATCACTATATTGTATCTTACTGCTACATCGTAACTGAATCGGCCGCCTAAAAATGAATCAGTGTCTGACATTTCAATCTGATTCTAATAACTTACTCGTTCATAGTGCGTCAAGCCGTATAAGACGCGCACCGCGTTACTGCTAACGATTACGTGAAATCAGTGATACTTCTTCTTACCCGTATAGAGCTTAGGGTAATCTGCATTTTGAATCTGTTCCTATTACATGCCACTTGCCTCAATCTTGTATTATTTCTTCCTCTTTCTCCTTGACATTGTCTCCTCATAGGATTCGAGGTCAACTACTGTGCCTCCCTTCTAAGACGATACGGTTACAATGGTCTGACTGACCGTCGTATGATAAAATAGAAAGAAAATACTGACACCAATGAAGGCACTAATTACCAGATTTAACGAGTCACAAATAACAATTTGAAAACAACAAGATACTCTCATACAGTAATTCAAGTTAAATTTGTCCACATGCAAAAATAACGTCAATTATTAAACAACAATCACTTTCCACAACAACCACTTGATGCGGACTTTATAAATCTGCCAACGTAACTAACTAACTAAGCGTCCGCTGTTGCTTATATATAGCCTGCAGATGTTGCAGAATATTTTTCCAAGAACTCGGAATTCTAGAGGGTACTTTTGTACATGGCCTTGACAGAGACACTGCACCTGTTCGGCTAGCTGAGAAACGTGTAGGACGACACACTCGACTCTTCAAGAGCGTTCCGTATTCGTAACAATATGTTTCTGGATTCACTCTTACCGGATCGCTTTACTATTTTAATTGTTCACTTTTTATTTCTTCTATAAGATAGTTAATTTAATTTTTGTCAGTTACGAATTTTTTTGCATACTGGTCTTTTGGTCTTCTGGTCTTTTCCACCACCTGTCATATATTTTATTTCTGCGGAGGTAATGCCGGATATACTAAGAGACGTAGGCCTATATTGCATTATTCGTACTGACATTGTTGTTTCTATTTATGTTTATAAAATCACGGCAACATTTATTTCTAATTATATGGGCAATTTTTCTGAATTTCTTCTGTCGTATTAAAAAGCGTACTTATGCTTGTGAGTCTATGTTTATGCTGGTCTGATTTCCATTTTCTTCGCTTCGTTGAGTAAATTTGTGCGCTAACGTTAGGAGTTCCATTCAGGGTATGGTGCCAGCTTCAGTCGCAAGACATACAGTGTGGCCGGCACTACGTTTCAGCCCTCCATTACTACAGCTGGTTGTTATCCCTGGTTGTTATTTCCATAGGCTTTGATATTATGAAACGGCCAGGAAACGAACCTGAGACCTGTATATTAGTAACCAGGTACCGTACTTTCGGATATACTAAGCTCTCTATAAAATTCTTCAAATAAGTAAATGTGAAGGAATATTAATAGGTATATCACGACACTCAATCTAGTGCATCACGACAACGAGGGTAAGTAGAGGGAAACGATGAAGGAGTTCGTCGGAATCACGCCGGAGGACTTACGGTGCGTATCGCAGGATTGCAGAAACAACCCAATGCAAATAGAAGATCAAAACTCATCATTTTGCCAACAGTATTAGGGTTATTACTGTTAGAGTCATCATAATTTAAATACCGTATAAGTGAGGAGATAAAGAGAACAGTGGTGTAGAATGTACAGTAAAACTAAATGTCAGATGTGAAGTAGAAAAGTTTTTTGCTATGGTGTAAGTAGTATCTGGTTAAACCACGTACACAACGGAACTTTGGCTTCTTTTGTTTCTCTTGTTTACAGAGTACTGATTCCAGTATCTTGTTTGGACAATATTGACTTATTATCAGTGATCTTAATTCTAGCAGTGTACTGAATACATGCAGACTATACCAATAATAAAGGAGCAAAAAACAGGCAGTTTCGAGACCTGTGAACAAAACGAGAACGAACAGGTGATAATAGACGCAAGAGTTATGGTAGATACGGTATGAAAGGGGAAGCCAAAGGGTAGGAAAGAGATCGTCTGTCCTAATAAAATTAGTTAGAATGTAATGAAATAAATTTTTTTTTAATATTTCAATATACTTTTAATTTTACTTTTCATACTTTATTTCAATTGTGACGGCAGCGGTATGCGAACATCTGGTCTCCGGTACCAGCGGTGGACACAGCGAGCCAATCCGGCATCAGCATTCGGAGCGAGCTAATCAGCGATCCCGGTTAGTTAATAAAACCCGGGCCGGCAGAAAATTTTGAGCACTCTTCATCGCCACGCCATCGGACGCACTTCATCTCCTCTCCTCTCTCGGACGACATCGGCGCGGAGTCAGCCGGAAGGAACGGCCGAAGAATAGAACCGGCGTTCTTGCGTCTTCGCCCTCCAGTTCCGCGCCAGCGATGGATTTCGCTGGGCCGGCAGCCGACTCTACAACCGGTGCCGAAAGAAGAGGAGGACTGCAGTACGCCACGAAAAGCGGGAGCAGCCGCCGAACATCTCAGCGCGGCACTACCAACATCACCGTTCTCGCCACTCGGTCCTTTTTAGGGCCACCAAAATAACTAGAGTGTATGATTGGCGCCATTTGTCATGCGGCAAGCCTTTTGTCCGGTGACACAATAAATGCTGATATTAAATTCTTTCCAATTGAATCAGTGTTCGTAGAGTAAACGAGATTTGAAACATTACAGACAAACATCACATTTTAAAACAAAATTATACATTAACTAAATATAGTTTTTACGATATGTAAACGTTACGATATGTACTCATAACATCCTGTTCATCTGTGGTCCCTGCGTGAGGAGCTCTATTTGAAGCAGTAGGCGAGCGGGTGACGTGTACGCCCTTCGCCCCTCTTAGCACCACTTGTAGTAGAAAGACGATGAACCGTAACGCCATTCAACAGTAAAGAAGTTGGCAAACGCAAGTCGATTTATCGAGGAAGGCTGTTGAAGCTTAAGATTTTGCGGTATTGGATTCATGAAAGTTGCTTGCATGCTACAAACAAAAGGAAAGGAATGCAACTAATCGGTCCACTCTAATTTACTAAACGGCCGAGTATGGTGGTGGAAAGGTAATCCGTCTGACTTAGTGTAAATTGTGTACCCTGGACCAATGAACAACAATGTGTTGTAAGTAATGTTAACATTCATTTACAAGTATTACTCCACAGTTTGATACCTTAATCGCAATACGTTAACTATTCTTCCGTAAAAATCGCGTATTTCATTAACAATTTTGAGTGTTTTAAAATCTTACATATACATTTGCTATTTTTTCTTATGAGGAAAATAGTCCAGCTTTACGTCGTTGCAGTTTAACACTGTAAATCTTAAGAACCTAAACAAAACGTACAATAAAGTTAATACTTTTAATTAGAGTTGTTAATGGTAGATGACAGACGCGAAGGGATGAGATGTCGTAGTGATGGTTAGACTTGGGGCACCCCGGACGGAGCGAGCGCCGATAAACACCTTGTGCAGCTTCTATATTACTAACGAAAAGCAGTAAAATGAAGAGTATGCGGTAAAATATGAGTTACTTTTACGCTCTGTGATGTGAATTTCTTTTAGTTAAACAATTTAAAACCGAGAAATAAGAGAAGAGAGAGAGAGAGAGAGAGAGAGAGAGAGAGAGAGAGAGAGAGAGAGAGAAAGTCAACAGGGTTGCTTCGACTGAACCTAGACGAAAACAGAACAACCTGCACAGCCTAGGGATATATGACCTTGATGAAGTTATAAAGTTTTGGACGCAGCAGACAGTTAACGTATTATCAAATCAGTATCAACTATGGTGTCATGAATGTGAAAAAAGACGAGACATAAGACTTGTAATTAAGAGAGAAAAGCGCAGTACCTACGTGTATATTTGATTTCCTAATAAATAATTCAGTAGTTCAGTTTCGTTATTATTCTTTAATTTAATTTCCTTCTCATCCACGTATTCTCGGACATAACATAGAATGCCTTCGCCTTTTCCGTGTCTCTAGGACTATTTCAAACAGTTTTGATTACCCCGAGATGTTAAATGAATTCCTGTAAATAAATTCAGGAAATATTAATATACAGGAAATATTAATTTCTCCTGTAAAAAATACACTATTGAATTCACACGGTAAATCAAATTGCTGCATGTTTTTTTAAGAAAGCTGTCCAGCTATTTAATCAATTGTACCAAACAGCTCGAAAACAACGGTCCTTGTTTTGTTTTGAGAAGTCACAGATTACGGCCCGAATAATTGCCACCAATTCTGGAGCCAAAACGGAATAGTTTGTTTCTATTCGTGATAGACAACGAAACGAAATCGTGTGGTGTGTCTTAGCACCATGGTGTATGTGTATGTGTGTGTGTGCGCGCGCGCGTCGCAGGTTCATGAACGCCAGTTTCATGCAATGCAGCCCGTTGATGCATCCCCCTATTAGGATGCTGATCCCCTGTGCGCTTTAGGGCATACTACAAATAAAGACTTACGTATTTGGATTGCTCCGGTTTGAATCCACGTTTGGGGTACAGCTCTGTTACTCCCTTAAGGATTTTTCTCGCAGAAGCGTAGAGCTGCGCTGGTGTGGATGTTACGCGCGGCTACCGGCGACGGCTGGGTCGATATGCTGCCACGCCGACACTGATAGCTTCCAAAAAGAGGCTCTTGTAGGCCTACATCGTTCGGTCCCCGTGCCTGGACGAGAACGCAGACGGAGGAATGTGCATTCTTTTTGATATTGTTTTTTCAACCGACCTGACACTACGCCTGAGGTACGATTTTGTATGTCCCCTAAGAATTCACCGGTAGGCACTTTAAACCCCTACTGGCGTGGGTGGCATAAGGCGTCAGCCGGCATATGAGCTGTAGCGCCCAGATGGCTGGAAGGATACACGCACCTCGATGGAATCTGTCTCTCTTCTGTTTCTTGTCGAGTTTTCATGCAGACTGTGGGCTAGGTACCGCCATGGGATGTTGTCTGGCTCGTGCTATGCAGCGGACCACGAGAGATTAGTAAGATGATTGTCGATTAATTCAGTGTTCATGTGAACAATAGCCCATTTGTGGATTGTCAAGTAGCTCCCATGGGGGTTTGTCGCGTACAAAGGGGAAGCGGTTCGTACAGATGTGCGACAAAGACGATTAGACACCAGGGCTTAGATGAAATCCGCCAGGGAAGGAATGTGGAGGCCCCAATGTAGAACATCATATCTGACATACTACGGGTCTTCGAAAGGAACCGGGACGTATGGTTTGGAATGCTGCCAGCCAGGTTTGATGATGACCGACAGAAGAGCCCACCAAGCCAACTCCGTGAATGTGATTGCTGTTGCAAGAACAAAATACATAATAATATCTTGGCGCAACAGCCAGACGATCGATCCACGAAGGCAAAAGGAAAAGCTTAGCTCTGAGGTTTCGAGTCATTTTTAGTGTATAAGTCGCACGGTTCTTAAAGTTCAGGTGACAGTTAAAAAGAACCATCAGGTAAATTGCCAACTCGGCCCAGTAGATGTATCTTCTCTTCAAGGAGAAAGTTTGGTATACAGAAGTGGAGTTATGCGCAAAGCATATCGCTTCGCTTTTGTCTGCGTTGTTCGCTATGCGCCCCTTCCCCAGCCAGTCCGAAAGAATCTCCGAGTGTCGTTGCATCATTACGTTTTCCACCGCTAAAACAGGAAGCTGTAATGAAACACGATTTTGTTAGCTAAGAGGGGCAACGTGACTAGAAAGTACACTGGCAGCTCGTTAATGTACGTGAGGTACAGAACGGAGCAGACGATAGGTCATTGATTAACGCCAGCGGAGAAGGTGAATCCCAAGAACATGAGCCATCAACGTTCACCCTGGAGGTTTGGTCAGTTTATTACGGTCGAATAAAATCCAAATTGGACTCTGTGTAGTCAAATTGGCTTATATTGTTTGTAGAATAGTAGTCACGTCCAAGAGGACAGCGTAGACTGGTGCCTGTTGGTGGCGTCTGCTGCTGGGTAACGGCTCTCTCCAGACTTCCATAGACCGGGAAAGTACTATGTCCTTTTCGTGTTGTTACTTTAGGCCTACAAGACTCAAGACCACCTGCTTGGTATTACATGCGAGGCTATTTCTTTTAAAACAAACGTATATCCATGGCGATAAAAGTCATTTCAACTTCACAAACGCCCAATGTTACATTCACTCACCACATAATCACAAACAGCTAACACTGTTACTTTTCTTTATTCCACACACCAATGCACAGCAAATCTACTTTTAAAATGATGCCTACACGTTAAACACATTTCAAATATGCTAAGTGATGTAAGTTATTTCTATAACGAGACTGTAAGAACACAAAATTAAATTAGCCGAAATTTCGTTTCATATCAGAATTTAAATCGACGAATATTCTCAATTCGTAGGTTTTATAAATCTTTCTGATTTTTAAATCCAATGAGAATTTTAAAAATAAAACTCATGATTAGAAATTTGCAAAAGTTTTCAGCAAACGCGTTAAGTCGGGCGGCTCCAGTTGTGCTCCCCTCCCCCCAAAAGCTAACGGGGCTGACTCCAGTGCTGTGTGTGGCTCTGAAGTGCTGTCTTTGATCCTAACTGTTTCACTCAATGTTAGCACAATACAGTGCAAGAGACAACAGCTTAGTTCTGCTTAGAACAATCAGTTTTTCGATGTGTTTTAACTGCCAGAGGTTCAGCCACTCAAGTCTTTTCTGCCACCAATCCCTGCGTTTTGTGCGATGTTCGTAGCCCCGCCTAGGCTGCAATAAGCCGAAGACAGGGTTCACGATAATCTGATACAAGGCGGACAGGATCATCTGGCCAACTACACAGAATACAGCTACTTCATTGCAGCCCAGACGTTTAAGTAGCTTCCTTCCCGCCCTGGCGCGCCACAAATAGTGTAGCGAATTCTTCTCCTAACCGGCGACAGGCATTCTCACCTCTCTCCGGTGCAATCTGTAAAAGCCCCGGGAGCAAGTCCGTTTGTTTCTGGAGCCACAGTCCCGTCAGGAGATGCCCTGCGACGCCTGCGACGCCCTAGTCTTGGCGCCTGCCATAGCGCCTGGTCCAATCTATGTGGCTCTGGCCGCTATTCACGCCCAACTTTCCACTCCTAGGTGCAAAAACTAGCGCATTTGTGCCACCGAAAGGCCACCGTTCGACATCTTCCTCAGGCATTCCCTGCCAAACCTCAATGAGCAACTGCCCTCTCCCAGACTTCCTCGTAAAACACCCAGCGAGGAGACCACTAGTCAGTCCGTCAGCCTGCGCCATCAGTGGGGAACGCCATACAAAAGTTTTTGTCATTGTGCGCTAGACCTTTCCTGGTCTGGTGGATACGTTTACTGAGCATGGCCGTCTCGGCTCGCCGGTAGATCCTCCCGACATGAAGTGTAAGGATATTATGCTTGAGTTTCAGGAGCCAAAGAATAATGTTGGCTTCGCGGTATTCGCCTACATCCATGGGATGACGGACCGCATTGGCAGGAACGTGAAGACCATCTACATACCGACCAGAAAGATACTACAGTTCCTGAGACCAGTGAATGCCGCAAGGGATCACCTCTCGTGGGGAGGCATAAACAGCGTTCATTGCTCGCATGCCAAAGTTTGCATCGGCACCACGAAGCGCAGCGTCCGCACCCGCGTTGATGAACACATTCGCTGTTGTTGCTTGAGGCAGCCGGAGAAGTCCCCAACGCTGATCATTACGTTCTCACTGTGGAGACCAAGGTCTTATCCTCGGAGAGTGGCTATTACCCTGGGCTGCACATGGAGTCAATGGAAATCTGTGAACATGGTTCCGTTGCGATAAATAGTGAAGGAGAAAGCCTCTTATTAAACAGGATTTGCCGTCGTACAGTGCTCACAAACCATCAGACAGCACTTGATGATGATTGGTTTTCTAGCGTAGATTGGGCTGGTATGAAAGTGAGTTCTTAAACAAAGTATAAACAGCGGTTTAGAGACATTCTGCTTTCAGACTTCGAACTGGCAGGACGTCCTCTCTTGGACGTGTCTTCAGATCAGCTGATCTGGACGCTCCCTGCAAGCTGCAGACACTCCCGCCTCTACACTGAAGAAGACAACATCTTTCGCCTTCTTGTGGCGGTGCCTCTTCTGTTTAAGGAATCAGGAGATCCCCTACTGAGGAGCCACTCGACCAAGCGAACAGAAGACTTCTTTACAGCCAGCTGTTACCGGTGAACTTAGTAGCTGGTAGAAGAAACAGCTGGCTATCTACAACACGCCTTATAAGGACCACACCATCAACGTTCCTTGTAAGGGCCACACCTGCTGCCTGAGAACAACCAGGCGGCCGGAAAGAAGAGGACGGCAGTACTCTGGGCTTGGTGAGTGCCGCATCTTTAGTGCTCTCTCCTAGCTGCTCACGGCCTGATCCTTGTGGGCCCCCATCAGTGGTAAGCACTGCTTGAGATATCACCGAGGTAAAGGGATCAGTAGACAGTAGTCTTGGTAAGGACTGGTACGTTAGGACTGGTCGTTAGTCCAGCTCGTTCTTCATTGCCGTGAGCTGAGTAGTCGCATGATTCACTTGGTTTCGGCCGGACCCAAGTCCCTGGTGTCCGGCGGGGACTGCCCTGCAGCCTCTACCTGGCGGCCAAGCACGTTGGCGAACATGCCCGCTACGGGCGACGGGACGTGTGTCGAGTCGCTCGCCTTCGCCTTGTCCCACACGGGCGACTCACCAGATTCGCCTCGAGCGACGGAGACGGACGAGATCCGCCCAGAGACTGCCCTCCTCCCGTCCGAAGAACTGGACGACTACGTGACAGTTGCAGTAATCGATCTACGGAATTCACTTCCTCCCGGACCTCGCCCATGGACATCGGTCCTTCGCAGGCACAACCCGGTGCGGTCGCGACTGCTTCGGAGGCTGATCCGGCTCGCTCTGCTGTTGGTCGTACGCCGCCCGTGTTTCAACACGGAGTGACCAATGTTGTGCCTTTTACAGGCGGTTTGTCGAGGCACCCGGACTGTCTGTTGACAAACTTGACCTTAAGCTGCTTGGCGATGACAAGGCCAAGCATGTCATCAAACGGCTCAAGGACCATTGCATGATCGGGGCCTAGCTGCAGGCGAACAACCTCCAGCATCACACCTAGTCTCCTCGCCGCGTCATGCCCTTGTCTGTTATTCTGCGCTGGCTTGAGGGTCATACCGATCCCAGGAGATCCTTTTGAAGCTCCGCAAATTGGTATACGCAGTACAGGCAATTTTCCGCCTGTTCACGAATTCTAATCCTAGGATTGTAGTCCCAATATTCCGTCTCCACCTCGGGAAGGGCGAGGCAGCAGACAAAATCTTCCAACTGACGGGTTGTTTTGGTTTCCGCGTCATGGTGGAATCAAGTCGTCCCCCGGGCAAATTGCCGCAGTGTCACCGATGCCAGAGGCTTGACCATCATACCGATGTCTGTTCCAGTGCCCCGGCCTGCCTCACTGGGTCATCTAACGCAGTCCTGCACTGTGGTTGACAAATCAAAGTACAGCTACATTAATTGCGGCCAACGCCATCCAGCTTATAGTAGTAGCTGCCCAGTATGTAAGGCGGAGCTCCTGAAGCGGAAGCTGCAGGGTCTTCTCCCAAAACCGATGCAGCCAGTTGTGCACCGCCCTCAAAAAAGCCTAAATTACAGGCTCCGCTGCAACCAAAGGCACCAACGGCACAGCGCGAGCCTTTTCCGTTTCCACTCCAGCCCCTACCACTAAGGCACAGAAGCGTCCCACGCGAGCATCCGAAGCAGAGGCAACAAGCAAAGTAGCACATATCTTGGTTTTGGAGCCGAAGACTGAACAACCCTCCACTTCTGTGGAACCGCCTACTCCCGCCTCCGAAACAGAGGCAGCCTCGCCACCACTGCCACCTCCACGATATCCGCGAGAAGGCACCTCTAAGTCAAAAACTAAGGGTGTGTCCATAACGAATGCTCGTTTCCGAGCTCCTGCCATCCCGTTGCCCAAGGAAAGTCCTGCTTCCTGGTCTTATAAGTCCGACGCAATTATTTCATCCGAAGACTCAGCTTTGACTGCCCCTGTCCTGTAGTTTCCACTACTACCCGTTCCGCCGTCAAGCCTGGTCGCTCCTATGCGGCCACAGTTTACAGGCAAACCGCCCAGTCTGCAACTTCTGACGACGCACAGTTCGTCCGCAACTTTCTGGCCAGCTACGACCTCAAGAAAGTTGCGTCAACCTTCAGGACCATCCGCGACCGCCTGATTATACCAGGTGACATTTAACCCTTTTATAAATATTTTTGGCCTCTACAATGTAGAACATCTGATTCTATTCCTGGAACATCTCCAGTTAAAGCTGTTGCTGCACAAGTCCAGCGAGACAGTTAGTGCTTACAAATTTTGTCAGTTTTATTTTACTAACGCTTAAGCCCCCCTGAGTAAGTGTGAACCCAGAAGGGGTCATGCGTCACCGAATTTTGCTGCGAAATTTTCTTTTATGGTAAAAGTGTGCGTTACTTAAGGTTACTGATTTATAGGGCGGTGAATTATGCTTGCATTACTTGATGGTATCCGTAGCTCTATATGGGTTTTGTTTTTTCCTAAGAAGATTTAAAGGTTTGAGGAGGTGCTGTAACCTGTGGACGTCACCTGTTGGTGCCGCTATCCACAGGTCCATAACATGTCATAGTTTGCTGGATCTGGTTGTGCGCATGGCCTCGCCTGTGGTCAAGCCAATTCTGTATGAACACCTCAAATGTGTTTTATTAGGGTCTGATGTTATAAAATTTTTAATTAAAATCATTATTATATATTTTATAAAATTTATGTTAACCATGTAATAATTCAGTAATAAGTGAATTTTCATCATTTTCTTTTACTGCCATAGCCAGTGTATTAATTGTTCAGTGGTTAATATGAGCACACTACCGAGTCTTATTTTCAATCATAAATTCTACTATACATTTTATAAGGCCGTGCAGCCATGTTGACCTGGCGATGGCACATTCCCATCTGGGGGGAACTTTTCTAAATTTTGCATACTTGTAATAATTTCATTGGTCGCAACTCAGTCATACCCGGACGTGTTAGTGGAGTTGTTTTAATGAAAAGTTTTTAATGGAGGCTGGGCACTTTACCCGTTTACAGTAGTTTGGGATGGGGCTCTTGGTCATGGATACTGGGGGTTATATTCTTCTGAGGCATGGTGAAATATATACAGGCTGCCTGTCAGGTGAACATGTGTGTAGTATATGTGTGTATATAGATATGTGTGTGCTATGTGTATTTATGTAACTATATTGATTGATGTTCTATTTATGTATATTTAGGAGAAATCATTATGATGAGGTTTACATATATTCTAATTTTATGAGATTACACGTGTATATTTTCAGAAGATTGTAATGCCAGTGAGGGGAGTAAAAGTTTGAAACGAAGTTTTTCAATTCTATAAAAGTATATTGTATACTGAGAGTTATACTTACAAAGTTACTTGAAATGGCTGAATAAAAATTGTTATTGTTGTTTAACAACCGAGTTTAATTGCAAGTCCCGTGATACTGGACCCAGCGCATTTTTGGGTTCTCTATGCTCTTGCCTAGTTTTAAATAACTAGTGGCCCCTCTTTCAAAAAAAAAAAAAGAAAGGTTTTTTTTATAAAGTCTAAAAGTTTGAAAAGAGGGTTTGCAAATGGTAGCAGATTTGTTTACCTAACAAATCACTAAATGTTCAGTATGAATTAGATACAACACATTTATACGCTGTGGAAGTAGCCGTAAGCAAGCATCTTTTAAATTAAAAAAACTGTATTATGGACTTTAAGACTAGGTTCACGATATTAAAATTATTTATTTTTGTTATTTAATATTTTAATTAGAATTAAGCACAAATTCCAGATTTACCAAAACCACAACATATAACAGATGTTCAGAAAAATTTACTGAATTTCTCTGAAAACAGAACAAACTTATAACTAATAAACTTTAATTAAACAACCAAATTTAGCAAACAAGTTATAAAAATTTTTAGTATTTTACTATAGGCCTAAGTTTAGATGTAACTGGATCCTGCCAGAGGACGATATTTTAACAAATTCACTTCGATGGTTACGATCCCGTTTTCGACCCATCCGCTACCTTTGCGAGTGAACTTCGATACCGATTCCAACACTTTTTCAAGGCACTCCGTGTACTGTTCGTTCATATCTTCCGCCTCCGCCGTTGCGGGTAAAACGACTTGCGTACGCGAACGAAACACTCCCGTCTCCTCCAGATCGTGATCGGTTATAGTTTTTTTAACAAGACGCGTACGGCCAAGTGCCACTTGAAACTTTCTCACATATCGCATGATTCCGCGTGCACGTCTTCCGGAATAATGTCCGCCATTCTCTCCAACAATAAGGATACTGCGTCCACACCTTCTTCAAAGTCATTTTATTTTATTGTCTTTACACTCCCGTTAAGTGCGACTGTACGAGTTGCGTATACTGCCATGGTTCTATACCATGACTTATACGAAATTAATTAGAATAAAGCACACTTTTTTATAGGTTAGACGAGCACTAGTTTTCATCAATGTCTACGAGCACTTTGTAACGAACACAGTTAATAACTACAACAAATAACGTAGCACAGTTCAGCAACGTGTCCAGCTGTTAACTGAGGCGTAGGCAGTAAATCTGCACAGTACAGTATATAGGGGCTAGCATCGTTGCGCGCTGGCAGTTGTTAGTGCGTTGTTATATTTAGAAATTATGGTAATTCGATAATTATGAGATATACGATATTTAATGTACCATACTGATGGAGATTCGAAGATTTTTACAATAATTGTGGAAATACGATAACTTTTAATACAATAATTATGGTAACATTATTACACAACCTTATACAAACGCTTTGTAACAGACTAAAGCTTTGAATTCACTTCCATTACAGCGAAAGAAGGTCCTTCTGCATTCTCCTGTTCCGGTTGAGAACAAAGAGTACTCTGTTCGCGTTCTACATTCATGCTCGCTCAACAAGGGGTCATTTACTCCGTACTGTTTCACATTTGTGTTTATATTATTCGTTCTCGTTCCCACGACGTGATGGCCATGTGTTTTCTCGAACATCAACAAGTGTGTGGTTCACGCGGATAGAAATCTACCGCTCCGCAATCAGAACGTTTGAATACTCTGGAGGGTGAACACGTCTTGCGCTGTGCTTTTTTGTGTTCTTTTGCGTAATAGATTTATATTTTTTGGTGACTGCGTTGTTGTTGTGGAGCTCAAACATCGTCGGGCTGAATTCCTACCTTGTTGGCTTCCAGCCGGTAATTTTTCTTCTTGGTGCATTTACAGGAACAGCAACAGGTTACGGTAAGTCTAGAAGCTTTCTTCTTTAACATAAAATCGCCAACACAGCTCAATAGTACTGCTAATATTTCATCTTTTACAGTTTGTAACATTATTGTTACAGATATTTTCTAAATACTGTACCACGCATTACAGAATTATTTTGTTAATTAATAAATATTGCTTGAAATTTTGGTAAATAGAAACCAATTGTTTGATGGATATTTTGGTTAAATGATGAGAAAGTTATATTCCCAAAACTGCTGATAGCACCAAAAATATGTAATATGACAGGACTCGTGTGTACGTGTTTGGAGCATTAACAGATACTACATTTAAGAATTAAATTATTGGAGTGTATGTCGTTTTAGAAAACATGCATCCTGGAACATTTCTACATCGCTCTCTTTTGTAGATTACTTTAAAGAGCTCTAGTTTCTTTTGTGAGTCCACCAACACTACAAACCACAACGGAATACAGCAGGCTCACTGTAGCAGCGGGAAAGAATGGTGATGGTTCACCACGCTCTGCTACCATTTGTGAGCCGCTCATCACCTATGACGTCACAACTAAATTTTCAACTGTCCAAAACGGACACCTTTTTTTTTTTTTTTTTTTTTATTACGTTTGACTTCCACAAAAAAAAATTAAAAATAAACTCCAACTTACCTTGATGACCGGCTCACTTGTTCACTGGAACTAGGAGAGGCCTCCTAGTGGAAGGATGTCCACATGCTGGGTAACCTTTGGGGAATCGGACGAATAAGGTGACCTCAATTTTTTTTAATTTCAAAAAATATAACAAGTTTATTGAGGCTATCATATAGTGTTTTGTTACAATGAAATCTCATAAAATCAGGCTGTGAGGTTATTCCATTAAAATATATAAGTAGGTGAAATATTCACTCTATTACATGACACTCCAACGTAAAATTTCAAAAAATATTCAAAATTTAATATGTAAAATTATTTCATGAGAAATATACAAATCTGTAAAACATCTACAAAATATTACATGTTTTCTGAAAATGATTCATAGTGTCCAGACAGAAAGTATTCTATCAGAATTATAGAAAATATGTGAATATTCAAAATCTATGACAGGGTAACCAGAATCTAAAATTTTCAAAACATTCAAATTTAATATTTAAGAAAAATTCCATGAAAATTCTATAAAATATATATCACCTTTAAAAACCCTTACATAGCCTACTGAAATTCTATAAAATATATAAAACATTTAACAAGCATTAACAAGCATTACAGCCACAACAATCCAAACAATTACATTACCCAACAATATGCGCCCTCTGAAATCTAACTCAAACACTAGAAAGAAGACTCATCTAATCAATAAAGTAACATGCAAAATAAGATAGAGAATTATATACTTGTGTGGAACTCACAAGTGCATGTGCTCCCCCCCTGCCCTAAACCTGTATAAACTGGTGTAGCCCCCCAGGCTTACAGATTTCAGAGTGCACAATTATATAAAAAAACATCAGATAATCAGTTACATATATCTCTACAAACATTATAAATATATAAAGAGAGAAAATTTCCTCTTGTACAACAGTTCAGACATTTTTATTTAATAGGTTGGATACTTCTGAATTACTGTTTTATCACAAGGTAATGCATTGTTACAACTGGAGGTAGACTGCAACTCTTTTCCCAACCAGATCTACAAGTTCCAATAAAAAGGCAGCCACAATACAAGTTCCACACAGACTATAGTAAAAGGATGTACTGGCCATTACATGCTCTGGCAATTCAACACAAGACAAATATCACCCTGAGTCATTCAAAGAGCAATTAAGGAATTTTGCTTCACTAGGCCAAATGAACGCCTTGGCCGATTCCCAACACATTTTCTTAAGTTTTATTTTTTATTTTTATTTTTTTTGTAGGTAAGAAAAGTTTTGCCCATAAAATACACGGTCACCGCAAACAGCGGCGAAGCTACTCATCATTAGAGAGAAACATGCGAAGTTATTCAAGTTCTGCAAAAACCTGCATGTTTCAATAGTACATGAGATTACAAGAGTACCGAGAAGTGACAAAACTCCATGATTAAGAAACTATTGTCCCATTTTTTTGTAGTGTTAGAGAAATCAGCCAGACCCACCCGACCCATAAAGTCCCAGGGCAAAATTTAATAATTTTATTTTTCCATACCTGTTCATAGTGCATCGCTACCTCACATCACAATACCTGTTCAATACTCACACAATATATCACATAATTCACATCTTGGTCTTCCCAGGTTCACGGACGCCGGCCCCAGAGAACCCCTAGCACACTTTCCCCTTAGCCTGACATAATGATTTTACCCAACGCCGGCATAAAAAAAAGAAAACCACGAAACTTTTCAGCCCTCAACAATTGAGACCAACACGTGGTGAACAGCTCCCGAATAGAACAGCTGACATCAACCCACCCTCGAGTCAAGACAAAAACTCCACAGCTGATAACTCCAGCTGGCCGATTTCCAAAGGCGCTCTACAAACCACAACGGAATACAGCAGGCTCACTCTAGCAGCGAGAAAGAAAGATACCATAGTCCGAAGTTACAGCGACGTCTACTAGATGGCGGGAGCGTAACAAACAGTCGCCGTAACGTCTCATAGATAGCGAAGAGAACCTGTCCAAAGCGAACTACCCAAATGCATGAAAATATCGCCCGGAATCCGTATAACCGCTACTTGCCGTACACCTACGTACGGCAAACCCCCACAACAAAAGGAGTCGAACGGTTTGGACGACACCGGGAGTGCCACCACCGGAGGAAAAGCGGGGACCGACTAAAAACCAATAAAAAGATAAAACCCAGGCGGAAGTTGAAAACGGAAGGACACCAGAAGGAAGGACAAGGTGTGTGGGTTGTGGGTGTGTGTAGTTGGGTGTGTGTGAGTGTAGAAGATACGGGGAGTGTGAGCGGCCGCGGCCTAAAGCAATAGAAAGAAGAAAGGAGGGAGAGGAGCTAAAATACCGATAAAACCTTAAAACAATAAAACGCTAGAAAGTAAAACCATAAAACACAATCCCTCCAGCGAAGCCCCCCGAAAACCAAACCGAGGACCCTAACTAAATCTAACTGGGGTGAACAATACCAATTTACCTCTCACGGAAGCTCCATCTGCGCACACGCCTTCAAATGGGACACATGGGCCACCCTCACCTTCATCCCATCCTCCGGATCGACCAGGCTGGCAGTGACGGGCGAGACAAACTCAGAAATCCGGAGGGTCCCAACCACCTATAGCAGAGCTTGGCAGCGCGACTCTCCACCTTAGAGCTGAGCGGGTGGCTCCTGCAATAAACCAGCTGGCCCACCCTAAAAGGGTTGGGGACTCTCCCAGCATTATAGCGACGCCGCACGCGCTCATGCGATCGGAGCAGGGCTCTTCTCACATCTTTCCACCTGTGAATGACCCCTTCGTTAGGCAAATCCGGGAGAAGATCCTCCAGTTTCCACAAATTACCAAGGGGATGAGCGGGGGAGAAACCAAACATGACCTCAAAAGGCACGGCACGATGGCTTTCATGAAGGGACGAATTGAACGCCATCTGCAACCACTGGAGATTCTGGTCCCACGTATTCTGCTGCTCCGCGTGATAGGCGATAAGAGCGGATCTCAGATTGCGGTTGAATCGCTCAGCGTGGGAAGGTTGCGGGTGGTAGGGGGAAGTGGTTACATGCCGGATGCCGTGCCTGAAACACATGTTTCGGAATTGCCTCGAGATGAATTGCGGGCCATTGTCTGAGACAATGATGGAGGGAAGCCCGAAATGCTGAAAAATACTGGTCTGAAGGGCTACGATGGTATTGGCAGTACTAGCCTGACGCAAGGGAAGTAGCCAGACATACTTGGAGAAGGCGTCCAAACAAACAAGGAGGAACGAATTCCCGGCCTTGCTACGCGGGAAAGGACCCACGTAGTCGATGAAAACCTTCTCCATCGGTCTGCCAGCCACCCCAGAAGACAGCAACCCCAACTTGGTGTTCTGAGCGGGCTTGCTCAGACTGCACAGATGACAACACTTCACCCGGGTGGCGATGTCCCGGTCCATGCCTTTCCAGATGAAGTTTTTCCTGATCGCGGCGATGGTCTTTGAAACACCCAAATGGCCTCCAACCGGGGAATCATGGTAATATTGGAAGACCATTGGCACCAACTTGCTCGGCAGCACTATCTTAGGGACCCGTCTTCTACGTTCCCTGCAGCAGAGGACGCCCTTTGACAGATGATATGGAGCCTTCATCTCGCCTGATTTGATTTTATCGATGATAGGACCCAACACCTCATCATCAAGCTGATGAGGGATGACTTCCGTGAAGGCGAGGGGGAACTCCAGGAGTACTGCGCATGGTTCATTTATTGGCTCCTCACTGGGTAGGTGATACATACGGGACAGAGCGTCGGCAACAACATTTTGGGTCCCCCTTATATGTTGTGCCCGAAACTTAAAAGAAGAGATCTTGACCACCCAGCGGCCAAGTTTACCAAGTTCACGGGGGTGCGCCGGACATACATAGGTACATAGGTGTACGGCAAGTAGTGGTTATACGGATTCCGGGCGATATTTTCACGCATTTGGGTAGTCCGCCGCGGACAGGTTCACTTCGCTATTTATGAGACGGTACGGCGTCTGTTTGTTAGTTCGAATCTTACCCCATCTAGGAGACGTTACGGTAACTTCGAACTAAGGTATCTTTCGTTCCGTCTGCTGGATGGAGTTTGCTGTACTTCGTCGTGATTTGTAGGCGCCTTTGGGAAATCTGTGTGCTGTGGAGTGAGATTGTTTCGGACTCAAGTAGTAGATGGCTTTTGGGTTTTCTTTTCGTTGAGTGGAGAGTTGCGTTTTTGACTCGATGGGTTGGTTCCGGTCAGCTGTTCTCATGAGGAGCTGTTGACGACCACGTGTTGGGCTCATTGTGTAGAGCTGAAAGTTTTGGGTTTTTTTTTTATGCCGGCGTTTTTTTTGAAATGATTATGTCTGGCTGATGGAACAGTGTGCCAGGGGGTCCCTGAAGGCCGGCGTCCGTGATCATGTGAAGACCGGGATGTTAAATTGTGTGATATACGTGTGTAAGTATTGAGGGACACAGCACGCGTGATTATGCACGCACTATGAACAGGTATGGAGAAATAAAATTTATTAAAATTTTGCCCTGGGACTTTATGGGTCGAGTGGGGGTCTGGCTGATTTTTTTTAACACTACAAAAAGAGAAAGAACTTTTTTTTCCTACAAAAAAAAAGAGAAAACAAAAAAAACACAAAATAAAACTTAAGAAAATCTGTTAGTTATTGGCCAAGGTGTTCATTTGGCCTAGTGGGGCAAAATTCAGCTGAGTTACTTAAATGCTCTTATTCCGTGTGTGCATGTAATTGTGTGGTGTTCCATATACGCATGCAATATTGAGTACAATTTTCCTTGTAATCTGTGTGGAACTTATATTGGTGGCTGTTTTAATCGGAAGGTGTAAAGTTGCTTGTGAAAAGAGTTTCAGTCCATCTACTGCTGTAACAACACATTCCCTTGTGCTATCACAGTAATTCCTATGTGGCCACAGATTTATAATATGGCATAGATTTATAATACCATTACATCTCAATGAATAATGATATTGTTTCATAAAAATAAAAATCCATACACAAAAAAAAAGAAAAGAAAGAAGAAAACTTGGGAGTTTTATACTAAACAAACATTGTGATTTTTATAATATTTAAATTAATATGAATTGTTGATATATACCTTATTTAGTAAAATTTATTTATTTTTAATGAATATGTTGAAAGGTGTAATATATTTTTAAAACTGTGAACCTGTTAAAAGTATTTGGAAAAATCTATTGGAAACTGTTATTCTATTACTTTTATTATTGTTTAAATTGTTGTGGCTTTATGATGTTGTACGATAGAATTGCTTGTGAAAGGGTTTAGAAAGTTGGTTATATTATTCAAAGCTGCATGTTAATGGTTTTCAGTATGGCATGTAAGCGATTTTAAATGTTTTATATATTTTGCATAGTTTTCAGTATGGCATGCCAGAGATTTTAAATGTTTTATATATTTTGTATGATTTTCATGGAATATGTCTTGAATATTGAATACTTTTACCTTTTAAATTTTGAATACCCTGTCATAGTTTAAATATTTACACATTTTCCATAATTCTAATGGAATAACTTACAGCCTGTGTTTTTGTATGAAATTTCATTGTCACAAAAGAAAAAAAAGATAGCCTCAATAAACTTGTTAATTTTTGAAGTTTTAAAACTGAGGTCACCTCATTCATCCAATTACCCAAAGGTTATCCAGCATGTGGATATTCTTCCACTAGGAGGCCCCTCCTAGTTCCAGTGAAATGGTGAGCCGGTCATCAAGGTAAGTTGTAAGTTTAAAAAAAAAAAAAAAAAAAAAAAAAAATTTGTAGGATGTCAACTTGGAAAGTTAAATTTTTGCTGTGACGTCATGGGTGATGAGCGGCTCAATACGCTATATTATTAGCATTTACGAAGTGGAAGACACGTTTTCAGATTTAAATGAAATTAGCTAAAAATTAGTAGTAATAACATACAATTATGTTAGCTGTCGCATAAGAGTTTTGACTGTTCCATCACCGTTTTATTGACAACAGGGAGTGGATAACTTATAAAGACGCTCTCAAGTAACAATTTTAGTTCAGCTTTATAGTTTATACTGAGAGAACTCATTCACAAGGTGAACGTCAATTACGTTTTGATATGAGAGTCGCCTGTGGGGATAAGAACAACTTACGTAATTTTCAATTTTAGAAGTTCAAAACGTTTAACGATTAACTAGTCAAATATTGAGCCTTTCATGTTTACACATTGTGATATTCTGTATTTTTTAGAAAGAGTGGGCCTTTAAGCATAGTTTGTAATTTTGACTGAGTTTGTTTAACAATTTTCAACTGTATTTGAAGGCGTAGCACGTGCAGTTTTATCCTTAAGAAACCTTTAATAAGCTTTAAAAATTAGTGTTAAGTTTTCATGGAGATTAATTAAATTTTTCGTTAATTTCAGGTCGGTTTATTTTAGTACCAAGACCAGAGATAATATTTGTCTTTGATTTTAACGCTTGACAGTTACAACTTACGAACGCACACCCCTTCATTCTCTCTCTGGTTAACCCCGCGTGCCACCCCCTTTCCGTCGGCCCACAGCTGTTAAATGCTAATTGCCGGCACGCGCTAGTTTGCTCCCCTCGGCTGGGTTATATTACCTTGTTCTCCCACGCCTATGTCCCCCCTCACCTCGCCACAGTCTAACGCTCTCTCTCGCACAGCAGTACAGCTCTCGTCTCTGAATAGCCGATGACTTTCGCGCCCTGGTTTACTTTTTTTGGAACCGTTGCGTGCAATCCAGTTGACAGAACCGTTGCATTGTATCATCGTGAAGGGTTATGGCCCAATTCTATTAGTGTTGATGAATATCCAGGTGCTTTGCTATGACATAATACACGTTTTATGATCGCAATTGCGATTTATTGCTTCGTTATTTTTATTGTTTATAAATTAAATGGTGCTTACGGGTTTTACAGATTTTATTCGAGGCGTTTGTTGGTACTGACGACTTGTTACATAAAATACTGCTTGTATTAAATTATACAGATATATTTTGGTGTTAACAGGTTTTTTCCACTTCTCGTTCCATTCCCCGCTACCCACCGTTTATACGAATAACACGGCGTTGACAGGGGTCAGTGTTTCGTTGACCGCGGTCGGAGCAACATCTCCCGATGGCTTGCGTAGAACGGGTTTAGTTTTTTATTGGATCTGTTGCAGTTTACTGCTTAATTATTTACGTGTTGTTGTGCAATTCAATCGATGTTTCCGAGTAGATAGGCCTTTTGGTATGACATAGCACACGTTTTATAATCTCAAATTGCTGTTTATTGCTTAATTATTTTTATTATTTATTTGTTAATGACTTACATGGTGCTACCTGGGTTGTTTATGTTACATAAAATATTGCTTGTTTTAAATTATTTTGGGCTCATTCGATAATGGGGTTGTACAATTCCTAACGATGCACTTCTTACAGTTTTCCGTTTGTATGTATTTTTTTTTTTTTATGCACGTTATTTTTCCCCCTCCTCGTTCGTTTCCCCGGCATCCACCATTTATACCAGTGACAGGGTCAGTGTTTCGTTGACCGCGGTCGGAGCAACATCTCTCGATGACTTTCGTGGACGGGTTTGATTTTTTTTTTATTGGATCTGTTACTGTTTATTCTTTAATTAGTTACGCGTTGTTGTGCAATCCACTTGTTAGAACTGTTCCATCATATCACCGTGAAACAGTATGGTGCAATACGTGTTGTGTAATTACACTCAATAGCGGAACAAGAGGTGGAATGTCCGTCTATATAAACGGGGCTCGTTGGCTATACCGTTCAGTCTTGTGTTGACAGTCGCGAGCGACACTTCGTCCGGAGCCCGAGTCCGACCACCAACACCGAGACCGAGATGTCCGAGACCGAGACCGAAATGAACGGGACCGAGGTCGACATGAACGATACCGAGACCAAAATGAACGAGACCGAAATATTTTGCGAGAAATTGGCGCGCGCGCGTGGTCAAGTACGGGGGGTATCGAGCCAGGAAGCGTGTCGTCACGATCTACTCTGACCAGATCAACGACCTCACGATCGGCTGCTCATGACCTCACTCAAAAGCTGATCAGCTGTTCATGACGTCACAAACAGCTGATCGTGACGTCACCAACCCCCTCCACCCCTACCATGGTCAGCTAATCGTGACATCACACTGACTGGCCCGATACCCCCCTTAACACACTACTGATAATGTGAATAGGTTTGTGTTGTTTGGGACAATGAGAAAATTTAAAGTCATGTCATACAGTAAGGGTGGTAAAGGAGGCACTGTCCAAAGTGACAGGTAAAATAAGTTCTAATATGTGTGTGTTATACACTTTATTATAGGCTAGTAGTGTAAAAAACTGTGAGAGACTTCCAAATAAATGCAAGCCGTACTACTATTGTTAACAAACAAAAGTACAACAACAACAATAATAATAACAAACAATTTGAGTTTAAGCGAATAACACATATCTGATCGCCAAATCAAGGCTGGATTTCATAGGCCTACAACCACTCAAACTATTCAAGGACGTCTCGAGAAAATTAGAAATTGAAGAGTATCATTTAAATAACACCATCAGATAAATTTCAGAAAAATTTCTAGATATAAATTACATAGGACAGAAAAATCAATTTACATACCCGAACAGTCAAGTAGCCTAAATAACGACACCACCTTAGAAATTAATAGAAGATTGTAACTTATCAGTCAAATAGAACATACTGTGGAAAGTCAAGGCAATGCAGAGTCTATAAAATTCTTATTTGGCCAGTGCCAACATCTAACTCAGACAGATTGACGTTAACAAAACGTAACGAACGATTATTAAGGGGCAGATAGAAGTTTATTAAGGAGAACATCTATACGGAGACTGTTCAGTGTGACATTTAGCGAAGGCGCCATTACGCTGAATTTACTATCTGTAAAGACAATCTGATATCGCGAGTTTTATTAAAATAAGTAGACTCAGGTGGGTACGGTATGCAGAAATGATTGAGAAAATATATCTGAAAAAGCAAATATTTTACCTGATGTGCATGACTAGGGAAACAGGAAACACAAACAATTAGATTGGAATATCCGGTGTCAGAAGGTTTTGGGAGTGCTTAATATTAGAAATTATAAGGTTTAAACCAGTATTAATTATATTTCGTGTGACAGTGGTTTTTCTGACCATTAACTTCCTGCGGGCCGCGCGCTATATGCAGTCGTCATGACTACACATCATAAAGAATCAATGCTACTATGGTATCAAGCTAATTATAAATCTAACGCAATATTATTTCACTGTTATTAGTGTTAACTTAATTAATGAATTGCTTCTTAAACAACAAAATTAATTATCTTTCTTTACATTTACAGATATCGTTAAATTCAGTATTTTTGCCTACATGGCTTTAATAGGCCTAAAAATGACGCACTTTCAATACTTGTCTTTAAAAATAAACCACTACTAACTACTAAAAATCACTAACTAAATCAAGCAGTAAATACACACATGAATATTACAGCCCTAAGGCCCTCGTAATAATAATGATTTTTTTTTTTTACGAGGGAGACTGTGGAAAACTAATGTTTGCCGCAGGAGGGTCCGTACTCCTACGGTGTGTGGGACTCGCACCCACCAAAATTACAAAACCTATTTCCACGGCATGGATCCACCTCGGGACTCAGTTTTCGCAATACTTCAAGGTTATGCCATTTGTACTTCGTCCTGTGAACGTTCATCTGTTTTAAACCTTCAACAGGTCCACGTTACTTGTTTTCTGCTATTCTGTTAGCGGCCATACCAAGATCATCTTTGGCGTCCTCCTTTTGTCTTAGTACCTTTCCTATGTAGGCTACTACATGATCACAGTGGTGTTCCTTCTGCAGCATTATTCCGATGATATTTTCGGGCGAGAACTGTCCCACTTTATTTTCCAGGGTTTACCTCTCCTCTTTCCATCTATCACAACTGAGAAACGTGTGAATCACACCGTCTAATTCCTGTTTACAGAAAAAGCAGTTTGCTCTGTCTACTTTCCCCATCATATATAGGTAAGCCCGGAACAGGCCGTAGCCAGTTAAAATCTGCATTATTAAATAATTAATCTCGCAATGTATGCGGTCAGTCTACTCAGCTAACTATTTTATGAGTCTAGCGGTCCATCTTCCCTTTATGTCACTGATCAATATTTTCTGCAATTGAGCCATAGTACGGGCCCTGGCCTCCTTGTGAGATTGTACATTATCTACTTGGGTCTTCCTCTTGTAAACCAGTTTCCGTTCCTGTGACAGCAGATCGATTGGGATTCTTCCCGCGACGACAAGAATTGCGGACTCCGAAACCGTAAGGTAGGAGCAAGGGGGCCAATTCGATGCACTTCTGACATGCGTAGTTTGTATTTCTCGAGTTTGAGTGCTTCAGCCCATATCTCCTCACCATAAAGTAGTATTGAGTGCCTAACCGACATAAGTAACCTTCGCTTCGAAAGTTTTGGCCCACTGGTGTTTAACATAAACTCAGCGCCACTGGTGCTTTCTACTCAGCGCCGCGGTCACAGTTGCAGGTTTATCAGCCACCCTGTGATAATATTTATCAATTTTTGTAGCACTTTCCCATGCAGTGTCCAGCATTTACAAAGGTCTGTGCGATAATGGAGAATTGGCATCCCCTTTGCCTTTGCTGATAAGGACCAGCCTTGCCCTTTTCTAAAGTGAACAGAAAACCCGTGCTCTGAAACAAATCTTAAACATGCACAACAACAGTTGTGGGTGAGTAAGCGCCACAGCCTTCAGCACTTCTGCTGGTATGCCGTCGGGTCCAGGTGCCTTTTTAGTTTGTAGCGAGTCCACTGTTAGTATCAGCTCGAGGGCTCTATCGTTTTACTCTCTGTTTCCTTCACCGGATAAGGTGGAAAAAAGGCATTTACAATGTTTTGCATTCTCTCCGCATTCTGTGGCCTTTCCTGCGCAAAAGCTCCGACCTTGCGGGTTACAATTTTATAACCTAGTGTCCAAGGGTCCCTGTTCACCTTTTCATCCAATGCTTTCCAACAAAGCGCCAGTTGCCGTCTAATAGTTTTGCTCAAGTCCTTTTTTCTGCCTTATGCTCTGCTGTTCTGAGGTCAGCTTCTCTCCCTCTTCATTGTACCCGTTAAGCTTTCGGCCTCAGCCTGAGTCATTTCTTTCTGAGAGTAGCAATCTTCCCCCCCCCCCAGCCTATTGCTTCGAGTCTTTGCCTGGACATAGATTCATCGCAAGCCCGTTGTATCAGCGCCGTCGCTACCTCTACTGCATCCTCTGAACCAGTCTCTTCAGAGCCTCCTTAATCTTTCAATCTCGCGCTTGAAATACTGAAGACAGATTTAATACTGAAGCTGTCTTGTAATACTGAAGACAGCTTTTCTAAATCCATTCTCGCTCTGTTCCATCTAGGTGGTCTGTCTGTTACATTACTTTCTATCCGTCTTTCTTGACAAATGTTATAAGTTATGAACTGACGATCACTCGCTGTATAATCCTCGATGACGCGCTATTGCCGTATCCTTGATACTAGATGTTCCGATGCTAGAAAGATATCTAAAATAGTTTCCCTACATCCAGGTGGCCTGAATGTCGACGTCCTTTCAGTACTAAGCACTACCAGATCCAGCCTGTATGACATTGTAACCAGTCGCTCTCCTCTACGGTCTGGTTCAGGAATGCCCCATTCCAAAGCCTTCGTATTGAAATCACCTTCCATTTTTTTGTATAACATCCTCAAGTCCGTCCATCCTGGCTCGAAAATTGTCAATCCAAATTGAAATTGAAAATTGGTGTAAAGTAGCAGCTTACATACGTAATGCTGCTGCTCATTCTCCACACAAAGCCATCACCGCATCCATGGCTGTCAATGTGGAAGCGCTGAGAATCTGAAAGCCATATAGCCGCAGCACCCAGGTTGTCTGAATACCATGTAGGCGTGTCCTTATTTCTATACTGTTCGCTAATTATGATTATGTCAGCGTTATCAGCTTTATATTCCAATATTATTTGCGTGAGGAGGTCATGGGCCAACCAACTTCAATGCATATTTCCTTGTAGGACTTTAACCATTTCGGTTTTGCTCTACCTTGTCTAATGCCCTTCAAAATACTGGACAATTTACCAAAATCTGAAATATGTCTTACGTCCTCTTCTGTCTGCTGCAAGTCAGTGCATAGTATGCAGCGTCGATTGCTAGTACAGTTTTTGACCGCATGTTTACGGCATCCGCCCTTAAAGCAGAGTCCTTTTCTTTCAGGGCCACTACATGCTCTAGCTTGGTGCCCGTAGACAAGCCATCTGAAGCATCGAGTGACGACAGCTCTTCTTCTGATTCGGCAATTCACCCAGCCGATCTTGATTCTTGCGGTTTTCAACAGATGATTGGGCTCCTCTTCATTTAGGGTGACAGTCGCCATCTTTAAGCAGACGAATCGCGTAAATGTGCGCTCCTTACATCATCTTCTTTTGTTAGAGAGTGTAACGAGCAGAAAATTTTAAAATTTTTTAAATTCTCACCTCGGCAGAGTACGTTCACACGAGGCAAGTGGCAACGACTTATGGTGGAGCAATAAATAAGGAGTAATGAGAAGGTGTCAGTGAAGCGTTGCTGACTTGACAATAGAAACGCATTAAGTGCAATCCAACTATAGAATTTGGTGGCGTAAGATGACAGGGAAAGTTTCGTCCAGAATTATTGCTCTCCGCAGCTGTAACAAAGTAAGAAGGACATTCACACCCGTACCAAGAATTGTAGCAGATGTGGCCGTGTTACGTCAGTAGACGATAAGCGACAAAAACAAGTGATGCTCCATACTACAATGAAACGGATACGCTGCACCTTAAGTAACAATACTGGAAGATAGGCTGACAAAAACTAAAGTCATGTTACACAGTTGGAGGTATCGTCTAATTGACAGACAAGAATTTACGAAGGGAAAGTTGGGGTGACTTCAACGACCAGCAGATGTTCAAAATTAGTAATAGCCAGAAAAAAGGGGTAAGAGCATAGAACAATACGCCAGGAAGACTGTAAGTACAGATAATGGGAATCTATAGAAACGCAGAGTTTACTCAGACAATAGGCTGATAGACAAGCTGTTTATAGCCATAGTTTCTTCGAAGCGGGTCAACGATCGTCAAGCCAGAGAGCAGGGAGACCTAAGGACCTATCAGAGACCTTCAGCCAGCGAGAAATTTGTTGGTGAGGGATGTTTCCATAGCAACTGAGACGAAGAACCTATCGGAAGAACTATGACGTAGGATTTTGACAGAGTGGGACAGTATTTTCCGAGAAAATCAAAAACTGACCAATCTCGAAAAGAAGTGGGCGTGAAGCGCGCCAGAGACAAAATTTTGAGTAGGGACGAATTAATAAAACTAGCTGTCCAGGAAGGCGGAGAGGCAGTCATACTCAATTTTTTAGTCAGTCATACTCAGATTTTAGACAGTGATATTCAATTTTCAGACAGACAGTCAACACTTAAATTTTGAATAGTTATACTAAAGTTATTACAGTTAGAATTTTTAGACAGTTTACATTTCAATTATCAAGTAGTTTAACTTCAAGTGCGAGAGACGGTATATTATAAACTTCCTATTGTTTACTCAAATCATTCGGAAGTTAGATAAATAACAAGGAACTTAAAACGTAATAATACATTCATATCGCGGTAGTGAACTTTACCAGCGTGCGCAGTAACGGACTTAGTGAAAATTACACCAAGTGAACAATCAGACCGTTACACTAACAGACAGCATCACTAAACGACATACAAATTATTGGAACTTAGCATTGTGTATCAACAACATAATGAACACGAAACATTAAACAAACTAATCAATTATAGGATCGTTTATTGAAGCAGCGACTAATGAAACTAGACATGTATATTGACTTTAAAACGAACACACAGCAAACACAGTAAGATAGAACATTGATTGAACACTGAACTTCAATTACCCACACATATACAAACACCTACGCGAGTGGCCGGAAGAATAAAGTGATAAGTGGCAGTGATAAAACAACTTACGACGGAATGTATCTACGAGCCATCTCCATCACCAGAACGAGACTTCATCAACAACTAATGGATATTCACTAACCAAGTAACCACTATTATAATTACTTCTAATTAATAACTTCTACTGACCTGGTTTCTTTCAAAGAATTCACACCTGAGAAATTTATTAAGAAAAGTAATGAGTAAATCTGATAAAGTATTTAATGAACGTATAAACAAAAGCTTATTTGGGATTTAATGAACGCATTAAATAAGTAGAATATTGAATTGTAACATCATTTGATTTATATATGTATGTATGTTTTCCTTTGTTTCAGCATATATTAAGATATATCTTTGTTTATTATGAATATGTATGTATTTCAGGTACAGCGACGTAACCTATGTACTATTATAATATGTCATAAATGATAATTAAACTAGTATTTTAGTTAATCAGAAACATGCGTTCATTATTACAAATGCAACCCAAATATTAACCTAAAGTTTGAAAGAATGCAAATAGATTTTAAGAGTTTCTTATGTTCAATTAAATAAATGATATCACGTATGTATTGATGAGCATAGATAGTTAGAATCACCATTAAGATTAAATTATACACATATATGTCAGAGATTGATAATTTTATATATTTAATAATTAATGTATTGTGCAATCAATACGCATATAAAATTATTGTTATAAAATGGTTGCCCAACGCGTGGCATAATAGATTCATAAATTATTATTGTTATAAAATGGCGCCCAACGTGGGGCATAATAGATTCATAAATTATTATTGTTATAAAATGGCGCCCATTCGCACGGCATGATACGTATTAACACAGATTGTTAACACGTACGGCTTAGGTAAAGAACAGGCAGTAGAAGTAGTAGAAAAAGTAGTGTCATAGAAGTAGAAGTAAGATAAGTGTTATTAGTGTAAGTCAGTTTGAATGATTACGCGCAGTAGGGCTAAAATGGCGAGCAATTCAGACAGTGTAGAATTTGACATTAATAACCAATTAGGCGCAGTAAATACAGAGGACAATACTACACCTAGTGCAAGTAGCGTGATAGAGAGTCCAGAAGATAGGGCGCGAGGACAGACATCAAAACTAGAGGATGGAACTATACGGATGTTGATGGAGTTCATCCGTCAACAGAATGAAAAACAAGAAGAGAATCTTAACAGAAAACAAGAAGAACGAGACGAGAAACAAGAAGAACGAAGCAAGAAACTAGAAGAAAATATTAACAGAAAATTAGAAGAAAGTAATAGATTAATTAATGAAAAATTAGAAAAACAAGAAGAAAACAGTAGATTAATTAATGAAAAACTCGACCAGCATAAGGAAGAGATTACACAAATAAGGTCGGAGATACGTGAAAGTCAGCAGACTTGGGAAAGAAAGGTTGATGAATTACAGAAAAAACAAGATGATGTCGTGAGAGAGTTGAGAGAAGAAGCCGACAAGAAGTACGTAGAAATACAAGAAAAACAAGATAACGATCGACAAGAATGGATGGCGGCGGTACACTCTACCCAGACGACCGTTAAAAAGATTAATCACAAGTTCGATGTTCACGTTAAGGATTACAATAAGAAGCACGAAGAACTCAAGGCCGAGATGCACAATACCATACTGCAGAGACAACAGGAGCAAGAAGGAACAAATAGTAATATTATACAAAAATTAGAAGACGTAGACGGTAGACAACGTTCAACAGAACAGAAGTTGGACGAGACTACGAAAGAAAAGACAACTAGGATCGAAGAATTAAAGGGACATTTAAATAAGGTAAGAGAAAACCAAGAAAGGGTGCAGCGACAACTGATGGAAGGTGATTGTGGAATATTAAATCGATCTAACAGACCTAACCACAATGATCTCAAATATAATGGCACAGACAGATTCCCTATGGAATTCCTCAAAGAATTGTCCGAAGTTCAAGAGTTATATTATCTCGCTGACAATATCAAGTGGATTGGCAAACATCTGGAGTTAGACGCAGGAATTTGGTGGCGAGTGATACGTGACCAGATATCAAACTTCGCAGAATTCAAGGAAGCGTTCTCTCTAAAATATTGGGGCCAGGAACGACAGGACAGTATCCGGGACCATTTGGAGTTTGGCAGATTTGATTGGCGCGGACCAGTTACTGCTATTCAATATATTGAACGGATTTTATTGGAAAGTAAGCAGTTAACACCTACTTTATCTGATTATCAGTTAATACGTAAGATATCTCGTCACTTTGGGCGGGACATCCAGCTTACGGTGGTTACAAGAGGAATTGTGACGATACCAAACTTCGAATCTCTGATCATCGAGTATTCACAGATTCAACCAAGAATTAATAGAGAAGCGAACTATGCAGCAAACGAGGGAAGAAATGTGTATAAAGAAGGTGAAAGTAGCCTGAACAAAGGAGGCGGTATACAGAAGAAAACATGGGGTGACAGACCCGCCATAAATAACCAGCCCCGTAACGCAGACCGGCGCGCTGTCAACACAATAGAGTTTACAAACACGACAGCTGGTGCATCGGGCACTCAACCTAAAAGAAATCGTCAACAAGAAGAGGAAAAAAAAATCCCTCCACCCATTAACAAAGATAGCCGTCAAAACAAATGACTACCAGACGAATATTATCCTACCGGACTTACGAAGCGATTTATTGTGTAATGATGATGAAGAAATTTCTCAACGAATAATCAGGTGTCCAGAGATAAATATCAAGTTCAATAATAATGTTAGTGTACAAGCGTTAATTGATACTGGATCTGTAACAGCTGGGTTATCTGAGTCGTGGTTTCACCAAAACAAACATGACATTACACCTTGTGAAATATTACCGATGTCTAACACATTAATAGTTAGCGCAGTTGGTAATAAATCAAAGCTAATCAGAAAACAAATATTATGTGATATCTATATTGAAGAAATTAAATATGAATGTGTTTTCCTAATAATACCAGATTTGATAAAACCATGCATATTAGGAACCAATTTTCTTCAAGAAACAGGGTGTCTCATTGACATGGGAAGAAGAATCGTCGAGATAAGAAGAGAGGATAACGAAGCGACGTACACGGTGCCTATGATGCATATAGAAGTGGTGGACGTAGAAGAAGAAGAAGAGATCATCAGAAACATTAATAAGAAGATAGAAAGTATAGAGTGCGGAGATAGAGGAACGTTGGAAAGATTAAGGGAGATTCTAATAAGAAATTGTAGTTTATTCAGAGAATGCCCCGGAAGAATCGATGGGTATGTCCACGAGTTCCGAGTCACCGACCAGACACCGTACTTCCAGAGAGGATGGCCTGTCCCATTAGCCTATAAAGGGAAGGTAGATGAGGAGATTCGGAAAATGTTACGGTATGGGGTCATTGAGAGATGCAACAGTGCATATATCAACCCACTAGTTACGGTAATCAAGAAGGACGGTAGCGTACGATTGTGTTTGGATGCGAGGAAGGTGAACAGTGTGACTATCCCGGACTACGAGGGTGCCCCTCCAATAAACGACATTTTGGCGAGATGTGGAGAGATGAAGTACTTATCTACCGTAGATCTAACTAGCAGTTTCTGGCAAGTACCACTGAAGTCGGAATGCCGGAACTTCACCGCTTTTATGTACGACGGCAAGTGTTATCGTTTTACAGTTACACCATTTGGCCTGAGTACCAGTTCTGCTGCACTGACCAGGGGATTGGACACAGTATTGGACGAAGAAGTAAAAGAAAATACCATTATTTATGTCGACGATTGCCTGTGTTATTCAGAAGATTTAGAAACGCACTTGTTACATTTAGACTTATTATTATCTAATTTAAGAAGGGCAAATTTAACCATCAATTTGGAGAAGTCGCAGTTCTTCAGACAAGAAATCGCGTACCTCGGTTATCAACTAACAACGCAAGGAATACGAGCAACGGACGAGAAGATAGATGCCATTATGAAGTTCCCTGCACCTCGGAACCAAAAACAATTAAAAGGTTTCCTGGGGTTGACAAATTTCTATAATCGTTTTACAGACAAATACGCTGAAACTACTAAACCATTACTGGAGTTGCTACGGAAAGGACAGAAATTCACCTGGACACAGGAATTAAATGAATGCTTTCAGCAGGTTAAAAGGTTATTCGTAGAAACAGTCATCTTAAAGTTTCCCCGAATAAACCAAAGATATTATATGCAATGTGACGCCAGCAACTTTGCATATGGCGGACAACTATATCAATTGGACGAAGAAGGAAGAATTGGAGTAATAGCTTTTACCAGCAGGACATTCAAGGGTGCGGAAATAAATTATTACACTACGGAGAAGGAGCTTTTGTGTATTGTAAGATGTCTTGAGCGGTTCCGTATATACATACTAGGACAACCGTTAACCATCATTACTGATAATAAAACACTGACTTTTATGAATAAATGTCATTTAAACAACTCGCGTATTACACGCTGGATCTTAAGTATTCAGGAGTACAAATTTGACATTGTCCATTGTAGAGGTAAGGACAATATTATTGCCGATCTTCTGAGCAGAAATCCAGAAGATGCCACACCAGAAGTAATTAGTGACAATATTTCCGAATATTTAATTAACCACCTGACAATCAAAATGGATAAGAAGGTAAGCAAGATCCTAATGGATATTGGAAGGCACCAAATTCAAGATCATAAGCTTAAGTATATTATTGATAAGATTAGGGAAAATTGTGTAGATAAGAAATTAAATAAATTTTATAGATTCGTCGATGAGAAATTGTACAGATTACGCAAAGGAGAGTGGAAACTATACGTACCGAACAGTGTGTCCGGCGAAATAATTGCTGAAATACACCGTATGTATGGGCATCCCGGTGCGAAGAGATGTATCAAATTATTACAGGAGTACTTTACCATGGACGGAATGTTAAAGAGGGTGAAAAATTACGTACGGACTTGCGACACTTGTCAGAAAAAAAAGGATTCCGGCAACAGAAATTCGTTCGGAGGAACAAAAGCCATAATACCGTTACGCAAGGGTGACCTTGTGAGCGCGGACTATTACGGACCGTTACCTGCTTCGTCCAGCGGGGTGAGGTATCTATTTATTATGGTTGACAACTTTACCAAATACGTACGACTTTTCACACTTCGAAGGGCAACGACCGTCGCTACACTGAGGAGAGTACACCAATATCGTGAAGAACTAGGGTCTCCTAGAGTGATTATCACAGACAACGGAACGCAATTTTCATCTAAAAAATGGTTAGATGGATTAACTGAACTAAATATCCAACCACGATTTACCGCAATAAGGAACCCTTGTGCGAATCTGGCTGAAAGAATCAACAGACAGCTTGGGAACTTATTTAGGATCTTTGTTGGTGATCAACATACAAAGTGGTCGCGTTACGTACCAATCGTCGAGAGTTGTATTAACGAAACGTACCACGAGACGATAGAAGTAACACCGTACGAAGCTCAGCTCGGAAGAAAACCTCCCAGAGCGTGGGAAAAATACATCAACAAGGATATGCTCCTAGTTAAAGGGGTAGATCATAACCAAATATTTATCAAAATGAAGGAGAAGAGAGAAAAACAAGCAAAATTATGTAATGAGACTAAAACCATTACAAGATTCAACATTGGTGAGAAAGTGTTAATCAGAACATATCATCAATCGGACGCGGTCCAGAAAAGAATTGAAAAATTTTGCGAACTGTACTGCGGACCATATAAAGTGCATCAAATTCTCGGAGAAGCTACTTATCTACTCGTTGACTGCGATGATGACAAGAAACTCCGTGGAAAATTTAATGCCAGACAATTGAAAAAATACTACGAATCAGAGAATTGAAGATGAAGGAAGAAATAGAAGAAGATGTCTTAAGAAGCTAGCCGATGCTGATGAATCAACTGCGTTAGGGTAATTGACGCGATGATATCATTCAAGCTGGCTTATCCAAGAAAGTTATGTACTTTAATTGTTGAAACATAACATCAAAATTGTATTTAGTCAATTAAGCACTAAGTAAATGTTAGATAATAAGATAAATTAACATTTAGTGTGACATTTTATAAAATATTGCAGTGAATGCAAAGGACATTTAATTACTATTAATTGATTTATATGGTAGTAAGTTAAAAGGACAAAGTGAGAAAAATGGACACTTAAAATCAGATAAGTGATAATATTCAACGAACTAGATAGTGAATGAACTTTATTAATGTGAATGTATGTAATTAGTAGGTTAGGATTATAAATGATGTTATCATGAAGTAGGTAAATCATTGAAACTAAATGTAATACGTGTATGTAAATTATTAAGATAATTACAGTTAACGTAGCGATTGTGTCAATTAACAATCTAATTTTAAAATAACAGTTTAAAAGATTTTATTGGTAAGATCATTAGTAATGCACAAAGGGGTATATGTATAGGAGATTTTCTTTGATATCATGTAAAGGTTACATTGAACCGCTTAACTGTTTGATAATATCTTGTGAATATGATATTTTAGGAGGTAAAATCTTATTCAATTGATGAAATTATTTAATTGCTTATGGAATTTATGACTTATCTTATAATTATAAAGATAAGGTATTCATATGTAAACTCGACAATGTGAAATGCGTTCAGCTATCCCAAATAGCTGGCAATAAATTCAGAGAACCAATTAAAACCAAAAGGGGGTGTACCACTGGTCATATAAGCTTTTGACAGTAGGTTATTGTGTATACCTTCCCCTGAAGAAGATGGACACGAGGCGACGTACAGGGCGCAGAATTTAGATTAGAGTTGTTCCCAGAGGTCACATCGTCAAATCGAAATTGAGGACACTGTAACGAGCAGAAAATTTTAAAATTTTTTAAATTCTCACCTCGGCAGAGTACGTTCACACGAGGCAAGTGGCAACGACTTATGGTGGAGCAATAAATAAGGAGTAATGAGAAGGTGTCAGTGAAGCGTTGCTGATTTGACAATAGAAACGCATTAAGTGCAATCCAACTATAGAATTTGGTGGCGTAAGATGACAGGGAAAGTTTCGTCCAGAATTATTGCTCTCCGCAGCTGTAACAAAGTAAGAAGGACATTCACACCCGTACCAAGAATTGTAGCAGATGTGGCCGTGTTACGTCAGTAGACGATAAACGACAAAAACAAGTGATGCTCCATACTACAATGAAACGGATACGCTGCACCTTAAGTAACAATACTGGAAGATAGGCTGACAAAAACTAAAGTCATGTTACACAGTTGGAGGTATCGTCTAATTGACAGACAAGAATTTACGAAGGGAAAGTTGGGGTGACTTCAACGACCAGCAGATGTTCAAAATTAGTAATAGCCAGAAAAAAGGGGTAAGAGCATAGAACAATACGCCAGGAAGACTGTAAGTACAGATAATGGGAATCTATAGAAACGCAGAGTTTACTCAGACAATAGGCTGATAGACAAGCTGTTTATAGCCATAGTTTCTTCGAAGCGGGTCAACGATCGTCAAGCCAGAGAGCAGGGAGACCTAAGGACCTATCAGAGACCTTCAGCCAGCGAGAAATTTGTTGGTGAGGGATGTTTCCATAGCAACTGAGACGAAGAACCTATCGGAAGAACTATGACGTAGGATTTTGACAGAGTGGGACAGTATTTTCCGAGAAAATCAAAAACTGACCAATCTCGAAAAGAAGTGGGCGTGAAGCGCGCCAGAGACAAAATTTTGAGTAGGGACGAATTAATAAAACTAGCTGTCCAGGAAGGCGGAGAGGCAGTCATACTCAATTTTTTAGTCAGTCATACTCAAATTTTAGACAGTGATATTCAATTTTCAGACAGACAGTCAACACTTAAATTTTGAATAGTTATACTAAAGTTATTACAGTTAGAATTTTTAGACAGTTTACATTTCAATTATCAAGTAGTTTAACTTCAAGTGCGAGAGACGGTATATTATAAACTTCCTATTGTTTACTCAAATCATTCGGAAGTTAGATAAATAACAAGGAACTTAAAACGTAATAATACATTCATATCGCGGTAGTGAACTTTACCAGCGTGCGCAGTAACGGACTTAGTGAAAATTACACCAAGTGAACAATCAGACCGTTACACTAACAGACAGCATCACTAAACGACATACAAATTATTGGAACTTAGCATTGTGTATCAACAACATAATGAACACGAAACATTAAACAAACTAATCAATTATAGGATCGTTTATTGAAGCAGCGACTAATGAAACTAGACATGTATATTGACTTTAAAACGAACACACAGCAAACACAGTAAGATAGAACATTGATTGAACACTGAACTTCAATTACCCACACATATACAAACACCTACGCGAGTGGCCGGAAGAATAAAGTGATAAGTGGCAGTGATAAAACAACTTACGACGGAATGTATCTACGAGCCATCTCCATCACCAGAACGAGACTTCATCAACAACTAATGGATATTCACTAACCAAGTAACCACTATTATAATTACTTCTAATTAATAACTTCTACTGACCTGGTTTCTTTCAAAGAATTCACACCTGAGAAATTTATTAAGAAAAGTAATGAGTAAATCTGATAAAGTATTTAATGAACGTATAAACAAAAGCTTATTTGGGATTTAATGAACGCATTAAATAAGTAGAATATTGAATTGTAACATCATTTGATTTATATATGTATGTATGTTTTCCTTTGTTTCAGCATATATTAAGATATATCTTTGTTTATTATGAATATGTATGTATTTCAGGTACAGCGACGTAACCTATGTACTATTATAATATGTCATAAATGATAATTAAACTAGTATTTTAGTTAATCAGAAACATGCGTTCATTATTACAAATGCAACCCAAATATTAACCTAAAGTTTGAAAGAATGCAAATAGATTTTAAGAGTTTCTTATGTTCAATTAAATAAATGATATCACGTATGTATTGATGAGCATAGATAGTTAGAATCATCATTAAGATTAAATTATACACATACATGTCAGAGATTGATAATTTTATATATTTAATAATTAATGTATTGTGCAATCAATACGCATATAAAATTATTGTTATAAAATGGTTGCCCAACGCGTGGCATAATAGATTCATAAATTATTATTGTTATAAGAGTCCAGGTCTCTAATTTCTCTAGTAGGTACAAAACCCTTGACTGTTTATAACTGACCAATTGCTGATTTAATAGCTGATCTTTCAGTTGTGCTCTATTATTTTCCCCACCTCTACAAGGACATCTTCTGCCTTTGTTTGTCTATGGATCTGATATCTACCTCGACGTCCTCTGGTTTGACGCTGCTTCGTATTACACAAAAAGTGTCTCAGCGTAGGTTTTCCCCTGCTCAATTACATAAGAGTAAAGCCTCTGTTCGTGTCCTAGTTGTGGATCTTTCTTGCCGCTGTTTCCTATGAGTCCTGTCTTCTGAATCTACCTTGTGTTTGGTCTTGTTCACTTTTTTGTTCTTTTGCCGGATTTCGGTCCATTCATTTGAAAGAGTCATCTTTTCTCTTATTTCCCTCTGTCACTTATTTTTATCTTCCTTCCCTTTCTCTTATCTAACTATGATAGGACTAGTAGCGGCCTCTATCTTTTTTGTAGTAGACTCCGTCTGTGTCATACCAATTCCACTCTCCGGTCCCGCAATTGTTGATTGGAGAGTATGTCAAGCTTTCGTACAAATGTCGAGGTTTGCTTCGATTATTTATAGCGATCCTTCCAAAGAGTGTAGTCTAGATTTAACTTCCATACTGATATTCCTCTTTCTGCACACAGCAGCCATCATCTTTTTGATGAGAGCTTTATATTTCTGAAGCTCTGTAACTCCTTTGACTTCTGCCTCCTCTATCTACTGTTGAGTGAGGTCGACACACTTTTGTACCCTTAAGCGTCTAGCACCCAACATCTGTCTCTTCAGATTGTTGGCGTTCTGAAGGGCTAGATTCAGAGCTAGCCACGCCGACCGTAGGTTTACGAAAACTTACCCCCTCCAGAATCTGTGGGGTCTGCCACCAAAGAGGGTGGATTTCCAACATAGCTGGAGAGCCACCTGGGGTATTATATCTGTTTTACTCATTGCCCATGCTACACTAATTTTAAAAAAGAGAGTAGTGAGGAAAAAAGATCCCTAGCCCTTGAATACTCTAATAGCGCCGAGATCGGAAAAACAAGAGGTGGTCAAGGGAGACCAACAGGACAGCTTAAAGCATAGGAACCTCAGCCAAGACAAGTTGAAGCAAAGTAAGAATCCAGATAGGTGCGCCGGGCTTGCCACGCCCGTACCCAAAAGTTGTGAGCTCCTAGGGGGAATAATAATAATAATAATAATAATTGAAATCAAAATATTTACACATTGTCAATAAATTTAAGCCTATCTGAATAAACCAAGTTGAATTCTACCAAATAAAAATATTATATGTAGAAAATTTAACAAATAAACAAACCAAAGAAGAAACATAATTTGTTATTAACTTTCCAACAAACACACGCCTCCAATCGTCTCTCTTTCCCCCTCTCTCTCTCTCTCTCTCTCTCTCTCTCTCTCTCTCTCTCTCTCTCTCTCTCTCTCTCTCTCTCTCTCACACACACACACACACACACATACATACAGACATATGATAATTCGTTTTTTGCTGTTGTGACTGTTATGAGGGGCTTATTCTTTTGATCTCAGATCCTTTATGATTCGTGCGGAGAAAAAAAAGTTCGTTCTACTTTGGACAAACTTATGTGACTGTATATGTCCCCAGTTTAGCAATAAGAATTAATTGTAAAATTATTATTTAACTGTGCTAGAAGCTTATTGTAAATGTTCCGTTGAACTTATACGTTCATTTCTTTTGGGTGTGTTGTTTAAGAATGTCTGGCGTAATTACGTTGCGATAAGATGATTTTTATAAGCATTAAATATTTTACCACTTCTTTAATTTATTTTCGAATCATTTTTTGTACTTCTGTAGGCCGTGACACGTTTTGTTTTATTCCATTATCATGGTCATCATTGTCCGTAGTAAATACACAATATAATTATTCTGCAGAGAATTCGGATTTTTCTGTAACACTTTTGGTCCATGTCTTCACCATAGGAGTTGTACGTACTGGGAGTTCGGATTCTTTAAAATATCCCTGCTTTTAAGAGGTTTTCATGATATAGAATCAATCATACACCCTCTGATTAGTAACTAAGTCCATGATGACGCCTCCCCCATTTTCCGGTGTGGTTAACTCACCATATTTATTCTTGTCTGTTGGAAAGCGAGTTCTGTTCCCCTCTGAGGGTGTATACTGTCTAGTGGCTTGTTGCAGGCAGCTTGTTTATCTTCAGTTGCTAAATCTGAGCCAGAAGGTGTTTCAAATTTTTTTCCGTTGTAATTTTTTGTTATTATATTTGTATATGAATACCAGTATGTAACTAATTGTATAGTTTTGTTGAAAGTTGTCTTATTACGATTGAAGAGCTAATAGTTGTTATTAAAGTAGTGTGGTCTGACGGTAAGTCAAAATTTGATGTTATGTCCGGCTATCCGTCGGTCAAGCCTTCTGTTACAAAGAAGTCTAGTAGAACCAAATTGTGCAGGTCAGTAAGTAGGTGTTCTTGCAGTCATATAAGAATAGTTATATTCCTGCTTTATGATTGCTAGCTCTCTTCCTTCAGTTGTTGTTAGAGGTGAACCTCACCGCAACTCTTTTCCTGTTGTAGTCACTTTCAGCGGGAAGTGTGTTAGATTGCTTGGTAAAGAACTATTGGAAATTACAGTTACAGATACGGGTAATATATCTATATATATATATATATATATATATTTTAAGAAATACAAAAATAAAAATTACTTCTTCTTTATGTTGCGTGAAACCATTTGCTTTCCAAAGCGCTGTCTGCAAGAAACTTGCTCTGATTTTAATTTTTCTGATCAACATGGTTAGTATGTATAATATTAAAAAGGTTTTGTCAAAGTAGCTGGTTGAACATTAATTTAAATTATTCTCCAAAGAATCTGATTAACGTAATACCTTTATTACATGATATTGTTGTTGCGTGTAGGGTATGATTTGGTTCATTACTACAAGTTACTTGAGCATCTGTACGATTACTAAGTGTTGTCGCAAATAGCTCGCCAATTTATAGTGGCAAAATTTTTATTTGCCATTTTTGGGTGAGATGAACAATTCAGTTTGGAGGCATGGAACATTTATATTGGATGGAGAAGTAGGCCTAATAGCAGTATTTATAAGCGGTAGAATGCTTTCATGACTACGCTGTATTATGCACGTGACTCGAGTTTTATCGCTCTTTTCATAATCAGGTTTTTATGCTGTTTGCCACATTTAACGCAGAGATAAGGTCTGTTGCAATACATTTTTAAATTACCGTGAAGTTGTCTTCTTTTTATTAGAGAATTTTATGAGTGTTGAGGGTTTCACCTACCAATATAGGCTTACTACAAAACCAAATTATATTTGTTACATATTCAACACATTAAACATATTGCGTTATAAATTAACCATACGTAAGGAATTTCCCATGGTTCTCCACTTATCTCTGTCTTCAGCAAATATCTTCTAATCGAAAGCCATACTTGTCCACGTTCTTCTGTCTATACACAGCAATTCATTTTTTCTGTACTTCCGCCTTCTTCTTCTTCGCTCTGACTCCCATTCTTCCACTGCTTTGGGCGTTTTACCTTCTTTCTTTCTTCAAAGATCTCCGCATCACTCTTTTGTTCTCCCACTAATACAACCGTGTTTCCCACTTCCATTATTTGTCTGATTGTTTTAGTCCTTGCACTTCTAACACGTATCTTCGCCAGTAATCTATCTCTGTGTAAAGTCTTCTGATATTGTATGTTCATCGTCCAAGCTTCAGCTCCATATAGCATCATATGGTTACGACATCACAGAAAAATCTACTTGTTTGTCGTATGTGCCAGAAGAATCTAGCTCTAATGTGTGTGGCATACGTAACTCTAGACCCATTCGCGAGAGTTTTCTCGAAGCCGCCAGCGGCGCGTACTGTGTCAAGGCCGCAATTAATAACGTAGTTCACACTGGCGCTAAGACGCAATTTGGAACGTTCTGGACTGTAAGCGGAGGTATAAATACATGGCGGCAGCGGCCTTAAATTTCAGTATAGTTGCGATATAATTACAGTGCGGTTCGAGTTATTGTCGGGCGATTACAAACGATATTACTGTGTGCGTTAAAGTGGATATTAGTTAAGTGCTGTGTTTTATAATCGGGCGGTATATTGTGATACAATTGTGTTTTAATATTAGTTGACATTTATTTTCGTGTGAACAACTTTTATTTTATTTTCTCTTCTGTGGGGAGAGAGACAGAAAACCTTCCTGTGCGGAGGTATAAATACATGGCGGCAGCGGCCTTAAATTTCAGTATAGTGGCGATATAATTACAGTGCGATTCGAGTTATTATCGGGCGATGTTAGTGTCCGTTCAAGTGGTTATTAGTGTTCTAATAATCAGGCGGTATAATTGTAATACAATTGTGTTTTTTTTTTTATTGCGTGTGAACAATTTTTATTTGATTTGTTGTAAGAGACTGTATTGTTAATTACGAACTGTATAACTCTGAAAATTAAAGCTGGTGATTAGTGACTTAATTGGGGTCTTGTAATTTGTTTTTCACTGTACCTACGAAGAGCAAGTAGACCGTCGTAAAAGTGGTGTCAGAAGTGGGATAGAACGGTTAAAAGTGGAAACAGGGACACATTGTACAAAACGTGTGTAATTCGTAATTAATCGAAAAAAAATGGATGCCAGTCATATGATGGAAAGTTTGCAGGCGCTGTTGTTGCAGACAGAGGAACGACGAGGACAGGATGCAGAGAAAGAGGAAGAGAGACATTAAACGCTCCTGCTGGAAGCAGAGGAAAGACGCAGACAGGAGACGGAAGAAGCAGAAAGACGACAGGATGAAAAACGCAGGCAGGAAAGAGAAGAGGCTGAGAACGTCAGAAAGCACTGTTGCCCGAGTTGAAAGGACGACAGGCGGAGGAACGGAAACGCGAAACAGAAGACATCAAAGTGTTAATTCAAGAGCAATAGCAGATGCAAAAACATACTACCGCAGAATTGGGTCTCCTTCGTGGTGACGTAGGTGAATTACGAGGTGAGCTTAACAATCAAATTACCAGAGTGTCTGACGTAGAAGAATCCATGTCAAATAGCTGAAGTACACAAATCTGTCTTGAGTGTCGAAAAATCTATGTCAACAAAAATAGAAGACTCGATTACAAATATAAAAGAGCAGATTAAAAATTAAGAGTCTATATTGGCAAGTGGGTCTTCATCAAGAAGACAAGGAAAAGACCGCTTTCTCGGCCCCAAGTGGCTTATTCCAATTTAACGTCATGCCATTTGGACTCTGTAATGCACCGGCAACATTTGGAAGATTGATGGATTTGGTACTCCGAGGCCTGACTTAGAGAACTTGCCTTGTTTATTTAGACGATGTCATAGTCATCAGGAAGACTTTCAAAGACCATTTGGAAAACGTTAAGGAGGTTCTAACTAAAATTCACGGTGCCCAACTGAAGCTGAGCCCGAAGAAGTGTTCTCTATTCCAGAAGGAAGTACAGTATCTGGGTCATCTGGTTTCAGCAGTGGGTGTTAGCATGGATCCTAATAAAGTAGACACCGTAAGAGACTGGCCAGTGCCGAAGAGTAAACATGAAGTTCGGAGTTTCCTGGGGGTTATGTCTTATTACAGACGTTTTGTGAAAGGCTTCGCTACTATTGCTAAACCACTACATGAGCTAACGGAAAATAAACGAAGGGAGTGTGATTAAGCATTTAGGACTTTGAAAATTGCATTATGTTCGCACCCAATTCTCGCTTTCCCAGCTTCCGAAGGGAATATTACATTGTGGACAGAGACGCAAGCAATACCGGTCTACGAGCAGTTTTGTCTCAAGTGCAAAACGGTGAAGAACGAGTGGTGGCGTATTACAGCAAGACACTTTCTAAACCGGAGAGAAATTATTGCGTTACAAGGAGAGAGTTGCTGGCAATCGTCTGACCGTTGGAGCACTTCCATAAATACCTCTATGGGAGAGAGTTTTCACTACGTACCGACCATTCCACGCTTGCATGGCTCTTGAGATTTAAAAATCCGGAAGGACAATTGGTAAGGTGGCTTGAACGTCTGCAAGAGTACAACTTCAAGGTACAACATCGACGGGGGCGCCTGCATGGTAATGCAGATGGCTTATCACGAAGAGCGTGCCCGGAAGACTGCCGACACTGCCACAGAAACGAAGAACAAAACTCAAGCGAACATGTTCAAGCCATCACTGTAGATTTCCTGGCAGACGGCTAGACAACACAAAACTTTTGACAAGAACAGATGACTGATGAAGACATTGGACCGATCTTGACAGCAAAAGAGCAAAAGAGGAAGGTCTCCGCTCGGATTGGCAAGATATCTGCCATGGTTCCGAAGTGCTGAAGGGCTACTGGGCACAATAGGAATCTCTTACCTTAGAAAACGGATTGCTGAAAAGGGCTTGGGAAAGTGCAGATGGACGAGACGTGGTCATGCAGTTGATAGGTCAACGAAATAAAGTGCAGTCTGTTTTGAAGGAGATGCATGATGGAACATCTGTACGCCATCTTTTCGTTAACAAAACCCTTGACAAAATAAGGAAGCGATTCTATTGGCTTCACTTTCGCCACGACGTAGAGGAATGGGTTCGGACATGTGAAATATGTGCTGGAAGCAAGGGCCCACAAACCAGGAGCCAGGAAAAATGAGACAGTATAACGTTGGATTGCCTTTCGAGAGAATTGCCATAGACATTGCTGGACCATTACCAGTTACTGACTACTTTACTAAGTGGGTGGAAGCCTACGCAATTCCAAATCAGGTTACCGCTGTGGCAAAGGAGTTAGTTTACTACTGCTGTTGCCGTTATGGAGCCCCTATGGAAATCCATACGGATCAAGGGAGAAATTTCGAATCAGGAGTGTTTAAAGAATTATGCCTCCTCAGTCGGACGGGATGTTTGAGAGATTCAATAGGACACTTGAACAGCATCTTTCGAAGGTTGCTGGCGAGAACAAAACAGACTGGAACCAACGTATACCACTATTCCTCATGGCGTATAGATCATCAGTACACGACACAACCGGCATGACTCCAGCAAAATTAGTGTTTGGGCGGGAGATTCGTCTTCCTGGGAACTTAATGTTCGGATCACCTGAGACTCACCCCCAAGAGCCGCAGAACTATTCCTCGCAATTAGAAAACTAACTGCGAGAAATGAATCGCTTGGTAAGAGGACGGCTGGAGATTGCCAATGATAAAATGAAAACTCGGTATGGCATTCGCAGCAATAGTGTGGGTTTCCAAGAAGGAGATCAGGTCTGGTTGTTCAATCCAAAGCGCCGTCGTAGTCGTTCACCTAAGCTTCAGTCTAACTGGGAAGGATCCTACAGTGTAAAAAAAGAATCAACGATGTTGTTTATCGGATTCAACAGGAAGGACAGCGAAAGTCCTAGGTCGTCCACTTAGATCGCCTGGCTAAGTACTACTTCAGAGACGGTTTGCCAGTTTGGGACCAACAGGCTTAAGGTGTTACGAAATCACAGAACAATCTACGTGTTTATCGAATGTGCCAGAAGAATCTCGCTCTAATGTGTGTGGCATAAGTGACTCTAGACCCATTCGCGAGAGTTTTCTCGAACCCGCCAGCCGCGCGGACTGTGTCAAGGCCGCAATTAATTACTTAGTTCACACTGGCGCTAAGACGCAATTTGAAACGTTCTGGACTCTGAGCGGAGGTATAAATACATGGCGGCAGCGGCCTTAAGTTTCAGTATAGTGGCGATATAATTACAGTGCGGTTCGAGTTATTGTCGGGCGATTACAAACGATATTACTGTGGGCGTTCAAATGGATATTAGTGAAGTTCTGTGTTTTATAATAGGGCGGTATATTGTAATACAATTGTGTTTTAATATTAGTTGACATTTATTTCGTGTGAACAATTTTTATTTGATTTTATTTGATTTGTTTTAGGAGACTGTGTTGTTAATTACGAACTGTTTAACTGTGAAAATTAAAGCTGGTAATTAGTGACTTAATTGGTGTCTTGTAATTTGTTTTCCACTGTACTTACGACGAGCAAGTAGACCATCATAATAATATCTTCGACAATATTGTCTTCCGGATCATCGCGTTGATTCTGTTTACTCTGTTCATACACTGTAAAATCGATTTAACATTCCTATTGCTCTTCGGACTTTGAAAGTACTTTCCTGATATCCTTATTACACGATCCGTCCTGTTCCATTATTAACACTAAGTAAAGAAACCTTTCCGCCTGTTTAATCAAATTCGCGTTAATATATAAAATATCTGGGCCTGTCGTTATTTATTTGGTTTTACTTTAATTCACATTCAAATCCAATTTCTTGTATTTATCCACTAATTTGTTGCACATATAATTACCCTCCTCCCTGTCTTTCGCAATAACAACCTGTTCATCAGCAAATAGAAAATGGTATAACTATCTATCTGGTGTCATTTCAACGGCCATTTTCTTACATATTTAAAATCATCTTTATAAACACATTAGTAGGCCTATTTATTTTGTACGTGGAAACATTTGTAAACCTGCTTGTTGCTACCAGCTTTAACTCTACAAAAAGTAGGTTTATAAATCCTTTTGTTTTAGCGTTTTTGATGTGTCTAATGCTATGGCAGAATCCGAAGAGTTGTTCATTAAAAGCCACATTGAAATTTACTGAATGTTTTTAGTTTTTTAGAAACAATTTCTGTGCTGCTATATAATAATGTAATATATAAAGAGATATTTGGAAAATAAATAAAATTTGTAAGTTAGCATGTTTTCAATGGTATCCAGGTTACTTATATGAATAGACAGCCTACTCATACTTTCAATCCGCCATGTTACGTCTTATTTATACCTGATAACGCATAGTTAATAATGCGTTTCACCGGTTAAAGGATAGTGGCCCGGCACTATATATGTTATACATACTGTAGAATCCTTTATGTTAGCCACATACATAGATTTCATTCAAAATATTTTAACTTCAGTACTATGTAATGATAGATTTTCCATAACATTTAAAACCAATAATAGTAGGCTATATTAAAAAAACTTAGGCGGAAAAAATATACGTTTTTGGAAAAGAAAACGGGTGTTCAAAAACTATCATATAATGACTCTAATTGGTTTTATATTGGTCAAAAAGAGGGGGGGGTTAAACGTTTCTTGAACAAACACTTAACCAACTAAAATAGTTTAACACCGTTAACATAAAGTCTACCTATGCCCAATACTTGGACTCAAACGACCACAATTACACGGATTTCAAATCTGACTTAGAAACACTACACATTTGTGAAAAGGGCCGAATCGTGAACGCCTTGGAGAGGTTTGAAATTTACAAAGCATACAGAAATGTAAGCAATCGTAGTTTCGTATTGAATGACCAGCTGAATTTTAAATTCAATCCGCTACCACCTTGAATCTGCTGGATAAGACAGAGGCAAACAACCGCTAAGTGGTCGACCACACGTGAAAAGATGCGCATCTACTAACCGGTACAGTGCAAATGCACTTGGAAGTTTAACCGTTGGCGACCTCATATGAGGGATATTTTAAAGATGTGATGAAGAAGTATATGCTTTGGAAAGGTTAATAAATATTTATTTGCGAGAGAAGCAAAATGATTTGTCCATTTTGTGTGTGCGCGCGCGCGTAATTTCTTAACTTAAAAGTATTATTTTCATAGTGAGACACAAGTGTGTTAGAATCAGTATTATAGACAGAAATTGATTGATAGTTTGCTATTGCTGATAGCGTTAGTGATTATTATTTTTACTGATGATGGTAACATTATTACTTGCGATGATAAAGATAATTAATACTAATTATGATAATATTATCTGGTCGTTAGCAGTAACGCGGTGCGCGTCTTATACGGCTTGAAGTTCTCTGAACGAATAAGTTATTAGAATCAGATTGATATGTCAGACACTGATTCATTTTGAGGCGGCCGATTCATTTACAATGTGGCAGTAAGATACAGTATTATGTATACAGTATACAGTATTATACTACTGTTTCAAACTTCAGTGCCATAAAATGGCTCATTTGGCCATCCGGTTATTTACATAAATTGGACTTACTCGGGCTTATTTCACTCAGTCATGGTGTCAACCAATAGTTTATATATTCGCCTGGCTGCAAGCCCTCGAGAGTCCACTATTCCCTAGATATGCACATTTCGCATAATATACACTGAGACATCCTGATCATTAGGACTGAGCAATGTAAATTGTAATCACAGTGGTCATATTATTGATAAATCTATCAATTAGTAGGCTATTTATAACCTAACTCATGAGGTGTGAAAACCGCGGGCAGCACTCCTTTCTCGGGAAGGTCATTATTGTATCACAGGCTTATTACTTAAGCAGGAAACTACAAACCAGTCCGTGACCTACGATCGACGTTACTGTTATTTATAAAAATTGCGTATTATCTTAATACATGCTCTGGGGACGCGACTGTGTCATATAAAGACATTACATCTTAAAGACATTACTACATTATATATATCGTAGTAAATTTGTACGTTATTTATATTTATTTACTGTGTAGCAGTAAACTAATGTAATATTTACGGCGTTAGGCAGACAGAGGACGGTGTGTACAAATATCGAAGACTGTACAGAGAGGAATGCAATTTCCGTGTCATAAGCACATTACAAGAATGTGATTATTACAAGTATTTGACAGATAACTACGAGATTCATGAGAAACACCCGATCCTCTTTTTTTGATAGGACAATACCATTATTTTATTTTGCCGCTCTTAACAGCAGTTGACAAAAAAAACCTGGGCTTTGAGTATTTGGCCAACATACCATTGATTCCGCTATAGGTTTTAACAGGAGGCTCCAAGTTGTTTTCAGATTTCTGCGATCAGCTTAGAATACAAAGTCTACATACTTCTAAACTGTAGGTAAAACTCATCTAATTTTTAGCCAAAATGTTGTTAAAAATGGAGAATCAAAATAAACTCGATAGAACCACAAAATACGAAAACGCAACTCTTTCTTCCAACTTTCCAGAAGATTGTACTTCGTACATCCTTTCCATTGACAACAGCGAAAAGATCGTTTTCTAAATTAAAAATCATCCAATTATATTAGAAAAGCACACTTGTCACAAGAACGACTCTCTGGACTGTCACGTCTAAGCATCGATAATGAGACGACACGGAATGCAGACTTAAATTTTCTTGTTGATTCCTTTGTTGCATCAAAATCCCGGAGAAGGTAGTTTTTAAATGGCAACTTGGTCCTCCACCATTTTTCTAAATAATATATTTACTTTATTTAAGCCACATGTTGAATTTTTTAAGTATAATATTTGTAGAATTAATAAAATTAACATTTCAGTGTAAGACAATAGGTTTCCTGTACGTTTTACGTGGTACCTCTTCGTATTTTTGTACATTATAAATTGTATTGTGATCATCATGATACAGTTTGCCTATTGTAACTAATTCAGTTTGTAATCTAATAAGTAACGTATACATACCGTAAAACTATATTTAATTAAAATAAAATTTTGTTTTAAAATGTAATGTTTGTCTGTAACGTTTAAAATCTTGTTTCACTTACGAGCACTGATTCAGTTGGAGGGAATTTTGTATTAGCATTTATTGAAATAAAGTATGAAATGTAAAATTATAATTATATTAAACTACAAAAATAATTTTTTTCTATTTTATTACATTGTAACTGTTTTATTAGGATAGACGATCCGTCCGATAAACGGACAAAATGATTAATCCGATTATTATAACTAGCTTTCTTATTCTTTATTTGAAAAATCTTATGGTAAACATACTCTGATCCTTATTATTTATGTGATTCAGTTTTCAAGACGCCGATTCCCATATTCAGTCATGACGGGAATAACCAAAAAATTCTATTTGGGGTGCTATCTGCGAACATGCGGGGGGTGCGGTTTACATAAGCGACGCCGCTGTAGAAAATCACTTTTTCAGCTATCATGTTTCCCTTTCCCCTTTAAGGTTTGTTTAACTAACTGCCGGTGTCCTTCCTATATCCTACGATGACAAATGTTAGCTTTATTGCAGTTTTCACAATATATAGGCTACACCTCTATCCTATAAAATATAACCTACAAACTACTTAGGAACTTGAAGGTTTTTAACTCACTGTTTTTAATTCACTGCTATCTTCTAATTGTGTCTTAACGCACCAAACATGAGCCTTTCTTGTATCACACTTGCTAGTTTTTTCCTGAGTCTTTTAAACTTTGCTAACTTACATCTAACAAAAATCCGTTCGTGATAATCAACTAAGAGTTTAGGACTTAAAGTGTTGCATCTAAGTGTTGCACCCACGTCATCTTCCCATGCACTTTAAATATTACCTTCTTTTTAAAATGGCCTCTTCATAAGCTGTTTTTTTTTTAGCATTATCCGTGCACTTTACTTGTTATTTCAATAAACACACATTTCATGTACACTTCTTTCGCTTATTTCTAATGTGTCTTTTAATTGTCTTATATATCTTCTTAATTACTTCAATTGTCTTAATTTTCAAGTATTTCCACTCTGTTCTGTTCTGTTCCAAAAATTTTCTTTTCACAGCTCTGTAAAACGTTCTTCTAATCGCTTTTCAAATTATATACCTCTAATCGACTACTATTTTCTATGAGGTAACAGACTTAATTGGTTCTTTTGTGTTTCCTCTCCATGCTCCAACAGTTCATATTCCATGGTTTCTCACTATACATGTTTGGAAATTAAAATTTTTTAACATTAGTTCTCAAACGATTAAATTTTTAAGCCGCGCAGTATATACGAGACCAAAACTCAAACAGGTAGTGCATTTCCCGATGTAAAATTATGAAAATTAAGTGAAAGTGGGACAATATGTTTTTCTAAGTGAAAACGTGTTCGACGGTACAAATGCCATTTAACTAAAAAGTACAATCTCGTTGACATACATTTTATTGCTGAATAAGAGATGTTAATTATTTATATATGTTATGAATATATTAAAGAATTATATCTATAACATAAACAATAAATTTAATAAAATATTAACATTGAAGGTTTGTACTCGTTAGCTTTAAGCATATTGCTTCTATTTCAGTATAAGTCGAAAACAAATATTTGGTATTTAGCATAGTAAAACAGATATAATACGTGGCACTGCAAGTACAAAATTATGAGAAGTGCATTGTGCTATCCACTACACCAAAGGAACATGGTAATTACTTGCAGGTATTTCTATATATCTTTTCAACAATACTGTTGTAAACTAGTGTTATTAGTTACAGTGGAACCTCACTAATTCGTGTCCCTCTGTAATTCGTCACCAACTCAAGCTTTCTTTTCTATATTAACAAACGAGTAACATATACGCTCTAATAAGAGCCTGGGTAAACGAGGTACTTGCTTATTGTTACTCTAACAATAACCAGGAGAACGGATTGCGGAAGGTTATGGTTCCGAGAATGGGTATTTAATACTTGTGTACTGTACACGGCAAAATACATATTTTCATTAGAAAGTATATGATCTTTTTCCCTATCATTTTGGTTTTTCTGATTATGTAGTAGTAGTATCCATCAGTATCCACTGTAACTTATTATAACACTAGATTACAACGGTATTGTTTAAAAGATATATACAAATAACTGCAAGTAATTACCATAGTCCCTTTGGTGTAGTGGATAGCACATTGGACTTCTAATCCAAAGGTCGCGGGTTCGATCCCCGCAGGGGACATATTTTCTTTTTATGCATTTATATATAACAAGAAATTACAGTGTACTACCACAGTTCCTAAATTTTTTTGTATTTGGAGTGGCACGTTTTATATCTGTTCGACAATGCGAAAACCAAATATTTGTTTCCGACTTATACTAAAATAGTAGCAATATGCTTAAATCAAAGAAGTACAAGCCTTTAAAATTAATATTTTATTCAATCCCCTGTTTATGTTATAGATAGAATTCTTGAATATATTCATAAAATAAAAACTATATAAATAATTAGCATCTGTTATTCAGCAATAAAATGTATGTCAACGAAATTCTAAGTACTTTTTAGTTAAATGGCATTTGTACCTTCGAACACGTTTTCACTTAGAACAACTTATTCTCCCACGTTCACTTAATTTTCCTAATTTTACATTGGGAATTACACTACCTATTTCGGTTTTTGTCTAGCTTATACTGGGCGGTTTAAAAATTGACTCGTTCGAAAACTGAAGTTAAAGAATTTAAATTTCGAAACATTTACAGTGTGAAACCTTTATTATCCACGAATACGGGATAATTTTACGCTGAGTAACTTGATAAATACTAACACATTTTGAACACAACAAATTGAATGTAAGTGATGAACTGAAAGGAGAAGTCTATAAGGAAATATTAAATGAAAGAAACAAGAAAAAACTATACGATATAGTAGGAGAAGGTAAGGACTAGAACTTTGTAACTTAGTAGAGACCACTATGTACTTACAACAGAAGTTTCTAAGAGAGGTTATGTATAAATAAAAGGAAATCTTTGAACATGGAGAGGAAACATAAAAGAACCAATTGCATTTGTTACCTCATATAAAATAAGAGGCCTGATGAGAGACAAATAATTTGAAAGGTAACTAGAAGAAAAATTTGAAAGAGCTGTTAGAAGAAAATTTTAGAACAGAACAGAACAGAGCCAACCAGAAAACACCCAGACAGAAAACCTTGTTGGACGTTTAGCCTGGAGATGGCAGCCCCACCATACATCTTACCCTGCGATATGCTAGTAACATATCCAGGGGACATATTCACTACTAAATTGTCTCAAATAAGGAATAGCCGGACGGATCAAAAGTTGCTGACCACAGCTGTGAATAAAAGGAAAAACTACTTGTTACTGCGGAACAATTTAAAATTTGTGTATGGAATGTAAGAGGACTTGCACATAAGGAAATGGAACTTCAACGGGAACTTAATTTAATTGATGTAGATATTGCCATCGTTCCTGAGACTAAGAAGAATCTTAAAGATTCGACCAAATTGGCGGACTACGTATTAATATACAGTGGTGTAGCTGCTGGGAAGCGTGCAGCTGCAGGAGTAGCAGTAATGATAAAGAAGCGGTTGAAAAACAGGATTCATAGTTACCAGTTTGTAAATGAGCGTATATTAACAGTACGGTACAAACCGTAAGGGGGTACACAACATTGGTAGCTGTATATAGCCCAGAAAATGGTCGCAGAGAAGACTCAGAAAAATTTTACAGGATCTTATAGAAAGTTGTCAATAATATACAAGTGAATGATTATGTGATAATAGCAGGTGATTTCAATGCACGTGCTGGAAACTCCCCTATAAGAAATATCATGGGATGTCACGGCGAAAGAATGGAAAATCGAAATGGACGATGGCTCAACGATTTTGCCACATTCAACAATTTAAGGATAACCAACACATTTTTCCCGCATAAAGAGATACATAAATAAAATATACTTGGCAAGCAAGAAGATCTCGTTCAATAATTATGTTTTAGTTAATGGGAAATTAGGAAACTTAGTGGAGGATACCTGGGTTTTTAGAGGATGTGACCTTGGGTCTGACCATTTTCTGCTCATATCAAAAATTAGTATTCCAGGTAGGTGGAGAAAGGTTCGATCTACAGAGCACCAGTGCTCCAAACAAATTTTAAAGTACACCTCCAAGATGAAAGTATAAGATACCTGTATCAGACCCGGTTGAGTCAGTTTGCACAACCAAAAACCCATCAGTAGTAATATAAATCAGCAAAGGGGTAACATGAGAGATGTCATATCACAAGCAGCATTTGAAGCATCGGGGCGAGACGAAAAAGATATGGAAACCAAGGCCTACAGGTATGGGATGGCGATATTAGACAAATAATAGATGCTAACAAGCAGGCATACATGAAACATTTAACCTTAAACACTGCTCAGACAAGGTATGAATATAAGAGCTGCTGTGCCATTGACAGAAGAGAAGTCACGAAAATCAAGCGAAGTTCATGGGATAAATATGTAAGTGATATAGAACACGATGTAAACGACAGGCAGGACAAGGCTTACAAAATATTAACGCATTTAAATCGAACGGAAATGGATAACCTGAAGGTCAGTAATATCTCAGAACAGCAATGGCTTGAATATTATGAGCAATTATAGACCCAGGATCAACTGGAAGAAACAACTTTTACTGATATCAGTGATTGTGTGGACCCAACAACAATGGATGAATTTTTAGCTGCTCTACACCGCTGTAAGAATAGAAAAGCACCAGGTACTGATGGGCTGAACGTAGAACTTATAACGTGTGCACCAGCCTTGCTGAATGATCGTTTGCTGCAGTTCATTAATCTATGCTGGAGCACTGGTCATGTTCCTGATGATTGGCGGATTGCAAAGGTAATTCCCATATTCAAAAAAGGTGATCGTAATGACTGGAGAAACTAAAGAGGAGTCAGCCTTCTTAATACTTCATATAACTTATATGCATCTATATTACGAACACGGCTGAATGCGATAACGGAGACCATACTTTCAGAGCCCCAGAACGGTTTCAGGAAGGGCAGATCATGTATAGATTGTATATTTACAATAGCCCAGCTCACTGAAAAGCGTAGAGAGTATAAGCTGCCCACATACATAGCTTTCACCGACTTCGATAAAGCTTTTGACAGAGTAAACCAGAGCAAACTATGGGCAGTAATGGCAAGGAGAGGGATCGCACAACATCTAATTAGAGCAATACAGATTCTGCATATGGAGAATAAAATCTTAATAGAAGCAGGGAGACCGAGACCAGCTCCTAGAGTTGGCCTGATCAATTGTGGAGTACGACAAGGGTGTCCATTATCACCTTCCCTTTTTACTCTGGAAAATCCACCCTCTATGGAGGCCTGCCCCATGGATTCTGGAGGGGGCCAACTGTTGCTTGAGAATGAGCCTTTTAAGAGAAATTCCAAAGTATTACGATCTCCAGGAACAAATGGATCACAAAGAAGTTCAAGTGAAAGAAGCTCTTTTAATTTGGAGGAAGAAAATAAGGAACTCAGGAAAAGGCCGAGTGAAGTAGAGCTTCTAATCGAAAAGTTAAAGAAAGAAGTACTTGATCTCAAATTGAAAAATAAAGCACTAAAAACCGCCCATTTATCAAAGGAGGTTGACAAACCCAAAAAGACGATTGAGAAGAAGGTACAACAAGAGAAAGAACACAGAGTTGACAATGTCCAAGAATACTATACAGATGAAGAAGAATTTGCTAAGGAAACAGAACGGATTAGAACCAAGAATGTAACCAGGAGAATGAAAAAGAGAAAATCTGAGGGTTCTCCAGAAATTGAAAAAAATTATGACACATTACCTATTAAAAAAGTAGAACTGAAGAAGGTTAGGCTACCAAAACAAAAGCAACCTCCACCAATTAATATAGTTGGCATTGAAGACTATGCAACAGTAAGGGCACTATTGAACACAAACAAAGAAAAAATAACCAAAATTGTCTCCATCAATAATAATGTGTGGAAAATCAACACTCAAGACTCAGACGCTTATAGATCTCTAGCTACAAAGTTGAATTAAGAAGGACATTAATGTACACCCAAGAAAGATACCTGTACACCTATGAAGACAAAAGGACAGGCCCATCAAGGTAATGGCTAGAGGGCTTCACCCTATTGTTGCAGTTATTCAGCACCCCTTGCCGAATGCAACAAGCGTTAGTACCGATTCAATTAAAATAAGTTTAAATAGTCGCGCGACGGAAAATTATTCGTACTTTGGTCAGCGTTCCCTGAAGTCACCGCCCCCCGTCCCTTTTCTAGTAAAGCTTTTCGCTCGACAAGTTCAGTCAGTCTATACCATCAAACTGTGCTGTGAGCAGAGTCGCCCGTCGTCTCCTGGTGGGTACTATGGTTGGAAGTCTTATCACCAAGGTAATTATGTTTTCTTGGTTATCTTAAATCTCATAAATCAATGCTGGTGACGAACTATATTCGTCTGTAACGTTTGTAAAATAAAAACTTGTATTTTGTAAAAGATTGTAACTCATAACCAACCATGATGTATTTTGTTTGTAATAGTTAGCCTTGAGAAAAAACCCATTTTCAGCCAGTTAGTTTAAAGAAAATGAAAGATGTGTACATTTTAGCATTTGTCACTTTTTATAGAATTTGATTTGTATTTTTGGGAATTGTTATGACTATACTTTTGTAAATTTTGCAATTATGTATTATGTGACTTAACGTGCCCGTGTAGTAGCTGGTAACCTATACTAAAGAGTTTGGAACTTTCAGCAAAGCTTGGTTCCACGTATGGGCCCACGAACGTGAGAATATTGATTCGCCACATGATTTCTTCATACTCTCAAGAATACGTACGACGGCACGCCGTATGAACAGCGCAGAAACACGGCTTCCCATGACTGGCTTACGCACGGTGTGACCAGAAACAGCAGCCCGCCAGCAAACGCAACTCACATGTTCAAGTAACATTATTATTCATTAGTTATATTCACCAGCAGTTTCCAGTTACCAGATTACTAGTCAAAAGGAAGATGAAGTAAATTTATCATTTTGTGCAATATGAACTTGTATCTTTGCAAGGACTTTACAGTATAAAAAAAAAGTGTTAAGAAATTTAATGAACGGATCATAGCTTGTACGCTATATATTACGAGCTCGTACAAATTGTAAACTAGCATTGACTTCTGAAATTATTGAATTTTATAACGATTTCACCCAATATTTAATTGATGCAACTATGGAAATTTTAATAATTGGTTAATCTAGTACTTGAATTATGTTATTGTTGAATTTTTGTGATTTTTGGGATTTAATTTATTCTGTATTTGGTCGACTCAGTAATTCATCTTTCTCTGGCTGAAACACAATTATATAACGTTCTAAGGTTTATTTTTATTCTAAAATAAACGGGTGCACCTTGACTCTGCTCACTAGCTGCTTGTACTGAGGTTTAATTTTATACACACCCCCGCCTTTAGGTAATTATGTTAGACATTAAGACTATTTTAGGAGTACTTTATATTGTGTAAAGCGACATAAGTAGTAGTAAGTATCTTCATTGTTTCTGGTGTATGTTGTGTGCCACGTTTTTGGGGCTCAGCAGTGTAACGTACCACACTACCTGTAGTAAAGAAGAAATATTAGAAGAGTTACAGCAGAAAGCAAAATTGAAAATAGTTTATGCTGTCAACATTATTAAAAAATAAAGGAAATTGGATAAAGATGGATAACAAATAATATGCAAGAGAGAGCTCCCTCTATTCATGCTCACGTTTGACAATAAAGAAGATGGGGGAAAAATTTATAACATTGAGTCTATCCTACATATGAGTGTCAAAATTGAACCCTTAAGAAAAGCTACAAGCCTGATATCACATTGTAAAAATTGCCAAGGTTTCAACCATACAACCAAGTACTGCCATAGAGAACCTAGATCTGTAAAATGTACAGGTAAGCACGCTACAATTCAGTGTAAAATAAATAAACATACTCCACTAAAATGTTTAAACTGTGGAGGCCAACATCCAGCAAACTATCGAGGTTGTGAGGTAGCTATGGAATTACAAAATATTCGCAACAGAACCAGTGGATTTCAACAAAGATATAGAAAACAAGTGGAAAAAAGTATGGAGCTAACGCACGTGGTACAAAAACCTCAGGAAAGTAAAGAAACTGGAAGCAGAACATTCTCTCAAGTGGTCCAGTCTAGACCAGGTAAGGGGAAGGAAATAGAGGAAAGTAATGTATTAGAAAAAATATTAAGAAGGCTAGAAGCTATAGAATACCGTCTAGACTCTAATGATAAAAATTTGAAGATGTATACGTGAACCTTGTAGATATAAATAGTTATTTTAGATAATATGAGTAAAACTCTTAGAATAGCAACTTGGAGTGCAAATGGATTGTCACAACATATTCAAGACCTAGAAATACTTTTGAATTAAGAAAAAATTGATATTTGCTTAATATCTGAAAGTCATTCCACAAAGACATCATATGTTAAGGTACATGGTTATCTCTGCTATTCTGCTGTCCACCCAGCAGATAGAGCAAGAGGAGGGTCAGCAATATTTGTAAAAGAGGACCTTCAACATTATGAAATTCTCAAAGTAGAGGAAGAATATTTGCAAGTTATAGCCATTAGGATTCAAGCTAACAGGTACAAAGAATACAGTGTTGGTGCAATCTACTGTCCACCAAGATATAATTTGAAGCGAGAAGTGTTTATACAACTGTTTGAAACTTTAGGTGGGAACTTCCATTATTGGAGGAGATTTTAACGCCAAACACTTGTACTGGGAATCAAGAGTAATTAATCCTACTGGCAGCAGGAGAAACCCTGGGGTGTGACTTTCACTCCGGAGGTAAACCTACATACTGGCCTGCAGACACAAATAAACTACCTGATGTTATTAATTTTTTGTGACAAAAGGGATTTCTGAAAATTATGTTCATGTAGAAAATGATGAGAGCCTTTCCTCAGACCACACACCGGTTATAATGACAATTAGTGAATGTATAATTACAAACAAGGCATCAGTCCCAAAATTAACAACTGGTAAAACTGAGTGGAACTTGTTCAGTAGCCTATGGAAAAAACACAAACCTGCATGTACCTATTAAGATCCAGTACAATTAGAAGAGGAGCTTGAGAGATGTATTGACATTATACAATATGCCGCTTGGGATAGTACTTCTATTAGTTATAAAAAAGGAAATAAAGAAATTAATTATCCAATTGAATTAAGACAGCTGATTAAGGAAAAAAGGAAGGCACGTAAAGATTGGCAGAGAAATCGAGCACCAAATTAACAAAAACATTTTTAATAAATTATGTAATAAATAAAATCATTCATAAAAGAATTCAAGAATGAATCAATTAATAGGTACTTAGAAAATTTATCTGCCCTAAAAGATACAGATTATTCCTTTTGGAAGGTAACAAAAGGAATCAAAATACCTAAAATGCAAGTTCCCCCAATAAGAAAAGAAGACGGATATTGGGCTAGAAATACTAAGCAAAAAGCAGACCTCTTCGCGGCATACCTAGAGAAAACTTTTCAGCCTCTCCCTAGACAAACAGCTGAAAAAAATATTTACCCTATACACAAATGTGATGATTCTGTCCTGTGACATTTCTGAAATTAAAAAATGAAATTAGAAATAAAATTAAAAAAAAAACACCAGGTTACGATTGGATTACTGGCCAAATAGTAAAAGCCCTACCTGAAAAAGGACTTAGGAAGTTATTGTACTTAATAACGCATCCTTAAGGTTGAAGTATGTTCCTTTACAGTGGAAGGTAGCTGAAGTTATTATGATATAAAAACCAGATAAGCTACCAATATCATTTAGACACCACCAGATAAGCCACCTATCGGAAGTCATATAGACCAATTTCTTTGCTTCCAGTAATTTCAAAATTGTTTTAGAAACTACTACAAAAAAGACTTAAGCCTATTATTGAAAATAAAAATCTTATCCCTGATCATCAATTCGGCTTTCGACAAAGGCACTCAATGATAGATCAAGTGCACAGGATTACAAATATAGTAGAAAATTTACTTGAGAATAAAAAAATATGCGCAAGTATCTTTTTGGATGTAGCACAAGCATTTGATAAGGTATGGCATGAAGGTCTGGAGTGGAAATTACAAAGAGACCTACCAAAACAATATTACAAAATACTCAAATCATAGGTAACTGAGAGTCATTTTCGAGTGAAATATGAAGGAGAATATTCTGAACTGAAGAAAATAACAGCTGGAGTTCCGCATGGTAGTGTTTTGGGACCGGTCTTGTATTTGTTAAATACAAGGGACCTTCCTACTGTAGAAGATGCAACCATTCTCACCTTTGCAGGTGATACTGCAATTGTAGCGACTGGAAATAAAATTGAAGAAGCTGTAGTAAAACTTCAAAAATCCTCTGATGCTGTGAGCAAATGGACCAAAAAATGGCGCATTAGATTAAATGAGATGAAGTCAGTCAATGTAAATTTTACAAATATAAAGATTGGTCATCGGATACTAGTCATAATTAATTCTTTACCAATTCCTTATGCTAATACAGCTAAATATTTAGGAATGACATTAGACGAAAAACTTAAATGGAAGGAGCACGTAAAAAGAAAAAGCAGGAGTTGAATCCAAAGTTCAGAATAATGTATTGGCTGTTGGGAAGACAATCCCAGCTGTCAATCCATAATAAATTGCTGTTGTATAAGCAAGTGCTAAACCCTATCTGGACCTATGGGATACAACTCTGGGGCTGTGCAAAGAAATCAAACACAAGTGCATTGTTGATGCGCCATGGTATGTAAGAAACGACAACTTACACAGGGATTTAAAAATTGAACTTTTTATTGAGGAAATAAAAAAGCAGGCAGTGAAGCATGGCAACGCGTCTTGCAGCATGTACACCCTGGGATACGGCGAATGCTGGATACAACTAATGCAGCTAGAAGGCTGAGACGAACTAAACCACTTGATCTGATTTATATATTGACGATGTCATACAAAACTGCCAGATGTGTCTTCCAGACCATTTTATGATTGGTCACTCTACAATTGACACTTTATTGTTTACGGACGATCAAGCTATTCTGTCGGACTCTGAAAACAGATTGCAGATGGCTATACATTTGTTAAATGGAATCTGCAAAGACTCTGGATTGCAGATATCCACAATTAACACCAAGGTGATGGTTTTTTGTGGAACTGTTCCCGTACGGGCTAAAATTGTTATAGTTTGTAAGTAGGGGGAAAATGAGGTTCCTGACTCACAAAGGAATGCCGCCTTTCTTAAAAACACTTAAAAAACGCTAAAAAACAAGATCCAAGGGTGCCGCCGTTCCCACGCTCCAAGATTTTTTCCCACGCAATCCCCCACCAACCAATGGACCACAGCATCCGCGAATTTCCGCGAATGGACCGCGAATTTCCGCGTTTTTTTTTTGTATATCAAGGGTGGGGTGGGGGTGGGTGGGGGTGGAAGTGTAGGGTGGGGGTGTAGGGTGGGGTTCAATGCACCACAGCATCCGCGAATTTCCGCGAATATAATTTTTTATTTTTGTAATTAAGCTGATTTGCATTTCCCGCAGCATCCAATGGACCACTTGCATATCAAGGGAGGGGGGTCAAACTTGATGTGTGTTATAGTGTATATTGAAACTATATGATCAGGGTTACCAACCTTTGTATTATAGTATATAGATCAAGTCTGCCAACATTTTTCTGTGGCGGGAAATTCAAACTATATAAGCAGACGCATTGTAGTGTACATTAAAACTATATGATTGTTGTCGACCACGATATCAAGTTATCAACTCTCTCTCTCTCACACACACACACACATTTAGCATGAGCAGACGCAGTTGTCGAGCACGATATCAAGTTATCAACTCTCTCTCTCTCCCTCTCTCACACACATTTAGTAGATTACTGTTGCATCTCTCTCTCTCTCTCTCTCTCTCTCTCTCTGTGTTTATGTAACGTCTCTCTCACTCTCTCACTTCCAGGTGAATGTACATATTAGCGGTCATTGACGTGACTTTACATCGATTTAGAAATTTATATTTAGCAAAAATATTAATTAAGCGTTGTCATGTGTCATAAAATTGTATGATTTGATTTATAGTTTTATAATGTAATTGTGTGTGTGTGTGTGTGTGTGTGTGTGTGTGTGTGTGTACTCCCATGGGCTAGAAAGTCGTTCCTTCAATCGTCTCGATGTGCTGTTTCTAATAATTTTAGCTTCTCATAATCTTAACGTACAAACACATTGCGGTCTCTCTCTCTCTCTCTCTCTCTCTCTCTCTCTCTCTCACATTTTAATGTAAGTAACTATCTCTCTCTCTCTCTCTCTCTCTCTCTCTCTCTCTCTCTCTCTCTCTCTCTCTCTCTCTCTCTCTCTCTCTCTATCTCTCTATGTCATCGGTTTTACATCGAATATATAATCTTATTAGTTTATAATATAATTACGTGTGCGTGTGCTATTACAGATGACAAGTAGAAATCCATTCTTTCAATTCGTTGACGGCTTCACAATAATGTTAGTCTATTGTGTGTGTACTATGTAAATTGTTTGTACATCAATGAATAATATAATCGTACTAGTTTTAATGTATTGTGTATTGCTGCAGACGTCGGCAGAAATTCCCTCATTCAAATCGTTGACAGCGTCAATAAGGTGTGATTGAATCTTCCGGTGCACCATTCCCCATAAGTTAATGTACTTTACAAAATAATTGCTCTTATGTTCAGAGGTTTATAGAGAAATAAATTAAAATAAACCATAATTTGTTTAAAATGATTAAATATATATATTCACACCACTGTACACAAACTTAAATATGGTTTACAGACCATTTGTATAGATCAGGTCCGCCAACATTTTCTGTGGTGGGAAATTCAAACTATATGAGCAAACGCATTATAGTGAACATTAAAACTTTTAGCAAAAATATTAATTAAGCGTTGTCATGTGTTATAAAATTGTATGATTTGATTTATAGTTTTATAATGTAATTGTGTGTGTGTGTGTGTGTGTGTGTGTGTGTGTGTGTGTGTGTGTGTGTGTGTGTGTGTGTGTGTGTGTGTGTGTGTGTGTGTGTGTGTGTGTGTGTACTCTCGTGGGCTAGAAAGTCGTTCTCGATGTGCTGTTTCAAATAATTTTAACTTCTCATAATCTTAATGTACAAACACATTGTGGTCTCTCTCTCTCACATTTGAATGTATGTAACTATCTCCCTCGCTCTCTCTCTCTATGTCATCGGTTTATAGCTGTCATCGCTATCTCTCTATGTCATCGGTTTTATATCGAATATATAATCTTACTAGTTTATAATGTAATTACATGTGTGTGTGCTATTACAGATGACAAGTAGAAATCCATTCTTTCAATTCGTTGACGGCTTCACAATAATGTTAGTCTATTGTGTGTACGTGTGTGTGTGTGTGTGTGTGTGTGTGTGTGTGTGTGTGTGTGTGTGTGTGTGTTTCATCTCTACCAGTTTCATTCGCTGTGAAACGTATGTCGAACAATCCGACATATCTCCGAGTGTGGAAACCTTACCACATCTGTTTTATCAAATTGTGTTGTAAATTTGTCAAAGTAAAACAAAATACAAACGTTCTTTTCATTCTTTTATCCGAATGTAACATCTCTTTGTTAGTAATATGCACGAATGACGTGACTTTATGTGAACTTCAAAGGGCTCAAATGTTTCGAAATAAAAATATGTAAAACAAAAATACAGAATATATGAAATGTATATTAACAAATGTATATTTACAAATAAAGTATATTACAACTCGGGAAAGAGTGGTACGTAATTTTCGTCTACCCAATCTCTCATAAATCTTCCATAATTTACCCCCCCAGCATGGTCGTTAATAAACCGTTTGTAAATATTTGATAAGTCCTCTTTAATTTCTGTTTCACCTTGAGACCGCCAATCGGAGCGACGTTGTAATAGCTCCCTGTTGTGTGCCACCTCAGTCGCTTGCCTTTCTAGCCAATCCGACATGTAACTTTCAAAACTGTCCACGGGAGACATTATACTTGTCTGAAACAAAGACATTCTCGGTGTTTTATCGCTTTAATGTATTATCATGACCACACAGTGCTGGGTGATTATAGTCCTAATCCAATGTCAAAAATAAAAAATATATAAAACAAAATACAGACGTTCTTTTCATTCTTTTATTCAAATGTAACATTCGAAATTTTGAACGTTACAATCTGTATGAGCAGACGCACTATAGTGTACATTAAAACTTTTAGCAAAAATATTAATTAAGCGTTGTCATATGTTATAAAATTGTATGATTTGATTTATAGTTTTATAATGTAATTGTGTGTGTGTGTGTGTGTGTGTGTGGGGGGGGGGTACTCTCGTGGCCTAGAAAGTCGTTCTCGATGTGCTGTTTCAAATACAATTTTATTTTCATAATACTTTTTGTACATATAGACATTTTACATAGCTCATAAAGCATCAAACACTATATCCCTTTGTTGGCTTGTAATTATTACTAAACAGAAATACATGCTTAGGATGAAATATTTGTTATAATAAAATTTTAGTAAAAAGATTAATACTGCAAAAGCTGATTCAGTGCAGAAACTTTGATACATTTAGTATGGTACACACTGTTATGTGAAAATTTTTAATTTCAAAATACGACTATATGTTATTTTATGTACGAAAAATAAACTTTCATTTCAATGTTTATACAAAAGTTATATTTTAATATATGAAAAAGGAATAATCATGCATATTAGAGTTTACCTTAGTTTTTCATAAAGTATTATTTTAATAATTGATGGCTTACATTTTATGTAAGTACAGTATCTATTTATCAACATATAAATTGTAGTAGTGATAATAATAAGTAATATTTACAATGAAACTATTTTCAAATACAAATGATGGTGGTAATGTATGATTTTAAAGACCTAAGTAGATTAAAATTATTAGTGAGCTAAAAAAAAAACTTCGTCACTAGCAATTTTCAATACGCTCTTCTTCATTTGGTACTTCATTAAGCCGTCCTTGGACTTTACTTTTATGGGGGCTTCATAAACATAAAGATCACTACCGCCGTTAATTTGTGGTACAATACTTCTGTTCAATGGTAAAACCTAAGACAAAGCATTAAATAAAACATGCAATCAGTATTAATGATTCAAAATATCAGTTCAATGGTAAAACCTAAGACAAAGCATTAAATAAAACATGCAATCAGTATTAATGATACAAAATATCACTGTTTTAACTATTAATACAAAATATCACTGTTTCAACTATTAAAGAATCGACTCCAGTTAATAAGTCGCCATGTGAATGTGGATTGGTTCAAATTATTACAGTGATTTTATCACTCCTAAACAAAACGACAGAGAGATGATTTACGTAAAGCAAATGAAACTACTCAATGACACAAGTCAGCCAGAGAAAACCAATGTAATATGCATTAGAACAGAGTGTGCTAGTTTATCCACATAAACTAGTACAGAAGTTAAGTAGCATGTACCTGATCTAATAAGTGACTGGGTGCACAGATTGTTACAGACACTCAGCAGCCTACACATTTGATTCATACATAGAATAAATCCGTACAAACATACACACACGCACGCACACACACACAACGATGTTTCTACTTATTTGAACAAGTCCTGTATTAAATTCAATAAATAATGCACTTAATAATGTTTTAATGTGGGCAATTTTACGTTTAAATAAAATCTGTAAATAGAATAAAATTATGTTCACTAATTAACATATTCACAATACTTCTGTTCAATGGTAAAACCTAAGACAAAACATTAAATAAAACATGCAATCAGTATTAATGATATAAAATACTGTATAATTGCTTACGTTTGACAAATAAGAGAAAAGACATACTTTACGGAATTTCTTGAAATTTTTGCAGTTAGCCTTCTGCTCATGTCCCTCACGTGTACTGGCAGCGTGTTTGGCTACAGTTAACCATTTAAATTCAATGTTCTGAGAAGTACACATATTCATCTTCTTGTTGTTAGCTTTCTGCTCATGTCCCTCTCGTTTACTGGCGGCAAGTTTGGCTACAGTTAACCCTTTAAGTTCAATGTTCTGAGAAGTATTCATCTTCTTGTTCCTATAATAACAGTACCTGCTTCAGTACCATATACATTATGTGATATATATACAAAAGAATTTCAACATGTTTGTCATTTCAACCAATTTGTACCGAGATCTAATTGTGTAAGAATAACTGTACCGCCCCATACAACTGAGAATAAATCCATACAAACATACAAACATACACACACTCACGCACACACACACGCACACACACACACACACACACACACACACACACACTTAACGATAACTATGTTGAACAAGTCCTGTATTAAATTCAATAAATAATGCACTTGATAATGTTTTAATGTGAACAATTTTACGTTTAAATAAAATCTGTACATACAATAAAATTATGTTCATTTATTAACATATTCAAATGTTTCATGTACACTTAACGATAACTATGTTGAACAAGTCCTGTATTAAATTCAATAAATAATGCACCTGATAACGTTTTAATGTGAACAATTTTACGTTTAAATAAAATCTGTACATACAATAAAATTATGTTCACTTATTAACATATTCAAATGTTTCATGTACACTTAACGATAACTATGTTGATTAGAAGTGTAATATAAAATACTATGAGAATAAATTTTGAAATTGTAGCAGACACTAACATATCAAGTACTGTTTTGGAAATTATACGCTTATAACTACAATCTGACGTTAAATAACACACTTGATAATGTTTTAATGCAAATAAGATCCAATAATTTGTACGTTCAAATAAAATCTGTAACTTCAAAACAATGTTCACTTATTAATGTATTCAAATCTTTTTACTCACCTCTTAAATGTTGATGTACACAATTATCGATTTCACAATGAGGTATGAAGGCTAATTGCAAATGATAAAATCGTTACTGCATTCTTCACTTATATATATCGATGTATCATACAACGGTAGGGTAGGGGGTAGCTCCCGTGCTCGTTTTGAAAGTAAATACTTTCTAATCCGTAAGTAGTGACGGTGCTTAATTACTATTTTTGCTAATCGATGTAAAGTCACGTACCCAAGGGTCATTGTCCGTGGTGGAAAACTTTCACCACTGCTTTAAGCTTTAAGAAGTTAGCGATACTGAAAGTATTTTCGTACATTAGTCAAAATTAGGAAAACAATCGAACCGACAAACATTATGAATCCCGTTCGTGGGAAGCCTGTAATTTCATGCTCATAATCAATTTTATTTTCATAATATTATTTGTATATATAGACATTTTACAAAAATCATAAAGCATCAAACTGTATATCCCTTTGTTGGCTTGTAATTATTATTGCGTGCTCTCTCTCTCTCTCTCTCTCTCTCTCTCTCTCTCTCTCTCTCTCTCTCTCTCTCTCTCTCACTCTCTCTCTCTCTCTCTCTCTCTCTCTCTCTCTCTCTCTCTCTCTCTCTCTCTCCTCTCTCTCTCTCTCTCTCTCTCTCTCTCTCTCTCACAGTAAGTTAAAAGGTAATATAATTTAAGGTGAGATAATTTATGATGTGTGTGTGTGTGTGTGTGTGTGTGTGTGTGTGTGTGTGTGTGTGTGTGTGTGTGTGTGTTTGTGTGTTCAACCCAACATGAGTGTGTTGCGTTCAACCCAACGTGTGTGGGTTGCGTTGTGTGCGTGTGTGTGTGTGTGTGTGTGAAGTTAACATGGCTTAGACAAAATACAGGCGTAAAGAAACAATTTGATACGTGAAGAGATAGAAATTTATATATATGGCAAAAATAGTAATTAATCGTCGTCACTAAGTAGCACTACTGATATATTTTAGGTATAACTGAATTTAAGCGCACGACCCCTTCAGTATAGACAACGTCCGTCATTTAAGGGTACGTGCGCGCGCGTATGCGTGTGCGTGTGCGTGCGTGCGTGCGTGCGTGCGTGCGTGCGTGTGTGTGTGTGTGTGTGTGTGTGTGTGTGTGTGTGTGTGTGTGTGTGTGTGTGTGTGTGTGTGTGTGTGTGTGTGTGTGTGTGTGTGTGTGTGTGTGTGTGTGTGTGTGTGTGTGTGTGTGTGTGTGTGTGTGTGTGTGTGTGTGTGTGTGTGTGTGTGTGTGTGTGTGTGTGTGTGTGTGTGTGTGTGTGTGTGGACAAGGCTCGCATGTACATTACGTTGAATAGATATTGCATCAATTGTCTAGTCTTCTGATACAGTTAACGTTTGAAGTATACTGCAACAAACAAGCGTTCCTCGTTGGTTACTGCTAACATATTTATAAATGAAAATATATACATTCCCAGTACAAATATAAACAAGTAAAACGCGTTCCAAGCGAGGCCGGGAAGAGAGTAAAAATGACATGGGTCCAAACGGTAGACGCGTAAGGCCATGTCTCGAAAACTTTCAAAGACATCTGCCAGCAGCATTACGTCTGTCAACAAATACAGATCATGGTAATCTCTAAACGTACGCAGATTGAATGCACTCCACACGTTTTGCTTGTGCTCGTAATCTGCGTCCGAAATAGACGATTCAATCAACCGGTTATCAAAGTGTTCACGAGCGGGCAGACTTGTTTCATTGAACCGGTCAATACTGTCGACGTACTCGTAAGGGTATAGCCCCTTGCGTACGAGCAGATTGGTCTGTTCGTTGAAACCCCGTCTAAGCATTTCCTCTCCAAGCAGAGGAAATTGTAGTGCGCACGTGTGTGTGTGTGTGTGTGTGTGTGTGTGTGTGTGTGTGTGTGTGTGTGTTTGTGTGTGTTTGTGTGTGCACGCGCGGACACAGACATAATACTAAAGCAGGTACTGTTATTTAAACAAATATGGTTCAATGACCGCTAATACATCTGATCTATACACTATAATGCCAAGTCACACGCAAAAATATCCTACAGTCCACTGTTTTGTTTCATACATGGAAATTTGCATCTGTCTCATGCTGAGTATAACACCCCATTACAATTGGAAACATAATAGAGAAGAATAACAATATGTAATTCTTTGTACAGTAATCAGAAATGTATTTAATGTAAAATATGTATTTCATTTTTCTGCATACATCTTTGCGGATTGAAATCTATGTATGAATCAAATGTGTAGGCTGCTGAAAATGTAAATTCTTGGATTAATGTTTGCCGGTTCGATTGTTTCCCTAATTTTGGTTAATGTATGAAAATACTTTCAGTATCGCTAAATTCTTAAAGCTTAAAGCAGTGGGGAAAGCTTTCCACCACGGTCAATGACCCCTTGGGTTAAGCTGGTGTTGTAGTCGAGTATAACGCCTCATTACAATTGGAAACATAATAGTGAAGAATAACTATATGTAATTCTGCGTATAGTAATCAGAAATGTATTTATCTGAACACATCTTTGTGGATTGAAGTCAATGTATGAAGGCCTGTAATATTATCTTGTGCGAAAATGTGTGAAAAACTCAAAACTTCTTGGCCTATAGCCATTCCCCTGACATCATCGCATTATAAACGTAACGTATACGTTGTCACACGTGTTGGCCACGTGATCGTAGCATGATTTTATAGTGCGCACGTGTGTGTGTGTGTGTGTGTGTGTGTGTGTGTGTGTGTGCACGGACACAGGCATAATACTGAAGTTGGTACTGTTATTTAAACAAATTATGGTTCAATTACCGCTAATACATCTGATCTATACACTATAATGCAAAGGTTGGTAGAGAGAGAGAGAGAGAGAGAGAGAGAGAGAGAGAGAGAGAGAGAGAGAGAGCACGCAATAATAATTACAAGCCAACAAAGGGATATACAGTTTGATGCTTTATGATTTTTGTAAAATGTCTATATATACAAATAATATTATGAAAATAAAATTGATTATGAGCATGAAATTACAGGCTTCCCACGAACGGGATTCATAATGTTTGTCGGTTCGATTGTTTTCCTAATTTTGACTAAAGTACGAAAATACTTTCAGTATCGCTAACTTCTTAAAGCTTAAAGCAGTGGTGAAAGCTTTCCACCACGGACAATGACCCTTGGGTACGTGACTTTACATCGATTAGCAAAAATAGTAATTAAGCACCGTCACTACTTACGGATTAGAAAGTATTTACTTTCAAAACGAGCACGGGAGCTACCCCCTACCCTACCGTTGTATGTTAAATCGATATATATACGTGAAGAATGCAGTAACGATTTTATCATTTGCAATTAGCCTTCATACCTCATTGTGAAATCGATAATTGTGTACATCAACATTTAAGAGGTGAGTAAAAAGATTTGAATACATTAATAAGTGAACATTGTTATTGAAGTTACAGATTTTATTTGAACGTACAAATTATTGGATCTTATTTGCATTAAAACATTATCAAGTGTGTTATTTAACGTCAGATTGTAGTTATAAGCGTATAATTTACAAAACAGTACTTGATATGTTAGTGTCTGCTACAATTTCAAAATTTATTCTCATAGTATTTTATATTACACTTCTAATCAACATAGTTATCGTTAAGTGTACATGAAACATTTGAATATGTTAATAAGTGAACATAATTTTATTGTATGTACAGATTTTATTTAAACGTAAAATTGTTCACATTAAAACGTTATCAGGTGCATTATTTATTGAATTTAATACAGGACTTGTTCAACATAGTTATCGTTAAGTGTACATGAAACATTTGATTATGTTAATGTGAACATAATTTTATTGTATGTACAGATTTTATTTAAACGTAAAATTGTTCACATTAAAACATTATCAAGTGCATTATTTATTGAATTTAATACAGGACTTGTTCAACATAGTTATCGTTAAGTGTGTGTGTGTGTGTGTGTGTGTGCGTGTGTGTGTGCGTGAGTGTGTGTATGTTTGTATGTTTGTATGGATTTATTCTCAGTTGTATGGGGCGGTACAGTTATTCTTACACAATTAGATCTCGGTACAAATTGATTGAAATGACAAACATGTTGAAATCCTTTTGTATATATAACACATAATGTATATGGTACTGAAGCAGGTACTGTTATTAGAACACAGCTGCGATGTTTATATTAGGGGGAAGAATTTGTCACCCACCGCAAAGGATTTGTTTCTCACATATCTATTAAAATATTTACTTTTATAAGGCGTTTTAAAAAGCAATTGTAATATAGTTAATAAGATGTAATAGTAATTATAAGTTACATATATAGCTGTGTAAATAAAATTTGAACAATAGTCAAATTTGATTTAAACCCACCTAGGGAATATATGCAACAATACATATATTTGCCCAGGGCGGTATGTTTTATATTGTAATTAGTATAGATAGAATAAGGAACAGTTTTATACAATTTTGTGCAGGAATTGACAATATCTAACCTGTCGAGAGGGACACCTGCTGTGGTAGCGTAAGTTACACCGTGTGTGTGTTTGTGTGTGTGAGCACGCTACGACATGAAAATATGGGGTGATGCGAACGACTTATTTTTTTGTCTGTAATCATGTCTTAACAGGATTATAATAAACTAATTACTTGTGTTAAACCTGTAAGCAAAGACTTACGCCAATTATAAAAACACCACTGCATTAAGGAATTCTTACGAATGCAGTGATATATAAAATATTGCAGAAATTTGCAATATTAAAGACGCTAATTAATTAATGTTAATTAAGGGTGTAATTAAAGAGTAATTAACATGTATGTTATATGCGCGTGAACAAAAAAATTACGCAAACAATGATATCGCGCATGCTACAAATGTGTTTACGAAATCGCTAAAATGAACAAAAAAGTGATTCGTAATTAAAAGGACGCTTTGCATGAAAGTTTACAATTTCTAACATGTCAAGAGCAATCCTGGACATGTCAGATTGAGTCCAGTATAAATACGACCGACAATTTTGGGGCATTCTCAGACTCAAGAAATCTACAGACGACGTTACGCTGCCCGTTGGGGATCGACACACACACACACACACACACACACACACACACACACACACACACACACACACTACCACACTCACACAAGACGTATGGAGGAACTCAGGAGCAACAACAACAACAACCCATAGAGACAGAGAACACAGCATCATCATCATCATCATCATCATCATAAAATTCTCAGGATTCAGGACGAGCACGCACACACACACAACGGTAACGGCAGCAGTATGCAGGTGATGACTAAATATTTATAATTTTGTTGTGAAAAGAACTTTCAGAAAGACTATTTTACATGAAGAGTAAGACTTAAAAATTGTAAATGTAAATAATAGTTAAAGTCAATAATTTAATTTTATAAGAAAATTTGAAAGTTACTAAATCTTTTGTTATATGTTAAACATTTGGGTGTGTCAATAGAGTTAAATAATAGTTTGAAAGTAAATATAATTAGTTTATTTTATTTATAGCAACTAGTAATTTTATGCTTAAGTTTAATATTATTTTTGTTTCTTTTTAAATGAGTTGTTATTAGCATTTGAAGATTGAATCAAAGTTAGACACACACAAAAATCAAAGAATTTAGACGACTTATTTAACATGTCTGTTTAGTGAATAAGGGTATATGATTGTTTAGTTTTTAGATGTTATGAACAGCCTAATATGTGTGAAACTTATAAAAGTGGATATTTGATCTATCTAATGTTTGAATTTTTTAATACTGGAATATTTTTCTATTAATGAATAAATCTTAGGATAATTATTTTTAAATGGTTTAAATAATTATTTCATGTCAACAACATCTCACTCCTCTTTAAAATTTATTTAATTATTGTGCAACTACATATACTTGACGCAACGAGAAACAAAAATCCTGGGACCTGGCCGGTGTACTACACTTAATAGTTGCGTTGAGTACATGGTTCTGTATTTGTGTGAATTTGTGAAATAATCGTAACGTTGCAGTATATTTTCTGTATTTATTTATATAGGCTTATTTCAGACTGTAATTGGTAGAGTTCATAAACAAATAAGGTTACATAATAAGTTCATACATAAAATGTTGATTATAATTAAGTTATTACGTATTTTCGATATATCAAGAAACGTTAAATAAATACATGGCAGGCAACATTTTCTTAATGTTTGGTGCGTACAAATTTTTGTATTATCAATTGCAGTCGCGGATTCGAATAGGTTATTCAAGGACGCAAATCTACCACGTTGAATACAAAGAACGTGTGTTTAATGTCATTTTTTTTAATAGTGTATTTTCGTTTTTTTCCCTGAACGCGCCACATTCAGATTCGTATTACCTAATTTAGCTCTCTGTTATGTTACTGTGGCTAAAACATAATGGTTCCATTTGCAATATTACTGTAACTCTGCGAATAAAGGTGAACAGTATTTTTACCGGTATATCCTAAAATGTAATATTATGTAACCGTAAATCTGTGTAATAATAAGTCCGTAAATCTTCAGTAGGCCTACACATGAAATAGTTACATTTATAAGTTTTACCAAAAGACGCTGGTGAATATCAGGATTTGCAGATCGCACGCGTTAAAAGCTCGAATGGCTTGTTCTTTTCACTTTGATAAAACAGGTATTCCTTTTAATTTCTGATTTACGTTCGGTTGTTTTCAAATCAATTTTCCTTTATAGATAATAGCTCGAAATATTAACAAAACAATACTATAACCTTTAAATTTAATCATTTTTATTCTGTTTTAATGAAGTATCTATTTTATTTTAGTAAATTAAGGAGACAATAATAATTCTTCTTTATTACTTATTGAAACAACTCTAATTAAACATAACTACCATTCACTGTACATTCGATACTTAATTAGTACTAAAACAAACTTGATAATAATACTGATGATTAGTAAATTTCAACGCATTGCTAACGACCTTAATAATGAATACTGCTGTTTCCTAAGTTACAACAAGATTGACTATTATAACATTTCCAATTGTACAACAAAGAAACCGCTTTTCACAGGTAACTTATCTTTGGACACATTTTGTGCAGTTATATATTTTTAATTCTTGTCCTACAATTGAAATTAAGTTACTAAACACTTTTCGTACGCTAACTATTTTCTTTTACAACTTTGATGCAAATAATGAAATAATTTCTCATTACACAGCGTAAACTAGTTTCAGGATTTCCAGGATCTAAGTTTGCCGACTGTTGTGAGAAAATGATAAAGTTCATCATTATTTGAATACGCATGACAAAACTATTCTTCATTTGCATCTACCCTTCTGCAGCCTGCGCTCAGCATTTTGAATAACAAATTATGTCTCAAGTAAAGATTTCGTCTTCTCTTTTCTCGAGCAGTCCAATACCTGCTCACGCGTCGCCTCTCTACGTCTGTCTGTCGATCAGTCACTTCGTAGTCATTATTTTTTTAATATAAATGTGAATCGCGGTGAAGCAGTCGAACAACGAGTTTGATAAGCCGGCGAGGTGGAGCGTTCCTCAATTATCTGTAGATTTCCGACTTGTTTGGACTTTTTTATATTTGGATCTTTAGAGTTAATTTTATAGGGGGCCTTCGCTGTTTTGATTCCTGTACTAATGTTTTCGATCATTAAATACTTCGGGTTGAAAATGATTGTTGCGGTTTGAAGAAAATTCCCTACCAGGACTGTTTTCGAGCATACAGGAGCCTATGTCTCCCTCGTCAGGCCAGAATCATTACTGTAGAAGTGATGGAACAGTGGTTAACTTGTTAATACATGCTCACAAGCCTTCACCACCAGCTGTGGCTCTGTGGTTCCTATTCTTCGTACTCTTCATTATTATTATTCATTCATTATTATTCTTCGTTCTACTCTTTGTTCAATCATTATTATAATATCTAATATTACGCCATCCCGAAGTCCTCCTACACGTGACACTCTATTCTAATTCTTCGCCTTCCCCTGGCCTATGTAACGTGGTCTTATTTCTATATACAGTGTCCACATGAGTATATTTAGTTTATTAAAACTGCCAATATCATGCTGTCCGTAGGTGTGGTAGAATTCAGCATAATGGTGCCTGCGTTAAAAACCACACTCATCAGTCTCCTTATCACATTTCTCTTAATGCAACTTACTAATCATTCATTACGATTTGTTAACGTACATGCGTCTGTGACAGATATTGCCACTGGCCACATAACAGCTTTATGGACAAACAGTGTCTTGATCAGTTCACTATCAGTCGTAATATGTTTTATTTGATAGATACATGCTTCTACCAATTTCTAAATGAGACTGAAATGCTATTCTCATTTGTTATAGGTTAATATTAATTAACAAAATTAATTAATATTAAAGATCGATAGAAATTCAGCTACTTAGGCGTAAAACCACCTTCACAGAAAAACGTTTTGCTTTGATACAGTGCTTATACGTGGAATAAAACAGCGCGATCAGTTCTGCGTGGATCCGGATCTCTAGTCAGTTTGACTTACAAACAGATCTGCTATACGAAATGAATTAAAAACATTATAAAAATCCATTAGTTTGAAATTACTTTTACAATCACAATTAGTTTGAACAAAAACAAAATAGTAATATTCTGAAATCTTCTATAAATTGTTTTAAGATTCTAAAATTTATATTTTAGAGCATACAAAATCTGAGAAAATTACGGTATATTTGATGTTTTCTTAAAAGTATCCGTGGACCTCCTAAAATATTGTCGCGATCCCCCAGGGGTCCGCGGACCCCACTTTGGAAACCACTGTTCTACGCTATGGAAACAATTAACAGTGTGCTAATCACATTATGTTTCAAGGAAGCAAATTAAGAGGTATAAGATTGTATGAGAAGCATAAGTGTGCCCCGAATTACTAGTTATGGTGACCCAACCAGGAATCTCTGCTCTCTTTGTACTCTTTCATCACCCAACTAGTTTTCACGTGTAGGCCTGCTGTAGTTGTTATACACTTTTAGTTTACCCACACAATTCTAACAAAAAAATTTTTATTACTGTACATATAATGAAACCGCGGTATTAGATGGTTAAGAAGTGGTTTAAAATGTTTTATTTCCATTACGTTCAATTTTATCAACGGTTTATTTACTATCAACAATGTGTGTGTGGCCTAAATGCTCTTTAAGTACCATTGATGCAATATTGTGAACGCTGTCTAAAACTCAGACATATGAACAGAAAATACTGTTTTTTTTTTTTTTTAATGCAGACGTGTGTATGGTAGTGTACCGAATACACATTAGTAAAGAATCTAAATATATGAAGATTTAATTATTAAACGCTAGAGTAGATTAATTTTTCTATTACTTCACACACACACACACACACACACACACACACACACACACACACACACACACATACACACACACACACATACACACACTTGTACAAACTAGCTCACGCGGAGTGACAGATTTCGTATTTACTTATATACAAACATAGTCTTGAAAACGATTTCACCCGCAAATAATTGTGACCTAATTTTGACAGGAAAGTTGTTATAAACGTGATATGCATGTATTTAAAATACATCGAAATATGAAGACTCAGTCGGACATGATCTCTAACGCAGTGACCATTGATAACAGTCATAATGTTGAAACTGTTATTATATACAGAACGTTCTGCATATTTGATCGCGTAAAACTAATATACACGCAATTCACTCTAGGCTATAAAGTTAATTAGAGCAGTGTTATCGGTTGATTGTTTATGTACGCTGTTACGAAGTCGTGGCACTCTGTACACCATTGCTGACAGGTAACAACGAGATAATATCACTCTGCCTAAAATATAAACAAACACATTAATCACACGAGCACGATGTTGAAACGTTCCAGTACAGAACGTTCTTCTAAATGATTCACAGCAAAGCAACCGGCGTCTAAGGTCAGAAAGTTGTCGTGTATGACTCATAGCAGTAATATAAAATATACTTTATTAAGCAGTTAATAAACACCCTAAATAAACATGATGTAATTTATTGTTCCAAAATAGTTAACACCGTAGTGAAGAATACAAAACGCCATCATGATCAATAGGTTACGCCTTCTCATTGCAACCAAATGATTGTCTCTTATATTCGTAATACTTGAATGTAAACTCTAGCATTCCATTTTAATCTTTTAATCTTGACATCTGCGGAATAAATTTTTTTGTCCTATCCTTCCTAATACTTCAACTTCAAGATATTTTCTGATAAATTCATTATGTCTTAAGTGCTATAAATTAAATCTCCTGATTCCCGTTTCTTATAATAACTTTCGTAGCTCCTTCATTTCTCTCAATACTTTAGTAACGGGATAGCCTACTTAGTGGGATAATTGTACTATAGTACTTCGAAAACATCTGATTATGTCCATAATTGGATCGCAAATTGAAAACAAAATCTAATGGGACGATATTTATTTGCTCCAGTTTCACACAGAGAAATACAAAGAATCCTTTGCGAGTCAACTTTTATGGTAATCCAGTCATGTATGGTAACAGCCAAATACCTAGGAATGAGACTTGATAGTAAGATGAGATTACAAGAAAAGATACAAAGCAAAACTGAACATTGACTTAAGTATACCCAGTTGTAGAAAAACTGGTTCTTAGAGAGTAGCCTAAGTTCGATTCTCAATACAAAATAAAATACTGTGTAATCAGATCTTAAAGCCTGTTTGTGTATACAAGAAGACTAGGTTGTTTGTGCCAAAAAGCGTCATACTGGAAAAATTCACAAACCTCCAGAAACAACGTTATACTATGCAACGTTGTAGCACTAACATGCAAACTACTCTGTGCTACATAGACAACGTAAAAGCATTACTGAACCGAGGTTTTGTGATTCATGATATGCTTAGTGAAGTAACAGGATCTTCCAGCTAAGTGTGAGGCCCGTTATGCGCCAATATATGATGTAATGACTTCCAGTCGTTTAGTAACGGGAATCTAGACAACCTAGAAAAATCAAAGGTCTTCGAGCCGTTGTAATGCTCAATTATAAAAAGAAATCAGATAAAATTTTAGAACACATTTGGTCGAAGTATTGACTGATCTAGAAAGAAAGAGTAATGGCAGGCCTTTTTTAGAAACAAATATCTAAAAAGTTATAACGTGGTAATAATTTACAGAATAATTTGATAAAAGCCAAAATTATTAATGTATAAGCCAATAAAAAAATATATTTCAAATTTAACATGTTTGCTTTAATAATTCTTAAAGAAGATACATTTTTCATTTAGTTTAAATTCCAAGCATATCTGTTTCTGATTGTTTCTAATACTTATAACAAGTATTATATAGACGACTGTTGCAGTTGTTGTTTAATGTGCTACATTAGGCACTGATGTCACTAACAGTCGTGCTCTCAATGTGCACGCTCCTTCAAATGCTGTACACACTCCTAGATAATGATCATCTATTTCTTCAGTAGACTCTTAACACAGGATGAATTTTAGTGAGGAGAGAATTCCAATACGATGGAAGCATTTTCTAAATAATCGCGCTTGGGAATTCTGAATTTTGTAGAGTGCCTAAATTTTGCGCCTGTTGTTTTGCGTGTAAGATCTGGGATTGCTTCAAGGTTTTTTGTAGACAAGTGTCCATTGATAGTCGATAGCTGCTGTTTTAGTTTTCGAATAATTTTTAATTACGGTTACCATTCGTATGTAATGTTTGGCTAAGATATAGGTGTCTTCCTTTTTGTTTCAGCTAATTAGAAATCCTTTCTTACCAAGCATGTCTGCAATATCATTGACCATAATTTTTCAGTGTAATGGAATTCATTGGAGAACAACCGACTTACCATGGACAAGTGTGATGAGATGAATTTGTAAAACTCTCTTCCACCTGAGGTCATAGGATACTCATTGGATAGCTGCTTTTCAATTAAAGTGAATGACTCTTATTCAACATGTCTCTTCTTGTTTGTAAATTTCCCAGTCCTGTTTAAAAGAAGTGCAGCTTTCTCCATTAAAATTTGTGGCAGCAGAGTGACAATAAGGTGCAAGTTCCTCCTGCTATTTCACCCAGTTCATAAGCAACCATTAGTAAAGACATACACACATTCCATAACGGGTGCATTTGTGGCAGCACAGTGACAATAAGGTGCGAGTTCCTCCTGCTATTTCACCCAGTTCATAAGTAACCATTAGTAAAGGTATACACACATTCCATAATGGGTGCAATTTGTGGCAGCAGAGTGACAATAAGGTGCAAGTTCCTCCTGCTATTTCACCCAGTTCATAAGCAACCATTAGTACAGCTATACACACATTCCTTAAGGGGTGCAATTTGTGGCAGCAGAGTGACAATAAGGTGCAAGTTCCTCACCCAGTTCATAAGCAACCATTAGTAAAGATATACACACATTCCTTAAGGGGTACAATTTGTGGCAGCAGAGTGACAATAAGGTGCAAGTTCCTCACCCAGTTCATAAGCAACAATTAGTAAAGCTATACACACATTCCTTAAGGGGTGCAATTTGTGGCAGCAGAGTGACAATAAGGTGCAAGTTCCTCACCCAGTTCATAAGCAACAATTAGTAAAGCTATACACACATTCTATAACGGATGCAATTTGTGGCAGCAGAGTGACAATAAGGTGCAAGTTCCTCACCCAGTTCATAAGCAACAATTAGTAAAGCTATTAACACATTCCTTAAGGGGCGCAAATTGTGGCAGCAAAGTGACAATAAGGTGCAAGTTCCTCACCCAGTTCATAAGCAACCATTAATAAAGCTATACACACATTCCTTAAGGGGTGCAATTTGTTTGCGTATCCACAGTTTCCATATCTGAGGGTTGTAAGATTTTATTATCATTTCAGTATTTTTATGGATCTACTAACGTAATTCCAAATTACAAAGTACAGGATAAAATTCTATAGATTTCATTCTGTGAGAAGTATGTTCTCGGTCTGTCAGGAGTTTAAAAGCACTTAATAACTCTTCCATATTTTCTAAAAAGTAACTTAAATTTTTGGCCACTTAAATAGGTGGCAAGGCTTTACTGTCCATATTTATTTCACTATACGCATTAATTTTGGTACTGTAGACCTATTTTCCTTTCTAGGAATTATGCGGTAGTGTCTTCTTATGTTTCGTTGTTCATAGATTCTATTGGGGTGGATTTAGTTTCTCCAGTAATTATTTTCAAACCATAATTTTGCGTACGTAGTAACTTCTCCAACATTTTTGGTGAAGTAACATAGGTCTAAAGTATGTGTAGTAACAAGTAATCTAATTCTTGTTTTTCTGGGAGACTCCCATTTCATTTCACTTATTTCTATAAGGATTCCCATTCTTCTTAATACTCCATTACTTGTATCACTCCTATGATATTTTCATGACACACTATTATCCAGTATAACTGTAAAAGAGGCTGTATAACTCCTAATGCACGGCAATAATCCTAACCAATTGTCAATTATTATCATAGGGAAATTCGGGCTTCTCTCTTTCCACCCCAGACTAAAGACTTAAAATTTTGTATCTTACATATTTATCTTCATTAGATTCCTGTCATATACATTCATGATGTACTTCCAGGGTGATTTATATTCTATTTTTGAAGTAGGCCTACTTGAAATTCTTATGTGTTTTATGTCGAAACCATATGACAAGATCATCGGCTTACATGGCAAATTTGACACGCGGTAAGCTTATGCTAATGGCAAAAACTTTATTGTAAAGAAGAACGAATTTTAAATGATATTATTTTTTTCACCGTCTGAATTGCAAACTTAATGTTGATGTACAAATAGAAACTAAATTTGTTTAGTGTGGCGTAAGCATTTCTGTAGTGCTCACCTCCTCTACGGTGTTCTTGTTTTCTGACAGACTTCCTAAGGCCATTTACACTTGTGAACCATTTGCGGCAGCTGACAAAATTGTATCGTTTCCTATGAAATTATCTGCAATGTTGTCCCACCTGCGAGCGCTATGTTGGCACCTTATGCGGAACAAATTCTGTTCGTTTAGTTGTAAAATAAAAATTAGAATCCTCTGATAAGTCTGCGAAACGTAGGTAAAACTTCCACTTAACTACTCTTACTTATCTAAAAATCAGACCTTGTCGCTGAAGGAGGCATGCATATCTCCTGCCTCCTTCATTCCTTTGAGTGCATTATACCTTACAGGTCCCACCATCATCCGCACATTGTCCAAGTATTTCCTTATCGCTAACCTTTCTAGCTTTTCTTTATCAGTTTTCTTTTAAAACTGTTTAGAATAAATTCATTCATCTGAACATATGGGAAAGGAATTTTACTTTTCTGTTTACCATACTTTCAAAAGTGTTTTTCAGTTTAACTTTCCTCAAATATTCAACATTCGTTTTCCTCCGTTGCCATTTTTTTTTTTTTAATTATCCTTCTCCACTTTTTTAATTATCCTTATCCTTAACCACTTTCCTTCTCTTTCTTCTCCAATATATAGCAATCAATCCTTAAGGCCTTAAGGCAGAGTACTTCAAATTTTTTTCAGAAGACTTTTAAATCCATATTTACTTCTGAAAGGTTCGTTTTATTCTGAGACGCTTGTTTAGCAGAAATCTTAGATTTCTTTTTGTTTTTTAGATGGGCGGCTACTTTATTGCCTTCCGTAATCACGCGCCTGAATTAGCAAATTGGCAACTGATTCGGTGAGTTTCTTGATTATCCGCAGGTAAGAATATTGTGGATAGCGTTTAATTTCACGTCGATACACATGGCAAAGTAAACGCCAATAACGAAAGCTGTGACAAAATCACTCAAAACAAAAATTATCCCGGCGAATATTGTATGAAATACTCTAGGTAACAAAGTTGTACAAAAAAATTATTCAGAATAAGTATCAATGTGGCCATGATTTATATTGAACACTCTTTTTTATAGTAGCCAATCCTTTAACGCCCTAGGAGCTTGACAAAGGTGCAGTAGAGGAGAAATTACGCTTAAGTCCTAAGCCCCGTAAATGTAACAATGATGAAGGATAGTTATTTGTGTTCAGCCGCTTGACCTGCTACGTCACTTACAACTACCGGAGAAAAGTTTTCTGTAATACTGATGTCATTACAGAGAGTATAGGGACTAAGAATGACGTAATACTAATCGAAGCAGAGAATAAAAGTGAGGATGGTTTTACTGAGAAAAAACTACATAGTGCTGAGATGTACGGAGCTTCTTAGCGACTTTGAAGGTTGCCACTACTAACCCGCAGCACGAACACTCGCTCACACACACACACAACGGTCACGCATACACGTTTATAATTATTATTCCGGTTGTACAATGTTTACACATTTTCCGGAACCAAAGATTACAGAAAGAGATTGAATTCTCATCTTCCACCGCTGCTTGTCCATCCAAAGATCTTCAGTTTCTAGTTCCCTCAATATAGTCTGAACTTCTTCTGTCCAGGTGATGAGTAGTCTTCCTCTTTTCCTTCTTGCTGGTGGGGCCCATTCCATACTATTTTTGTAATCTTTCCTGTGTAATTCTTTTCGTGTGTCCATAACATCGTAAGTTTTTTGATTGGATAAAGTCAACAATTGAATTTTTCACATTTATTCTGTCCTTAATGACTTCATTTCTAATTTTCTCACGTCTGGATACTCTTACCGAACATCTTCAAAAGTCCGTCTTTGCTGTCATTAATTTTGTCCTTGTGTGTTTATTAGCAGTTCAAACTTCTGAGACGTAAGTCATGATACTTCTAACAATGGTTTTAAATATTTTTGTTTTAGTTCCTGTTGTAGTTTGCTTATCCAACAGGATTCCATTTAATGTAGATATAGCCATCTTTTCCAAATTAATTCTGTATTGTATTTCTTTGTCTTGCTTCCCACTGGCCGTAATTTTCACCTCTAAATACTTGTATTCCTCTGTATATGAAATCTTCACCATGTCTTCTTCCAATATCAAGTCTTGATTAAGGTTACCTATTGCCATGCATTTTGTTTTATTCATATTTACCTTCCCCATTTCCGATATTCTTGTATCAATTTTCAGTCATGTGCCCCATGTCGTCAAAATCTTGAGCCAAAAGTAATTGGTCATCAGCAAACTGTAACGAATAAACGCTATCACCATCAGGTGGAATTCCTATGTTCCTGCACATTTTTTTCCAAGTCTTTATTGCTTTCTCCGTAAAAATTGTTAAAAGCGTGGGTGATAGACAACATACCTGGCATGAACCTTTGGTCACTTGAAAAACTAGTGACTAATTCTTTCCTGTTTTTATTCTCGATATTGAATTGCTTTAGAAATTTTGTATATCTTTTATGGTAATGAGGTTGATACTAGTTGGTGTTAAAGCTGTCCACAGATTGGCTAACGGTACATTGTCATAGGCTTTTTCGTTGTCAACAAAAAAACTAAACAGGTTGTGATCGAACTATTTTCTTTTCAATTATTTGTTGTATGGAGAAAAAATGATTTATAGTAGATCTACCAACTCTGAAACTGCTGCATACATGTTTATAATGTCTTAAATCTTTAGTAAACTTACAATTAAAATTTCATATTTAAATTAACATTACATTTAAATAAATATATATTGAGTAATTGAGTATACATATATATAATCAACTAAACGCTATGCAACTCACCGTCTGTGGCTTTAGTAAATGTCTTTTTATACAATTGACATGGTTCGGGACACTTGTCCCATCCTCAAAAACGTGGCTTGGGCTATAAGCGGATTTATTCCATTAACAATATACATATATATATATATATATATATATATTTACATTATTCAAAGATGTAATAAGTTGGGATGGGTTTGAAAAATAATTTTGATGTTTTCTGAACACATCTATTTCTTACACAATGCAGCTATCTCCAATAATAAAAAAGTTCCTCGCCGATCGACTTTTTGCCCTCAATAGACCACCTAAAAAAAATGAGCCGAATGTAACAAAATATACTTTTCTTTGCTTCAGTCAATACATTGATGCAAATTCAATGCCACCTAGTCTCAACGAACAACTATTGCATAGATCTGCAAGCTCACAAAAAATAATTTCAATAAAGTGTATGGCATCCCAGTAATGGCGAGTTGAGGCAGTAAACTAAATAAAACTCCTGTTTTTCTCAGTATAACAATTTCTATTAATTTTTTTTTGTAGTTATATTTGTTCTTGTAAATTTTTTAAAGTAATCCAAAAGACGCAAAGTAGCATTATTTATAACGCATGACAGTTTTTTATGATTATATTGAAGTTTATTTTTCGATTACAAAACTTTAAAATTAGCTAGTGTAGGCGAGCGGTTTCTCCATAAAGACAATGTATTTTCCTATCTCCCCCATAGTCTCATGTGACAAGGTATAGATAGAAATGTAATTCGGATCCCTGATTGGGTATTAAACAATTGGTGGCACGAACTCTGGTGGTGCCTAACCGAACCTCACACTGGAACCCCTGTGCGCGGACCGACTGTTTATTGTTCGTCTATGTGCTAATGTCGTTGTGCCTCTGTGTATTATTGTCGACATGGATAATCCAACTTTCATAGACAACATCACGATAATAGGTAAAACACAAATACATCTATTTTTAGTGTTTCATTAATTTTTTCCAAAATTATTACTATTTTTCGTCAAATTTCGTTAGAAATTGTGTTTGTTGCCGCATCCTTCAAAATCTTACCTTTTATAGCTCTGTTTGACAACACACTGTTTCTTATACCTACATTGTTTAAAAAAATATTTTATATTAAAATAAATTATTACTTAAAAATTTCGTTAATAATTTCCAGCTTACTAATGGTGTCAGGAAATAATTTGTAACTAAATGCGATAAAAAATAATACAGTCTACTTTCAGAGGTAATTACAATTTGATATCTTATTCTTTCAAGAAACTCGAAGAGTTATTTATAAAGACAAAACTAAATACATACATAAAACTGAATGTACGGGATGAACAAGAGAGAAAGTGAGGGGGAGAGGACTGTGTGTGTGTGTGTGTGTGTGTGTGTGTGTGTGTGTGTGTGTGCGTGCGTGCGTGCGTGCGTGCGTGCGTGCGTGCGTGCGTGCGTGCGTGCGTGCGTGTGTGTGTGTGTGTGTGTGTGTGTGTGTGTGTGTGTGTGTGTGTGTGTGTGTGTGTGTGTGTGTGTGTGTGTGTGTGTGTGTGTGTGTGTGTGTGTGTGTGTGTGTGTGTGTGTGTGTGTGTGTGTGTGTGTGTGTGTGTGTGTGTGTGTGTGTGTGTGTGTGTGTGTGTGTGTGTGTGTGTGTGTGTGTGTGTGTGTGTGTGTGTGTGTGTGTGTGTGTGATCATAATCGCACTTCCTTTAAGACGTTCACTAAATAATCGTACTTACTGGTATTATTTCTAACATATTCTGTTCATAATATTTAATAACCAATTTGAATACACAGTTTCACGACAGAATATGTGCCGCTTACTTGAGTCACTGCATAATTGAATCTACAGTTCTATCAGATGAAATTGACGAACCTTATTTTATTATCTAGACCTTAATTGAATCAGTTTCTGAAATCTACACCTCGTTCTGGTAAGCGACAATTAAAAGAAAAATGTATGCGACGCACAGTACGATACGACTTTCAATATGATTCTTTTATATCCACATACTTTCTATATATGTAATTTCTATCATATGTAAACACTATTGACACGAATGTATATGAACATATATGATTCATACACAATACGCATAATGTACTTGAACGCTTAGTTCTGTGTGTGTGTGTGTGTGTGTGTGTGTGTGTGTGTGTGTGTGTGTGTGTGTGTGTGTGTGTGTGTGTGTGTGTGTGTGTGTGTGTGTGTGTGTGTGTGTGTGTGTGTGTGTGTGTGTGTGTGTGTGTGTGTGTGTGTGTGTGTGTGTGTGTGTGTGTGTGTGTGTGTGTAAATCATGATCATGTGCGTGTGTAACTCACTTGAACGATACAACGACACACACACACACACACACACGATACTTCTTAGTTTTAACTCGATCATGTGACATTGATCTGTCTGTTTGTCTATTTGCAAATTTGGTGTATTTCTCACAATTATAATTGTTGAATACATAAACAGATTTCCGTAAGACTTAGCACTTGTGTCCACACTTTAACCCCACTTACTCTATTGTATTTACCCCACATCATTTTCACATTGATCACCCGATGACAGGGGGGAGAGAATAATAAATACGACGGTTCAAAATTTAGGAAAACATTTCAAAAATTCATGTGGTGTGTCAAAGGGGTGTCAAATTAAAGAGGCATTTAACCACAATGTTAATAGCGTTCAGATTTAGATATTTCAACATTTTGGTAGGCCTACACTAAAACCCAGAAAGTGTCACAACATTAAAAAAAAATCATAAAAGTCCATGCCGTGTAGGCCTATCAAATTAAAACGAATTTTAACCAAAACCTAGATATAGTAGGCATATTTAGTTTTGGAAAATTCGAAATTTTCAAACGGGGTGAAGTTCATTATGTACAAGCGCATAGTTCTATTACTTGGAATGAATGGCCTTGTGACGATTTAAATTGTAACAGTAATCGTAAAATAAAAAAGGAAATTAAGTTTGCAAGCGATTAAGCAATTTTAATCTCACTATAATACCTAAAACCCCTGTATGTACTCAGTATGAGAATAAGAAGTAATTAAGAAGTCCAAAGAAAAATTAATAAAAAGACAAATTGTAAATAGTTATTATTGTCATATTTAACCCTTTGCTTGTTATCAGGCGGTGACCTGTTAATTCCGGACTCGACATGTCTTCCGAGTCGTCTGTAATTTAGGATAAGATAAAAATCATAATGTTAATAATTAAAAAATCTGAAGACACAGATAGACGTTAAAATAACTCACTAAAAATGTATACGTTTATTAAGGCATAGTTTTTGTAATTAAAAGTGTTAACTTAAATAAAGGTATGGACTATATTCTCGCGGAGTAGTTGCCCCTCTCTTTTGTTAAGAACCAGTCGAAGCGGGCAGAAAAACTCTCTCTCGCTATGTTGACCTCACACAGTGCAGACGTACGAGCGAAAGCTGTGATAAAATGTTGTTAGTTTGTTTGTTTAATTTAAATGTAGTTTAGTAACTACCACTGCTAAAAGCGTGTGACATGTACCATTAACTATAAATATGTGGTAACAAGAAGAAATAATATGTAACAACAAAAAGTAATAGTGTCAAGCAAGATGACGACTCTCTTCAAGAAGTAACTCAAATTTCAACATCATTCCTAAAGATGTGATCTGCAGGAACTGCTTAAAGACACGTATACCCGGCAGGAGATGCTGTTTAGGACATCCGAGAATCTGCATATACTTACACAGAAGAAGCTTCAATCTCCTCTGTGAACTTTCGACACCTTATTGACGAAGACCCGACCCAGATGATGACGGCGCGTATAAGGATTCCCAAGACGGACACCCCAGGACGAGGTTTCTACATTCCATTCTAAAGGTGACTCGATAGCCTGTCTATCGAGAGTAAATAATATTTGTTACACTACACACTTCCAAAAGAGACTTTTCAAAGACAATTAATTTTATGTAAACATTAAAAGAGTAAATCTAAGAGTTTACTGTAAAAAACTCAAACATCATACGTTGTAACGCTTTATATATTAAAATATCTTATTATTATTCCAAGTAATAGTACCATTCTTCAAATGGTTAAAGAAGTCTTGCAAGCTAAGATAATGAATTGAAAATAATTAAAAGTCTTTACTATCAAATACAGAAAGTCAACCCGGATCCGAGGTATAGCAAAATAGAGTCAATTTGATCCCAAAGTTTTATAAAAGAAATTAAGTACTTTAGTTTAATTAGTGATGCAATGGGATCTGTCAGTAACAGTTGTTAAATAAAGAGAAGTCGTCTTGTTACACACATAAAATGAGTGCGTAAATCAGTACAATACCTTCCCTTGTTTCCTTACACAGTTAGTAAGTAATTTGTTCAGTTAATTTGATGTGAATACAGTTCGTTACAACGTAGGCAGCCCATGTAATTGGCAGAGGTCAGTTAAGATGGGTTCCCTGGATTTGTAACGCGGCAATACGTTACAAAATTGCGCAACTCTGCTAATTTTTATAAAAGGTATTGTGTTGTTGTTATCTTGTAACAGTAATTGTGTACAGAGTGACCCAAAAAAAATTGCGCCACTCTGTAGCTTTCTTAATTTGTTAGTAAATTAAATAACTCACTGAATGTTATTGATCTATGCACTCAGAGAATGTAAATAATGTAAATTAATTTTCAAAACATATCTTATATCTTACGTATCTCAAAATACGTAAATGATAGTCAGTAAAAGTTGAAATCTCATTGTATGAAGATATATGCATGTACCTACTTGCATACTTGACTTGTAATGTTTGGTCAACTGAGCAATCTGTAACAGGTTGGTTTTATGACAATCCATGACCTGTTGTTTCTTGAATACTTCTGTATAGTATATGTTAGACATACACTAACATAAGTGTGTTGTCACAAAACTTTGTTAATAATAATAATGCTCCTGCGTAATATAGACCCAGTTAATTACGTGGAAAGAATTTCGTAATTTGAAATTGTGACAAAAATAAATAATTAATTTAATTGGGGAAAGTATATGAATGAATAGAGTCAAAGTGTTATAAAGGGTAATAGTAGTCTGTATTGTTGAATAAGATTCACCCTATGCGTGCCAGCTAGCCCCTCTCCGCTAGTTCGGACCTGTTCAGGAAGTAATCGGTGGCATTGTGTAGATAACAATGAGTAAGAGTAAAACCCCTAATTCTCACTGTCACACTCAGCCTACTTTTGTTTACTAAATAAAGAGGGTGAACTACATTCCAGAAAACAGCTGACCGGCTATTTAACCTTGAAAAATATGTGTGTGGAATTTCTGTCTCTCCCTTAGAAGAGAAATTGTTCTTTTCTAATTTGTGTAAATTATTTACTTGAGAATTTATCCTATATATGTGTAATATATGTGTAGTGTTGTAGAATTAATTTTAAGTACGTTTTAATGTGTTAGAACTAAGAAAAAAAATGGCCCAATTCAACCCGGATTTGTTATTAAAAGACGAGCTGTCTTATGAAGCTCTTTTGCGTGGACTACCCCATGCGAATGTAACAGTCGCGGAATTACGTAGGTCGATCCGCGAATGTGGATTTGATACACCCGTGCAATTAAATTACCTAAGCGAACTCGATTATGAAAGCGAGAAAGAAATTTGTAATGCCAAGTATAGTGAGCTTACCTTATTATCTCAAACCCTCCAAGACGAGAAATCTCCGGCAATAATTTTGCGGACTACCCAGAGAATAGAGCATTTAACAAGGCGAATGAAAATTTGTTGATCTGGCCTAATCTCACGGAAATACCTGTTGACGTACAAAACCTAGCTGACGAAGCTCTACGCCGCTTACCTTCAGTTATTAATGACTTAAGACGGAAATCCGACTCATTCAGGATGGACGAAATAGAGAGGTCCTTAATGAAATTACACATCTCCCCAGTACAATCTCCCACTACTGATTTATCTCCGCCTAACACTGATCGGAACTCACCCACCGTATCGCAAGTGCAAGCGAACCAAGAGCGAAATACTGATAAAGATTTAAATGCCCCTCCTCCCGAGGATTTTCAGTTTCGTCCCGGAAATCATGAAGTGATTACCTCCAATGAATCAAATCGTTCTCATAAAGGAATGACAACTATGAACTATAACGCGGACCTATACGGTAAAATGACTCATCCTGTGGAGAAAATCTTAACAGAAATCCCTTACACAGATGGATTAAATGTCTCCAAACTACTAACTTTCATTAGTTATCTCCTGCAGATGAAAGATCTACAGCAGCTGAATGACTGGCAAATTTTGCAAGTTCTGTTACCAATATGTAAACCCCCGTTGAAGAATCGTGTCCTAGAAGCCCTAACCTCTACATTTCCACTAGATGAGCTACATAGCTCTATAATAAAATACTTTATTCCCACCGGCATTTATGAGGAAATAAAAAGAAAGACAGTACTCCGAGTACAAGGAAATCAGGAGAGATTAGCTCATTACATCTCCGACATCAGGGAGTCATCTCGACTACTACGTGTAGACTGGAACGAGACACAACTGGTCGACACCATTTTAATAGGAGTGTCACCTGAAGAAAGATCTGGTCTATCGTTGATAAATAGACCCAATACAATTGCTGATCTAGAACAGTGCAGTATCCATTCTTCAAATGTATGGTACTCCGATCAAAATAGACTAGCAATGAAAACCGCTGGAACTAATAGAAATGAATGGCGAGCACTAGTGCCTGATGTAACAACCTCTCATGAAAGGCAAGCTTTTAGTAAACCTCACCATGTGCGCAAATCTGGTAAGTTAAGTATAACTTCATATAAAGCGGAAGCAAAGTACCCACCTCGCAATAAACCCACCTGTTATAAATGCGGCAAATATGGGCACATAAGAAAAGACTGCAAGAGTAAGCCATTGGAACGGAATCACCACACTTCAAAAAACATGTAAGGCAGGGAGACCCGAAATCCTGTGTCTTCCGCAGCTACTCGAAATCTGGTGAACGCAAAGAAACTAATAATAATAATAATAATAATAATAAAATATTTTATAACCAACGTGGAAGGAAAAGAAGCTCGAAAGAAATCGATCCCTATGTGAGAGAATTTCGTGAAAAATGTAACGCGATTAATAAATGTAACTGGACTAAAAATCTATTACCATTAATACGAGTTGACTTAGGCGTTACATCCACCATCGCCTTAATTGATTCGGGATCTAGTAGAACTTTAATCAGCCAAGAATTAGCGGACATATTAGCGAAACACCATCTAGTAAAACGGAATCAACCGGTGAATATAAAGTGTGCTACCGCTGATAAACGTAATATAAACATAAACCTGAGCATTACCGTTAAGGTCAAAATCAAGAACCTAAGCTGGATGTTTACAATGTTAGTATGTAAGGAATTAGGACCTGATTTAATATTAGGTGCAGACTTTATTAGTAAGACAGGAATGATTCTTGACATCTTTGAGCAAAAATATTATTTCCGATTTGACCGTACACGGAAATATAGATTTAATAGTAATAAAGAAAAATATTGTTCATCTAATGCACATGTTATACACCAAGACTCAGATTTGTCTCACCTAGAAAGAAGAGATAGAGTGAGAATACTGAAATTAATAAAAGAATTTTCCTCGGTTCTTACACCTAAACTAGGACTCACTAACCTAATAGAGTATAAAATTAATCTGACCGATCAGAAAGTAATACGCCTACCTCCGTACAAGTTGTCGCCTCCCAAGATGGAAGTGATGCGAAACCATATCAACAAGTTGTTGGACCAAGGAGTCATAGAACCCTCTACGTCCCCATATTCTTCACCCTCCTTTTTAGTACCAAAAGGACAAGATAAACACAGATTAGTTGTGGACTATAGGCAATTAAACAAAAGAATAGAATTTGAATCAATCCCTCTCCCAGACATCCATAGTGCCTTTCATTATTTCACTAAAGCTATGGTCTTTACGGTGATGGATCTGAATCAAGCATTTCACCAAATACCCCTTTCTGAGGAATCAAAACGTCTAACCGCATTTGCTGTTCCTTTTAACTTGTACAAATTTACTAGAGTACCCTTTGGAATATCTCAAGGAAGTTCCGTATGTAGTAGACTATTAGAAAGGATATTTCACGATATTAAATTTAAATATGTGTGTCAGTATTTGGACGACATCGTTATATATAGCGAATCTATGGAACAACATCTTAAACATCTACGCGAAGTGTTATCTCGGTTACTAAGAGCAGGATTGACTGTTAACCCAAAGAAGGTAAGTTTTGCCGTCCCTCAGTTTTCTTTCTTAGGACACATCGTGAAAGCGAATGGAAAGTTAAGCATTGACCCCGAACGAATCCGCGCGATTAGAGAATTTTCACCCCCACGAGATGCAAAAGATATAGCCCGATTTTTGGGAATGGTAAATTATTTCCACAAATATATTCCCCATCTTGCCGAAATAGCAGCACCCCTAAACTCCTTACGAAAGAAGGGAACGAAGTTCGAATGGAGCTCACTACATCAAAACGCGTTTGAGCAACTTAAAGAAAGTATTATATCTCCCCCAGTTTTGCAACTAGCGGATTTCACGAAACCTTTCGTAGTGCAAACCGACAGTTCCAGTGTAGCGTTAGGTGCAGTGATATATCAAGAGATAGATAACTGTAGACTACCTATTAGTTATGCATCACGAACACTTAGCGATCAGGAAAGAAAGTATTCCGCATATGAATTGGAATGTCTAGCAATTGTTTTTGCGTTCGAGAAGTTTAAACCCTTCCTAGAACATAAAGAATTCCTTTTGGAAACCGACAATCAGGCGTTATCTTGGTTATTAAATCACCCTAAACAGTTAGGACGAATTGGAAGGTGGATATTGAAGTTAAACTGCTACAAATTCAGAGTGCAGCATATAAAAGGTACTCAAAACGTAGTCGCTGATACCCTGTCCCGTATGTTCCAGTCGCCCACTAAAACTCCCGAAAACAAAGAAAATCCGGAAATAGCACATGCTAACGCCGTAATTACTGAATTCCCCCTTGCCTTTACAAACATTGCCCTGTATCAACAACAAGACCCCTCACTGAAGCCTATTATAGAACAACTTACGCAAGGTATTAAATCCGAGAAGTACGTATTGAGTAGAAATGTACTATGTCACAAGATAAGAAGCGGAAAGGAATTAAGAATAATAGCCCCGGATGTAATTAAGCCCATGCTGATGGAATACTTCCATTCATCTACCATAGGAGCCCATATGGGTATCAATAAGACAATACATCGTGTTCGAAAGGAATATCATTGGAACAATATGAACAGCGAAATAGCCAACTTCGTAAAGAAATGTACATTATGTGCCCTCAGTAAACCGGCCCGAAATAATCAAGTGAGCCAAATGATTTCAGAAATCCCTAAGACCCCTTTTTCTAAACTTTATCTAGATTTCTCAGGTCCATATCCACGATCCAAATCAGGCAATACAATGTTACTCATCTGTGTAGATTCGTTCACTAAATTTGTTTGGATGTATCCCATGCGACGAGCATTAGCGTCGACGACTGTAAAAATATTACAGGAAAGACTATTTAAAGACTACGGTACTCCAGTACGTATAGTATCTGATAACGGTCCACAGTTTAAAGCGAAAGAATTTAGGAATATGTGTTTCAAGTTAGGGATAGACCATATAACCACTACTGAGTATCGACCGCAAGGCAATATTGCTGAAAGGTATCTACGAAACCTCAAATCTGCGCTAATCGCCTATCATGCGAACGATCACACGTCGTGGGACCAAAACCTATCCTGGATTCAATATGCTTTTAATTCAGCTTATCACGAAGGTCACAAGTCGACCCCGTTTGAGTTACTGTACAAATACCGACCAAACCACCCTTTGTCCACAAGATGGAATATACACGATCTGCTGCCTCCGCAAATAACGGATAAGCAGATAAAGCGAATATGGAATAAAGCCCGCTCTAATTTAAGAGCAAACTTAGTGAAATCCAGAAAATACCACGAGAAAGGTAATCATAACAATTCAATTAGGTACCAAGTAGGTGACTTAGTAATGTACAAGACTCACCCCACTAGTAGTGCGATTGATAAGACCACCTCTAAACTATCATTCCGATGGTGTGGCCCTTACCGAATCCAGAAGTACCTAACTCCAGTTACAGTAGCCCTGTGCGAACCTGCGACTCGAAAATATGTGCGGAGAACGCATATGTCACAGCTAAAATTGTATAAAAAGAAGAGACGGAATAGTATAACCCAAAATAGAAAAGGGAATACTAGGTAGTGAAGTAAATTATACTTCTGAAACCGTGGAAAATGTTAAACGTAGAGTTTGGAAATGAGGCCTGATCAACCTGAGTTCCCGTTCTGCGAAGCATACATTAATGAATACTCATTAACTAGATGAGAACTAATACTCATTAACTAGATGAAATGGAATGGAATCAAGATAGAATTCTAAATAGCAAAAATTTAGAAAATTACTCTAGAGAGAGAGAGTAAGACAACCAGAAAGAAAAAACCGGTAGTAGATTTAAGTGATAGAGATAAGAAAGAGTTTTGTGTTTTATTTTGTAAATATTAAGTGTGAATAGTAAAAAAAAAGAGTAGTTAATAAGAATATATAAAAGTAGATTGTGTTGTGGAGAGGAAGCAAGTAGATCTAACGCTAACCAATAACTATGTGAAAGAAATTACACACACTGACACCATTCATACTCCAAGTCCCCAGATATATATATAAAAAAAAACCGTAACGTGCAAATTAAGCGGTGGAGTATGTGACGATTTAAATTGTAACAGTAATCGTAAAATGAAAAAGGAAATTAAAAATTAAGTTTGCAAGCGATTAAGCAATTTTAATCTCACTATAATACCTAAAACCCCTGTATGTACTCAGTATGAGAATAAGAAGTAATTAAGAAGTCCAAAGAAAAATTAATAAAAAGACAAATTGTAAATAGTTATTATTGTCATATTTAACCCTTTGCTTGTTATCAGGCGGTGACCTGTTAATTCCGGACTCGACATGTCATCCGAGTCGTCTGTAATTTAGGATAAGATAAAAATCATAATGTTAATAATTAAAAAATCTGAAGACACAGATAGACGTTAAAATAACTCACTAAAAATGTATATGTTTATTAAGGCATAGTTTTTGTAATTAAAAGTGTTAACTTAAATAAAGGTATGGACTATATTCTCGCGGAGTAGTTGCCCCTCTCTTTTGTTAAGAACCAGTCGAAGCGGGCAGAAAAACTCTCTCTCGCTATGTTGACCTCACACAGTGCAGACGTACGAGCGAAAGCTGTGATAAAATGTTGTTAGTTTGTTTGTTTAATTTAAATGTAGTTTAGTAACTACCACTGCTAAAAGCGTGTGACATGTACCATTAACTATAAATATGTGGTAACAAGAAGAAATAATATGTAACAACAAAAAGTAATAGTGTCAAGCAAGATGACGACTCTCTTCAAGAAGTAACTCAAATTTCAACATCATTCCTAAAGATGTGATCTGCAGGAACTGCTTAAAGACACGTATACCCGGCAGGAGATGCTGTTTAGGACATCCGAGAATCTGCATATACTTACACAGAAGAAGCTTCAATCTCCTCTGTGAACTTTCGACACCTTATTGACGAAGACCCGACCCAGATGATGACGGCGCGTATAAGGATTCCCAAGACGGACACCCCAGGACGAGGTTTCTACATTCCATTCTAAAGGTGACTCGATAGCCTGTCTATCGAGAGTAAATAATATTTGTTACACTACACACTTCCAAAAGAGACTTTTCAAAGACAATTAATTTTATGTAAACATTAAAAGAGTAAATCTAAGAGTTTACTGTAAAAAACTCAAACATCATACGTTGTAACGCTTTATATATTAAAATATCTTATTATTATTCCAAGTAATAGTACCATTCTTCAAATGGTTAAAGAAGTCTTGCAAGCTAAGATAATGAATTGAAAATAATTAAAAGTCTTTACTATCAAATACAGAAAGTCAACCCGGATCCGAGGTATAGCAAAATAGAGTCAATTTGATCCCAAAGTTTTATAAAAGAAATTAAGTACTTTAGTTTAATTAGTGATGCAATGGGATCTGTCAGTAACAGTTGTTAAATAAAGAGAAGTCGTCTTGTTACACACATAAAATGAGTGCGTAAATCAGTACAATACCTTCCCTTGTTTCCTTACACAGTTAGTAAGTAATTTGTTCAGTTAATTTGATGTGAATACAGTTCGTTACAACGTAGGCAGCCCATGTAATTGGCAGAGGTCAGTTAAGATGGGTTCCCTGGATTTGTAACGCGGCAATACGTTACAGCCTCGAAGAGAAGATCAGTCCACATAGGGTAAAAAGGTCAAAAATAATCAAGGGGAAATAAAAGAGTTACATCCCTGAGAGTATTTGAAGGAAGGAAGGTAGAGTTATCTGTAGAGTGCCTAATGTGTGTGTGTGTGTTTGCAGCATTTCAAATAATAGAACCATACAACTATGCACCTGTAAATGGTGAACTTCACTGTCTCTAAATCTCAAACGCTAGACTTATACTGTTTAACAGTGGTGGCTGGTGGTCGAAATATTTGGGGGTTGCAGTTGGGTTGGATGGAATAAAACTGTTCTATTCTCTGAATAGAAAATGTCCAAGTCTTCTCCCCTTCAAACAATACACAAGGAAAGCAAAATACTGCAATGTTAGTGTCACACCTAGGTAACCACGAATATTTATTGTATGAATCTTTTCTAAATTTACGATTAAATATTCTGTTACCTGATTTTACACTTTGATTAAAATTTGAAAGGTCTGGTGTAGGCGTACCTACTCTCTTAATTTCAATTTTTTCCTCAGTAGGACGTAAATTGAACGCAGTTTTCGGTAACTTTTTCGACAGAATTCATTGCGTCCTAGCAGTTAAATATAATAAATATCTTACACTATGACACCTTAATCCTTTATATGTACTATTATTTACATTTGGCGATGAACTGGATTGACACTAACAACGAACTTACAAATTCCAACCTGGCCCACCAAGTGTTATTTACCAACAAACAGACTGGTGGCGCCGTGAAGTACAAGCGGGCTTCGCAGTCCCTAATCACACCAAGCGAGCCTATACCGCTGTAATAGGAACAACCGAGCCTGGCCAGCCAGAGCACTTACTCCATTGTGTTTCTTCGTATACCAAGCGCGTCACAGCTGGTGCATACACCCGTGATACACCGCGGCATGAGTGTGTACGGTTTTTAGTAATTGCTTTGCGCTTTTCAATCGGCAAATGATTAATTACGATGATTCAGCTTCAAAAACTTTTATTAGTTATGGTTTTATTCATAATTTTATAATGTAAAATAGAATTCGGGAATTATTGGGGGTTGTACAACCGCGCAACCTAAGCACGGGCCGCCACTGCTGTTTATAAGAAAACGTATCGAATTATAGTACTGCTGTGCTCAAAATTATCTTCACTGCGGCGTGACAGACTTATCGGTAAAATGAACGAGGCGCCCATTGTAAATTTGGTTTTTGTGTAACATTGGAACAATTTTACTAAGGCATATTTGGGCTTACTTGATCCTGGGCCCTTCAAGAAACGTCCACATTATTTCATAATCATTCCGCGTTTTCCCAATCTCTGTCGTGATATTCCATATTTTCCGTAGTCACATCTTCTCCATCCATCCGCGATGACCTAGATCTACCCACCGCTTCTAGTTTTCCTCAGTCTTCGGCCAAAATCTTTTGCTTTATGTAATGTTTATGTCTTGCTGTAATTTTCATCCTCATTCTACTTCTAGTTCTCTCATTACCAATGGGTCAAACTCTGCAACTCCCCCACCTCACGTTCAGTAATTTTTCTTGTATACTGTTTACTTATCTTATGTTTTTCAATTCCATTCACCATTATAGTGCATACCATGGCGTTACATGTTTTTTCTTTTCAGTATTTCTAGTAATTTTACTGTTCTACAGAACCGAATTAAATTGTTAAACTTACATAAATCAGATAGCAATTGATGCTGATTTGTTGATCCTCCTTTCCAGCTTAGATCGTGATGGCACAATAGTTTCTGTAAGCGGGCCTTCTCAGTCAGAATAGGCCTACATAGTCTCTACCCCATGTCTGAGGTAAACTGGCGACACCGCGCCAATCTAGACACTGATGATGGCCTCCGACGGTAGGGATGAAACGTTTGCCAATAGCAACAGCTGTGGACCACGGCCTTTCAGCTGATAATAATAATTTTAACAATTATTCATTATTTCTTGTCAGATTTCTATCGTCTCTGCGCTCTTGATCATGAACATTTAGCGAGACTACGTTTTACTGAATTGGACAAATTAAGAATTAAGTAAACGTCAGATGGAATAACCAGCAAGTGACGCGTGCTTTCAAACAGCATTTGTCACGTAGGCCTGGTTTAAGCTTAAACAGCAGGAAGCTCCCAAACTACCGTCATTTTTAAACACGGTATTAAGTGGAATGTCCGATGCTTATCTATAGAACATGATTTAATCAGCTGTCTTTGATGAAATTTTATTTCATCCATTTAATTTAAATATTATGTTTTATTTTATTACATAGGCCTATATGTTAGAGTTCAGGGAGTGTCATTAGTAAATAAGGCTACAACCCAGTATGATTTGGACAAAGTGTTCGTATTTTATTGACCTAATAGATCTTAAAATTATGCAGTATAGTTTGAATTTGAAAAAGAAAATCATAGGCTAATAAGTTTCTTATTGAATTAAAAAAAAAAAAAAAAAAAAATTTTTGCAAGGACTTGCTGGCCATTAACCGCGTCTTTTAATTCATAACTTGAAACATAAATTGTGTAAAACGCGTTTAAGAAATCAGTTTGATAATAATGTCAACGTGAATATTCAATTTAGCCAATTCATTTGTCGGCTTTCGCCTGTAGAGTCTCGTATAACGTTTTAAGTCATGTCGAAATAGAAAAACGTCAGATTACTAGAAGCAATACTCACTGGAATGGTGGAGAATACTTCAGAAGAGACTATACGAGCACCTTACTCTTGTCAGATACGATACGGTCTTCAAAAGCAGTGTTTGGTTCTCATCCTTTAATAAATGGAAACGGTACGACACAGACACGCAACGACATGGACTGTATTTTTCCTCGTGCAGTGCTTTCAGTGCATCGTCTGAAATGGATTTGTGTCAATTATTTTATTGGGTTTTCGTCTTCACTGGTCGGCGCTGTCTTATCTTTGGATATGTTAATAATCGCGCGAATTAATTAATCAAGCTTATGAAATATGAATCGGTATTATAGTTCTGAAACTAATTTTTATCTTTACAAAAAAAAGGAAGCATACGGATATTCTGAGGTAATCCTTGGGGTTGTCAGAACCCACAATTTAAATCTGTGTGCTACGTTAGGCTAGACGAGATAGCGTGGTATCGGCTTCAGTACCAGGTAAATATTGGATGCTTGGTTTTACTTGACAGTTTCATCTCTGCAGACGCCATTAATCATCCGGCTATGTGAGAAGGGCGTCTAGATATCTTCATGTCATGTCTGTGTGGGAAAGGCGTCCAATAACTCGATTGTCGTAACTTTCATTTTTCTCGGCTTTCCGTTTACATCCCTGTTGTTTTCGTTAGGCCTAGTCGAGATTTTAATTCCACTCTCTATCACATTGACAAATTGTGCGATTTTGTTGAACGCTTGCTATGTCTCTTGCAGATTTGGTAAAATCTCCAGCATACTCCATTATCTGCACATAGTCTAATTGTCAAATATTGTTTCATATAATAGATGTTTTTTTTAATCGAACCAGTTGTACGTTGAATAATGTAGATAGCGTACAACCTTATTCCCTTTCCTATGTCTTTCTGCCAGTTATAAATTTTGCCAGCGTATTCCTCATCATTGTCTGCAGTAACGTTAAATAATTACTGTAACACGCCCATTACACTTGTCTGTCTAACTTACCGCTCACGCAGGGTGACAAAACCAAGACTCACGATCCATATGCGGCTCGGGGCACAATACTTAATGAGATTAAAACATACATTAAAACTGCTACAAACTTAATTTCAATTATTTTTCTACTGGAGTTAAAAAATCAAAATTAGATTTAATAAAAAGACGAAATTGTATTCATTAAAAGATTACATTTTATAAATAATTACTTAAATGAATATTATCCTTATGGAAATGAAATAACTGAAAACAAACTTTGTTTCAAATATGTTAACAAAACGAAAGTAAAGAAAATTAATGATTCATGTTAAGAAACGTTGAAAATCGTATTATAACAGAAGCTTATATTTTTTTAATTTAATTAATTATGTAACTAATTGTAATAAGTTACAATTAATATGTAACAACCAATATGAAACCAGTATGTTACAACTAATATTTAAATAATTAATAATTAATTAGTTACAAGTTGTTAGCGACGTTGTAACTAATTATGTGAAGTTTTGACGAGAAAATTGTGACCGATATTTTGGCCTACTAAATTTTAGCTGTAGATACAGATGCTTTTAACATATTCAAACATATGTATATTTAGTACCAGATGTGGGCCTAGATATTACTACGAAACTGGCATGAATTTTGATCTTTAAATGGTGAATTAATTACCGAAGGTCAAAGAAATCGATCTTCTTCTTTCAGAGCGCTACAGCCTTGCATTATTATAACTAAATGGATCTCGGCTTCCTCCAATATTCTCTTCCACTCAATTCTTTCTCCTTTCAGGCGTCTCCAATTCCTGATCCCTTCCTTTCCAAATCTACTTCGGGCTCTTTCAACTTTGCAACCATCGCCTACTCGGCCTTCCTACCCGCCTCACTCCTCCCAAACAGGATTCTCTTTGCTTACCTATCTCGAGCAATTCTCTTCACACGCCTTAAACAGCTAATTCTTCTGGACTTGGCAAATCTTACTACATCACCTGCTTCGGGTACAGTGTCTCATAGCAAAGAAATCAATGCTCATAATTTTTATTGACACATTCTAAAACAATAACACTTCTATTACAAGAGATCTCCTAGTTAATGAATATATTTGAAACTAACAAAATAAATAATGCTCAGCACAAATAAACAATTAAAAACTTGACACTTCTACTAACACCGCCATCTAATACAATGTTATCCCTTGTAGAAATAGCTTTCGGAACTCCCTACTGACCGACAGCTGCCCACGTCACGAATTTTCATACCCAGTCAGTGTCACTTGTACCGTACAGTGTTATCTATAAAGGTTCAGATGTCACAGTTAATCAAGGCGTCTCTGGAAAGTGCACCGTTTGCAACTCTTTGGTTAGACGGCAGAACATTGTGTCACTTTGTTAACGGAACGAGTAGGCCTACATGACAAGCTTCATATGTGCTACGCCTATCGTTTATGTCAACTCGGTATAACAATATTAATTTCTATGCAAACAGCACAGTTTCTTTATACTTTGTTTTCGGGCGAACCTCGAAAAATTAAGAACTGGTTAGTGCGAGCTACGCACACAAATTCAATGCGACGTCCGTAATGCGTGAGGGTAAATTTCTGTACACTCAAAAATAAAACCATCGGGGTCTTATACTCGTCCGAAGTGGACCACATTTCTTAACCTTTTACTATCTTTGTCTATTTTGTTTTGTTTAATTTTAATAGATAGTGATATTCAAAGGTTCAAAAGTGTTCCTGTTATAGTGGCGAAAATTGTACGGTGAATCGTCATGAAAAATTCCTCATCCTGGTTCCTCTCTGGCAACAAAAATTACGTGAGTCTCGCAAATACCTGCCGTGCTGAAGTTGACTCTGAGGTGTGAGCACCAAAGGCCTATGAACACAATGCAAACTCGGTGTTACATTGTTGCCATCTGCCATTCTGTGTATAATATTAGTTGTTGATCTGCATACAATCCATTGTCTCAATTTGCAATTTTTCGTTTCCCATTCCCTGTTTTTCTTTGAGCGGTTATGTATTAAGTAGAATGTAAGTGGTTATTCCTCGTCGTAGTGTTTCCAGTTTTAAAGATGATTAAATTGACACATTAACTAAATTAACTATGTATCACTATTTGTTTTTAACTCTAACTTGCTTGCGACAGTGAAATGGCAAGATGTTTGTACCAAAAACATTTTAACCTATTTATTTATTTAATTTTATTTGTCTATTTATTTTATCCTAGACATAGAAAGCACCAAAAAGCATCACTTGTAAACAAAACATAATTATTTATCAACATAACAGCTTCCACAAAATAAATTAACTACAAAATATAATGGACCAATAAGACTATCTCGAAGTAACAGCCTGTTTCAAGGTAGGCTAAAATATTTAGCCTAGTCATAATTTGTTGTTTAGATCCCCGTGGAACAAGAATATCACATCTCTACCGCAGACTGTAATATCTGCATTGTTGCTACCTTAAGATACCATATTTCCTGAGATATTTTTTTCCAGTTACCGTGTCTGTTTTCCTTTTCCAGTTGGAGTGTCTGGTTTCTTTTTCGTATGCTTCTTGGTCATCGTTTTCTGCTGGTGTATGGATACCTATCGCAAAATAAAACCTCCTGGCCTGAGATATTATGCTAGAATGTGTAGAAACGTGCGTTTTATAGTAAGTAAGAAATACCACGACGTTTATAATAAACAGGATTTTCAGTGTGTATTTTATAACTAAAATATAAGCAGAGCAGTATCATTAGTGATATTATGGTAATAGTCTATGTTATTAGGTCATACTTCATCTAATAGCCTAATAGGAGTAGAATATTGTTAATAACGGGAATGCTGTTTTTCGATGTAACTTGTAACGTTCAAAATCTTTTTCGTATAACGTTAACAGCTAAAGTCAACAAAATTTCTTATATGCGCTCTCCTTCTGTGTGGAAGATTTACACGCAACTACGTTTTCGTTAGGATTATTATGATATGCCTCTTGAAACTGGTATCTATTCTTCTGGCAATTGCAGTCCAGGGAAGTGATCAGATCGACCTCTGTTTAAAATCTGTGTGATATTTCAAATTTAATTCTGCTCTCACATGTTTTTGGACATATTCATGGAATTTCCGTACCACTTATTGTAATTAATCCTTTTAACACTGTAGTCATATAGCTACTGTACCTAATCTTAATTAGGATATTATGCAAATACTAGAGGCTAAATTTTCTCTTTGCGTGAATACATGTGCCGTCTTCTTATGCACCATACCTTAGAAACTCTAGTCTAGAATTCAATACCATGTTGATCCAATAGTGCAGTGAATATTAAGTGTATCAGTTTCTTAGTTAAAACAGAAACTTTGTTTGTCTATGTTTGATGTAACGTTTTCGCCAGAGGAGAGCCTTGATGTAGACATTTTTGCAAGCGTTTACAGCAGCTTCACACCTCTCGGTAAAATCAGTATTCATTTACATGTAACGCTTCTACTTATCATTGCTCCTGTTTACTTGCAAAACAGACTTACGTAGTCCTTCCGTATTAAGCGGACTGTTATGTAGATCTATTATAATGTGGATCTATGTAGATCTACCTTTTATTGAAACACGCACATATACACACATAATTTGAGAATCTGAACATGGTGAGTATTTATACCCATTATTTTCCATAATTTAAAATGTTTTCCTCAGAAGGCTATAACCTGGACCTATAGTAGTTTCTCTGTTGGATACGCAATGAGCAGCCACTGCAATCTTACAGCCACAGACTATATTGGTGCTAAAGAAGATTAAGTTACTTAATGATATGTTGAATGTAATCGTCTTTTGGACACGCAGTGAACAAACCCGCAACTTTGTCGACTTTGCCCGTGTTAATACAAAAGTTAGCTAATTAACGTTACGTTAAATGGGAAATGTAATGCACTACATTACTCGTAATTGCTCTGGAAATAATTTCACTTGACTCCACCCACAAAAAGTCGGACAAATTTTGACCTACATGTACCATATTCTTTGAAGTTTCATCTTCTAGTTTTCTCCAGAAAGCTTTCTATAGTGCTCATGTGAGCAACATTGTCACAGGATCTTTGACATTCACTGTACGATCGAGCGTTTCCGTCCCCAAAATGGCACGCAACTTACATGTCAGAACTTTATTTTAGTCTCTCTGTTGGATACGCAATGAGCGGTCTTACAGCCATAGACTATGTTGGTGTTAAACAAAATTTAAGTACTTAAAGATATGTTGAAGGTAATCGTCTTTTGGACACACAGTGAGCAAAACTGCAGCCTTGCCGACTTTGCCCGTGTTAATACAAAAGTTAGCTAACTAACATTACGTTAAATAGGAAATATAATGCACTACTATATTGGTAATTACTCTGGAAATAATTTCACAAGAGTGTACATAGAAAGACATCTTATGTAAGAATGAGAACCGACACGGAGTGGTTGAACTCAAATTGTAATAAAATAAGAAATTAAATTTTTTTGTAATTGTAATCAAGCTTACAAACATACACATACATATATGGAAATGGATAAATAAATAAATATAGACATTTAAAAATTCCAAGTTTCTTGTTAAGAAATCATATCTTTTGTATACAAGTAAAATTGCAGTTCTGATGAATATTTTACCGGCTGACGTTCAGCATCGTCAAAGACTTCTCATGTGCGTACATTCCGTCTGCGATTGTACAGATCATGGGGTGCTTGGAAGTCATACGTTACGAACAATAATTATTTTCTAAAACTACAGTATTGTGTGTGTGTGTGTGTGTGTGTGTGTGTGTGTGTGTGTGTGTTCAATTACGTCTATGAGCAGATTAGTACCCTCCTTCACATAGCTACAGTAACGTAAAGTCACCAAATGTACGCGTAATGTCTAAGAGTTTCTTCTAATTTTGCTCCGAATTACTAGTAAGCGACGTTGTCGTTCACAACAATGATTTAGTAGTTTTTAAATTTGATATGACCACAGTATGACTGTGCCTCCTTATTTGCAGGCCCCAGATCACATATTCGAAAACGCAGCGACAGGGAGGCCAGACTGGAAGCTGCCTGTGTCAGACTGACCAGGATTCTAGAAGTCGACAGTGTTCTTTCTGATGAATGTGCCTAAAAAGACTGGTTGTGTTTTGATGTAATTTGATTTAAATTCAAAGTTCAAAGGGATCATAACACCGTAAATCTCTTGTCTAAAAAATATATTACGTAACGTTTACGTTTATAAGTGATTATTGTATTGTATTATAGTGATCATTGTATTGTATTATAGTGATCATTGTATTGTATTATAGTGATCATTGTATTGTATTATAGTGATCACTGTATTGTAGTGAGCATTGTATTGTATACACTTAAGAAATTTAAATAATATTGATACATAATTATTACTTTATTGTGTATTCTCAGTATAAGAAATATGTATGTATTGTACTTTACAAATCTGTATTGTATGTAGATTATGTATGTATAGGGCTAAATTATATATTATTATATATACTTTTATATATGTATATAAATTAAACTTTCACTGTGAACACTTACTTTTTAGTTTTGTTTCCCAGACGTTTCGACGTGGTGTTCGTCTTCCTCAATGGGATTTATAATACTGAATGTCTGTACAAAGTAACGGTTATGGGTTGTGGGTGTGTGTGGTGGGGGTTGCTGGTGGGAGGGGATTGGCGTTAGGATTCAAAGCGTGTGTATGAATCAGTGTATCGAAAAGTATGTGTGATCTGTAATGTAATTGTTCATTTAATATGTTGTTTGGTTGTAGTGTGTGATACCTGTAAATTTCAAATTTATTATATTATATGTATTAAAAATATTCAAAATATTATATATAATTAGGATATAAATGTAGAGTGTAGTATTTTTTATATCTTAGAGGCACTAATAAGAACAAACGATGAGAATTGTAAGTTGGAAGTTAAGAAGAGATTTCAAATAATGCGATCTATGTACCTTAGTTTTCCAACTGCAACATCAGGCTTTCATATTCTGAGTGCTGAAACTTGCCCAACATATACTGAGAGGTACCGCGTACCTACTGTAAGATGATAACAGTGTACACAGGACAAACGTTTTGATATTAAGCAAATTTTACATTTATGATAATCACCCTTTTCGTACTGACCATACGGCGTTTTTAGGCACAGTATTGGTATTTCACAAGCATCCTTCTAAGAGAAAAATACAGTCCAGCAGGTGGGTCAATAAACGTGAGCGTCTGGAACGTGTACTAGAGAATAGTGACGGGACATCAGAAACTACAGTAGCATTAGTCATGAATCACGGTGTCTGGAACACCGCCGATAGAGAAAAAAGAGAGAGAAATATTGGTTGGGGAGAGAGAGAGAGAGAGAGAGAGAGAGATAGAGAGAGAGAGAGAGAGAGAGAGAGAGAGAGTACCAATTAGCTTTCTGTGCATTGTATCATAACGTATTGCACAAGCAAAATAGTTGTGAAATAATTATAACAAAAAATGTAAAAATTAGTGAGACTTAATTCTAACATAATGTAGCATGAAATACTTAAACTCAATATGAAAATCATGTTGAATTTTCAATGCATGTCTTGAAGAAATAAATTGTAAATTGAAATTAAGGAGGACGTCCGCAGGTAAAGTGATATATAGGTACCACGTTAAAAAATTTGTAGTCCTTAGTCACCAATTTCTGAAATATTAAGTTAAGTAGTAGGCCTAATAAGACCAATGGAATGTTGTATGTGCCTTCCTCAAGAACGAGGCAGACTGGAGACAATATGGTGTTCAATAAATTACTCACACACCTGAGATCTTTACGTTAATTGTTAAAAACTGATTTACAGAAAAGAAAAAGAACTATGCCCTACAAATAGTATTAATGTAATTTCTAGTTTTTCAATTACTTATAGTGATTTTTAAAGATAGATTAAAAATTATTGTTATCAAAATTAATTATTTTATTTAGGAAAGGTTATAAAATTACTTAAATCAAAATATAGTATAGTTTGAAGAAAAAATTTATTTATTTTTTTTAATTTTTTAAACGAATTATATATCTCTAGCAGTTAACTTGTACTCAAATTAAATTTTTAAAATTTACAATTTTAAGATAATATTTTTTCGGAAAACGCAGAAATGGTTTCTACAAATTCAGGCTAATGTGATTACTTTTTACTGATATTCTTCTGCTCCAAAGTTTCAAATTTCCTTTTCCTTCTCTTATACGAGGGGCACTCAAAAAGTTAGTTGCACTGGACCGTATTTTTTTTCTACAAGGGATATTTTGATGAAAGTTGTTGGCAACACTGGTTTGAACTTCCATTTCCTCAGCTTTATTAACGCGTCTACGTGGTTGGAACAGTTAGTCCCAATGTAACTAGAATATAAGGTAGGCCACTCCGGCCAATTACGCTCCCATTGGTTGCTTCGCTGTGACGTGTACTGGTGGAAGAAATACGCGCGAGTCTTGATTTACCATGCAATCTTACCTGACACAATGTCCTACTTAGCATCTCTCTGCTGTTTACACGAAATATTAACAATAATTGTAATGAGCTATTCATATAGAAAAAGGATTAAACAACAAGATTAAATGGTTTGCGGCAAAAAATTATGGTAAAATCTATTTCTACATTTAATAGAAAAGTAAGCAAGTCTGTCCACATATAACATTGACAAAATGGCACAAGATGTAAAATTAAGTCGGAAAGGAGGCGATATTATATATATGTATATATATATCATTTTTTATTATTCGTTAATTTTATATTAATAGAATTATTTCGATTGTTATTAATTTACTTAGAAATCTCTGATGATACTGATATTTTTCAGTGAAACGTGCGTCAGGTGTTAAAAAGAATATACGAAATTATACTACTTGCAGAAGAAACAAATTGAAAACATCGCAAATTTTATATATATATATATATATATATATATATATATATATAATATGCCTGCGTGGGTGGGTGCGCGTACGTGCACACGCGTGCGCGCATGAGTGCGTGTATAAACATTTCTATGTAGTATAATATATTTGAAACAAGCTTCCAATTATTGTAATTATAATCAATTCATAATCATTTTCTTTATCTACATTTTCATTGTTATTTCATTGTTACTAGTTTCAGTTAAAAACTGAAGCTAGTACGTTTAGTTGTAAACATAAATACTTTTATCAACGAAATGAAAATGGTTATTTAGTTGATACATACCTTCATAGGTGACTTAAATTTTTGAAGACGAAGCTACCCAGAGCCGACTCTTTGTTGCTGCATACTTTTCAAGTGACTTGAGTTTGAGCTGTTTGTTCAAATGGCGGATTCTGATGAATGTTCTTGTCCTGACGTACAGAAAAATGACTTTCTCGTCCACCTCTGGAAATTTAGATTTGAGTAAGGTGGTCAAATAAGAGATAACTTTCACTTGTTTTGATACTGTACGTCCGTGGAAAGAAGTAAAAACTATCTCAAACTGAATCAGTTTTTGTAACCACTCGTCTGACGGATGGGTAAGCCCCCCCTTTGATATAATCGATATCCAGTCATGACTAAGTTCCCCGGAAAGACCCAATGTTTCGCCTCTCACACCTAGACTTTCATCAATGAAGCGGCACTTGAATGCGATGTACCCGGCCAGATATTTTAAGGCATCTTGAGGAACATCGTTGTCACTTGCAGACGGGGCCAAGTCCTCTGTTTTTAACAATTCTGCTTCGTCGGTGTCATTATTCGGAGAACTTGGTATTGACGTATGTTCAACTATGTCTATGCATAGTTCATTGGTAACAAACTGGATGAAATCCTCGTCAGAGTCATTTGATTCCATAACTTCGGTGGAATGAATGCTACCATCCTCAGCCACAGACGCACTTCCAGATAACGGTAATCGTCCGTGCTACCCGTTAAAAGTAAGAGCCGAATTCTGTTGCGCACTTCAAAGGGAGTGGGATTATTATAAAAGACGCCTAATCCCCGAATTCGTGAAAAAAAGTTTTCAAGGCAATCTTGATTGAATCTAGCGGTCAAAATGTACGTCACCCCATGAATCATTGTCATTTGTTCATAAAGGCCGAACAATGAATTTAAAGATATAACGAAACCTTTCTGAAAAGGTAGTAAACTTTTTTACTTGCTACTCGCATGTTAGTTATTACTTCCAAAAACCTTTTTAAAGTATTTTCTTGGCTCCTTAAATTCATGCCGTACCCACTTCTGAGGGGCGTTTTCTGGTCTTTTGGAAGTCTTGAGTTTAAAACATCAAATGCATCGTTTACCAGTTCGATGAAGCTGCTTTCGCGCTCTTTATTTGCAACATACTTCAGCGCCTTTGCTGTAAGATTAGAAAACAACTGTGCAGCAAATCTTACATTTTGACGAGATCGACCAGTTACGTTAAGGTGTATCTGACTAATATTGGGTAAAATCGTCAATTCTCCTTTCTGTTGCTGTAACAGATTTTCGATTGTAACTTTTTTAAGCTCAGTGCCGTCGCAAAGTAACAACCCATGGTCTAGAAAATGATTTCTAAGCAGCTTCAAAAGATGAGGTACGTCACAGAAAACACACACCTTATCGTTTGTAGTCGGGTTAATGAAGAAATTTTTTTCTGTGTTTACATCTAATTCCTTCCAGACTTTTGAATTCTTTCCCCCCATATCACACGTCACAGCCGCTACATGAATATTACTGCTCTCAACGGCACTGATAATGCTTCTAAGCAATACATCTGTCATGGTCACATCAAAATCATAATAAATGGGTTGCTTCCACTTGGCAAACAGACCTCTAATTCATCAGAATCCGCCATCTGAACAAACAGCTCAAACTCAAGTCACTTGAAAAGTATGCACAACAAAGAGTCGGCTCTGGGTAGCTTCGTCTTCAAAAATTTAAGTCACCTATGAAGGCATGTATCAACTAAATAACCATTTTCATTTCGTTGATAAAAGTATTTATGTTTACAACTAAACGTACTAGCTTCAGTTTTTAACTGAAACTAGTAACAATGAAATAACAATGAAAATGTAGATAAAGAAAATGATTATGAATTGATTATAATTACAATAATTGGAAGCTTGTTTCAAATATATTATACTACATAGAAATGTTTATACACGCGTGTGCACGTACGCGCACCCACCCACGCAGGCACATTATATATATATATATAAAATTTGCGATGTTTTCAATTTGTTTCTTCTGCAAGTAGTATAATTTCGTATATTCTTTTTAACACCTGACGCACGTTTCACTGAAAAATATCAGTATCATCAGAGATTTCTAAGTAAATTAATAACAATCGAAATAATTCTATTAATATAAAATTAACGAATAATAAAAAATGATATATATATACATATATATAATATCGCCTCCTTTCCGACTTAATTTTACATCTTGTGCCATTTTGTCAATGTTATATGTGGGGAAGACTTGCTTACTTTTCTATTAAATGTAGAAATAGATTTTACCATAATTTTTTGCCGCAAACCATTTAATCTTGTTGTTTAATCCTTTTTCTATATGAATAGCTCATTACAATTATTGTTAATATTTCGTGTAAACAGCAGAGAGATGCTAAGTAGGACATTGTCTCAGGTAAGATTGCATGGTAAATCAAGACTCGCGCGTATTTCTTCCACCAGTCGACGTCACGCGGCAAAAACAGCTGATCGCTAGGTTAGCGCGGGAAGCCGGAATGACACCCCCTGGAGTTAGTCCATTGTTAGCCATCAAATATGTCGCGTCATTTGCAAGTTGCGTCCAAGTTAGAATTACGCGCAGTGACTCGTTTTCTGTGGGCAAAGGGGTGCAACCCTACTGAAATTCATTGCCAGTTGAGAGAAGTGTATGGTGACATAGCATTTTCACGCCAGGCCATCTCAAAATGGTGCGAGTTGTTTGAAAATGGCCGCACGAATATAGAGGACGGTTACCGGCAGGGAAGGCCGTCAACTTCGGTCACAGATGACCACGTTGAACGGGTTCACCAATTGGTGCTTGCAAATAGGCGAATCACAGTAGACGAAATTGTAGCCGAATTGCGTATTTCGCATGGAAGTGTACACTACATCATCTCTGAGAAACTGCAATGTCGAAAAATTTGCGCTCGATGGGTGCCTCGTTTATTGACAGAAGAACACAAGGGAAAACGTTTTCTGTCAGCTCTCAAGTTTTTGGATCGATATGAGAAGAAAGGTAATGACTTTTTGGACAAAATTGTTACCGGAGATAAATTCTGGGTTCATCATTTTTCACCTGAAACGAAACGAAGTTCGCGTGAGTGGAAACATCCTCATTCCCCACCTCCAAAAAAGTGCCGAAAGGTTCCGTCTGTCGGAAAGGTGATGCTGACCATTTTCTTCGATAACAAAGGTGTTGTGCATACTGAATTTATGCCGAAGGGGTCTACGATTAATTCAGTATCATATTGTGAAACCTTAAAAAGGCTGAGAAAGGCGATTAAAGATCGACGGCCCGGAAAACAGACAAAAGGGATTGTGCTTCTGCATGACAATGAAACACCTCATTCGGCAGGAACTTCGAAGGAACTTCTCAAAACGTTTAAGTGGGAGGAGTGGGAACACTCTCCTTACAGTCCTGATCTTGCGCCGTGTGACTTCCACGTGTTCGGTCCTATGAAAGAGGCCCTTGCAAAGCGGCGATATTTTACCAATGAAGAAGTCCAAATTGTGACGCAGGAATGGTTATCAGACGTTGGACGGGATTTTTTCAACAAAGAAAGCTCGTGTTGCGCTATGATAAGTGTTTGAATAAACTTGGGGACTTTATAGAAAAGTAGATCTTTAATTGTACTTTCATATAAATAAAAGTTTTTTCATAAATAATCTACATGTTGCGTTTTTTATGCAAGTGCAACTAACTTTTTGACTGCCCCTCGTACTCTACGTTTCCCAACCTTACTTCAAATTGCGAAAACAAATAAAATTAATATTTTAATGTCGCCACAGTGTGTACATAAAGTGTTTAGCTTGTTTGTAGATTTTATATTTACCATAGGCCTATTATAGGTCCCCATCTTCTGTAAAATGTACAAAGCAATTAGCGACTTCATCATTTACACAAAATTTTGTGTATCACGAAAGGACGTAAACAATATTGCTCAAAATTAATTTTTTTGCCATTATCTTGGTTTGACCTTCATCTTTACATTTGGTTACGAATACGTTTTCTATTACGCTCGTTCGTATGACTTGTGAATAAGGAAAAGAAACATTTAGAATGAAGACCAGAGGGCGCACTTACTCTCTGCATTGAAGGAAACTTACTGTTTAGCGCTCAGTGTTTACCCTTTCAATCAAGAAATGTAAATCTTAGAAATAATTTCCAGTAAATTAAAATAGGCCTATCTAAATTCATTATAGCTATAGTACAATTAATTAACGCCTATAAATCTTCGCCATTTCTCTGCGAAGTGGCAATATGTTGTAGCACACATGAAAAGCTACACATGTAGGCCTATTTTAACTCCAATACATACTTTAGCTGCAGTCTTACGTGTCCATACCTTCTTAGTCGAAATTATTCAATGTGATTGAAATTAAATACTTGTTGTACCAGCAACATTTCTCTTACGCTACCACTTCTCAACTTAGCCTTCTTGTTACTGCTAAATAACTCCTCACAAATTTTATTTTTATGCTTCATATCTTGCTTTTTATACTCGTTTTTAGGATCCAGTTTGCATAGCCAATTGATAGAATAAATTGGTAAATTCTCTCATTTAACTTTATTTACTCCACTTAAATATATCATCCATTAATTGACACTTTTTTCCTTCCAATGAATTCACTCCTTAAGCTGTGATACACCTTCAGTGTACTCTCTATTCTAGCATTTACCTCTACATTATGTTTTCTCTTTGTATCAAGTACGGTTCCAAATATTTAAAAATATTTTACATGTTCTATTTTAATTGAATTTACCTCACTATTTTCGTATACCATTATATTATTATTGTTTTAGCTTTTCGTCTGTCATTTTCTCATTATATAGGCCTACTCCAGATTTTCCTTGAGTTTCGCATAATTTTTGCAGATATTATGAGCCCCTCTGCAATCGCACACTTGCCAAATTGTTTCAACCTCGTGACCTGACACACAATTTGGATTTTGTATTTTAATTTCTTTTATATCAAACGCAACCAAGTTAACACTGTGCTTTGCACACTATTCTGCTGCAATCCTTCATTTATGCAGGCAAATTTTGTATCCACGGATTGTCAGTCCCCACGTAGTTTCTTTGCTTCTGTACATGCTTATTATTATAAAATACACATGCTGTTGTTGTAAAAGCATGCTTCTCTTCTTCTATCATTTTACTATTGACCTCGGCAGGATATAGTATACTTTTTCAGATTGAGAGAATTTTCATATATTTCTGTTCCTAATTTTTCTTATAATCTGCTTCATTATAAGTGGTCATGTATGCGCCGTCATTTCCTGGTTCTAGTTCTGTCGTCAGCCTTTTTCCCAACATTCTTTGTATTCTTCTTTCCCTACTGCACACTGTAGGGCCAATTATTGAAATTATTGAACAAATACAACATCCATTGGTTGCCAATCCTGAGAAGGGCGAGATGCCACTATTAACTCACTAGTTCATACCAACGAAACGTAAATTATTTAGTTATTTTATACAGAAAATTTGTAAACACACACATACACACACACAAACATAGGCTATATAATCACACACCTTGTTTTCATGTATTTTAGGGAAACTTACTTTAGTGTCCCCAAAAAATAAAATTTTAGTAACTGTACTTGAGTGTCAAAAGCATTTATAAGAAGTACAGTTTTCTGTGTTATATAAATGAATTAAAGAAAAGAATAATACTTTACTCACGGTTAAACGAACGAATAGAATTCAGAGATAACTGAATACCTTTTCTTTTCAGAGTATTATAGTCTGAGAAATAATGATCGTACTTTTAAACACATTTAAAGAAGATTTATTTCACGGTTTTCATATTATTTATAAATCAGTCCTGAGATAATAAAATGGCGTGCGTGGGCGCCCCATCAAGCCTGTTAAAAAAATGTGTGAACAAAATAAGAGCATCCAACTGATAATTTGTATACTGTTTGTTAACTGACTAAATAAACTGCCAATGCTAAACATTTGACCGGTACAGAGAAGGTGTTAGAGGGAAGTGAGCCAGAGTACGTATCAAGTTTTTTGTTGAGGGGGGAAAATATTAAATACAAAACACTCAGAAGTCAATAAAAATCTTCATGACAGGAGAAGTATTGCTACCATCATCCAGAGAATCAATTTTATGAACCGTAGATTTTCCCTTTGCTTCCTGTTCATACGCACGCTGGTGTGAATTAATAAGAACTGAAAGTTATTATTACAAGTCAATAGCATAGAACTCTAATGGCGGTACAGCATTGTTACAGGAGATTTCTGTGGTTCCAGCGTTTTGTCAGACATTATAGAGGTGTGGTTCTTCAATATCGCTAGTTTATATATTACGTTATTTAAAAGCATTCATTTCGTAGTACTCACAGTAAAGTTCTGTACTGCTTTAGCTATTGCTATTGCACTCCCTAAACATTAATACCACGCAATTGCCAGACATAATGTGGAGGCTTATCCCATACCCAGACGCAATTTTGTTGGATAATGGATAATGGCGTACTCATGCATAATATTGAACTCATAAAATATTTGTAGTGTACAGTGGTCTATGTCGAATATTAATAAAATAATTTTTAAAAACTAAAACTCAGAGGAACACTGGCAAAGTTTTGCAATGTTATTGTGTATCCATTATTAAAGTCTTGTCATATCAATGTTTACATGCGAGTTTCGGATATTTTACCTTGTGTATGCTATCTTTTAATAACATACTTGAAAGATTCACAGTGAAAGGTTTAAATGGTGTTTTAGACCTGTCCAACAAAAAGAGGCAGAAGGGGACTAAAATATCTAAAAACAGGAAGACATTTGTCCATTCATAAAGCAGCCACTTAATTTAATTGTTTTACTCCATTCTGGGTGAAATATTTTCTTTTCCTTAATATAAGTTTTTAACGTAACCTATAATATCATAATACAGGTTTTATAACTATATAAGGTTCCTGTCTGACATTCTTATAACAACATACCGCTATTCATACAAACAAAAATTAATATTTACAAAGGCCTAAATGTGTAAAAGATTAACGTCGTTTAAATCTGTACGAAGTGCTTCGTGGGCCTTTTATATTTATAAGTTTTAGCCCCCCTCTTTAGAAGGAAGTAAACGGATTGTCTTCAAATAGACGAAGAAGATGTAGATCATCTTGCCGGAAATCTTGAATTTAAGACATTGAAGATGACACGAAGAGGTTTATGTTTAATACACATATTGCGATTGATAATCACTCAAGTACTTATATTTGCTTATTAATTCTGCGGGTTCGTCTTCTCGTAGCCATTGTGCTTCACCTCCTAATCTTCTTCAACGTCTAGAATACATAATCTTTGACTTTTCTGAGTTTAATTTTAGTCCCTATTCATTGCTATACAATTATAAATTAACATTCATGCTTTAAAACGTTCAGGTCAGAGGTCAAAAATGTCATTCGTGTATATTAGCACCCTTATGAGTAATCCACTTCTGAATTCGCCTCTCTCCTAACTCTTCGTGAAAATCATTCATGAAGAACATGAAGGTAAAAGGAGACAACAGGTACCCTTATTTCTGTCACAGGGTACATATCACGGTGGCAGTTTTCCATTTCACCAGAAAGTAGGTCAGCCTCAGGCAAGCGTTGAACAGGTCGGTCAGGAAGAGAGTTCCAGGCTGTGGAAGACGCTGGTGTGCGGTATTCGTAATACAGTCTAGACCTGGCGCCGTCCGATTCTTGAGCTGGACAATTTTCTCAGTGACCTCCTCCGGCGTGATGGGCTCCGGCTCGGCGGTAATAACCACCGAAAGAAAGCGCTCTACCTCGCGGCAGATGTGCTCAGTGTAGGCTGGACTCTTCCATGGGTTAGGCGCGAACTGTCGCTCGAAACAGTCAGCCAATAATTCTGCCTACTCAGTGAGGGAGGAGAGCGGCCGAGGAATTTACCACCGGGTGCTTCCAGTGAGGGAGAGGGGCGCGTCTCCGCTTACTCGTTAGAGCACGATCCTCTAGACATTACCTGTTACCCGCCAGACATTACTGTCCTCGGCAGGACCATCCATTTGTGCTACAGCCAGTTCCCAGCTACGTCTTCGAAACGCCAGCAGACCACGACGTAACTTGCCGGACGCTCTGTAACCTTGTCCACCGGGTCAGGGGCCTTCTGCCATCGTCTCCTGAGGCGATTCCTCTCGCGAACGAGCTGAGACGCCTCGTCGGGGATGCTCTGGTAATCGGGCGTGGTGTAAGGGATAACCAATCGCCTTAGCACCATATGTCGCTCACTGACTTGATCAAACTCAAATACAAAATCATCACACATCTCACACTGATTCGTTAACAGAACTACTATTTTGAAAATTGGTTTGCACTTACATAATAGCTAAATATAGATGCACACTGCTTTACTTCACTCTGCCAAAACATTTCTGGACCTGTTTATGATACGTAACCTAACACTAAAAAGACAAGTCATACATGATTAGTCAACAGTTACAAATAGACTATGAGACTAATATATGACAGTAAATAATTACTACCTGTGCAAGCAACGTCAGCACAAAGTCGACTACTGGATGCGTTTTTATTGTTTACGAAGACCATGATATTACTCAGCGTCTATAGCGTTTAAAAAGCTATTAAGAGGACATCGATATATGCGTACAGCATATAGTCCTGTACATCCATTGTACTGTATAATTCTGTCGGAATTTAATGACACGTGCGCGCGACCACACACACGCACGCAACTTACTATTGATAATGTTGTTGCGGCCTTAGAACTTACATTACACCCGCGGCGACACTACAAAACACTAATACGGACACGCCCCAGCTTACTGGATAGAGTCGGAAAGAGAAACTTGCAAATCAGTTTCAGTCCAGTGACATGTGTCATGTATTAAAAAGTTACGTAGACAACAATCAGCCATAATAATAGTAACAGAATGTTCATGGAAAACATTCAACTTGCGTTCAAAAATTCTGAATTTTCGTCCCAAGATCCCAAAAGTGTTCTCTACTGTATTTCTTACACGACTCAACCGATAGTTCTTGTTTTCTTCTTTTTGATGCACATCGTAATGCGAGTACGGTCTCATTAAGTAAGTTCATAATAGGAAAGCCTCATCCCCAACAATGACATGTGGTTAGATAGTATTTCCTCCTGGAGGTAGGTGTAAACTTCCATCCCCCAAGCCCTTACGCAAATAAGAATTTGGGAAAATGCTAGCATCAGAGTTTTTACCAAATCCACCGACATCAATAAATAAAACTTATAGTTAGCGTGCTTGTGTGGAGATGCTTGAATTAGTACATGTTTGCCATCGAGAGCGCCCACAGCATTTGGAAAATTCCATTTTTCATGGAAGCCTTGTTCTGATGTGACCCATAACTGTTCATCAGGTGTTGGCAAAACTATAGGCTTCAAGACAGACCATATAAAGTCGCAAGTTGAATACAAAATTCCGCGAACTGTATCTCGCCCAGCCGGTAGGAAAAAACAAGTAACCGTAATGAGTTCCCAGTAGCCAAAAATTTGAAACAATTAAAAAACTTCTTGCAGAAAATCTACTAGAGATGTGGCGATTAAATCATTCTTATTTAAAAACTATTAGCTTACAAAAACACACACAACAAATAGGTGAAATAATAAACAATTATGAAATTGCCTGATATTATTGTGAAATAAGGATTAATGCCGGGGCCAGTATATCGTTTCATCGTTATAGAGACATGTATCATTGAACCGAGATTTCACTATTTTAACGGTGGGCAAACATAATTACGCAGTTGGAAAGAAACAGTTTTCCACATAACTTTACATTAAGCTACTATAAAGATTTTTAAAAGCCCCACCAGTTGTGATGCCAAATATAATGATTTAACTCTTAAGTGTTTACGCCCCGCGTTTGGAGCGCCAAATATAACTATAAATTTGTACGTTATCTCTTAATGTGTTGTAATTTATGATGTTAATTAATTATGTATGATTTTACTGAAGTTGTTTTAATTTCTTTTATGTTATGAAATAAGTTAATCTTTAATAATAAGAATCAGTGATATCCTATCTTAGGTGATTTTCAAAATAAGTCAAAGCGTACACCAAATTTTACGATACTAAAATTATTTATTCATATCTTTTGCCAATGATAGCACTTTCATGAGATCTAGGCATAACATTTACCTTGTAATATTAAACAGTACAGTATAATATAAATTATTATTTACTTCCGTAATTATTCATTCTATTATGAGCTCTTTCTCAGGGTTATTAACTTAATTATTAATAATCATAATTATAATTTCTTACTCTACACAAAAGTTATCTTAACAAATGGATTCATAATTTTATAGATATCTGAGTTTATCTTTGAAAGGTTGTTCATACAAATTTAACATGAATACGTTTAGTTTTGATTTCTCTTTAAATATCATAAGTGTGTTCTTTTAGAGAGGCAGACAGTGTTTTTACTTAACATTAGTTATGCATGAATTATTTACTGTGGGTATGTAATCCTTAAACCTGCGGCGTTAATCTGCGATGATGTCCACTCTCTCTCTCCAGGATCAATGCTGCACTTGTTGATGTACTAATCATCTTGTGAATGACACATTTTACACTTCACCTTGTATCTAACATTCCGACATTAATAGTTCTTTTGTTAACTCTCGTTATTGAAAATTAGATTTTAACACCTGTTAGTTGATAACATCACTTTAGCTCCGAATTATTTATATTTATGTCTCATTTGCATATTATTAGTACTTTAACAATTTGTTGATTAATACAGATTGTTTGATACTTTAACTAGTCATCACAGTTCCTTCGCGGACTAATTTTATTACCATGACATCTGACTTTGTCTAATTAGCGTTAACAGTTATATTAGTCTTTCACACAATCATCATAATTAGTTCATACTTCCGACTCTCTCTCTCTCTCTCTCTCTCTCTCTCGATTTCAACACTATGTCTTTAATTAAACACTCCGTCAAAACTTCCGACCGTCTTACTTAACTTGTTAGTATACAAACTCGCGAAAAAAGACTAAGTCTCGTTTCAAAGTTATACTCCGACATGTCAAACACTATCTCGATCGCGGTTATCTTCAGACTTCTACCGTTCTCACGTATATTAAGATTCCGACTAAGACTCCCGATCGCAGTCAAGACCTATTTTTATATCTCGAATCCTCCCAACTTTTCTGCTCAAAACTCTCTTATTCCCACTTTCTTCGGTTCCATTGGTTTTCATCCCTTTTCCTACGAAAACTCCTCCCTAAAACTATGGCTTGTCTTCTAACATCGTTTTCATTAGTTCTTCATCCTCGTCTCCTTAGCAACCTCTTCCGGAGAAACGCCTTCACTAACGTCTGGTTTCTAATAGGCTTCTTTGGTTCCCTACCCTTACATCTTCTTGTTGGCTCCACCCATAGTCTGAGGCGGAAGACCAATTTTTACGCCTGTCCATCAGTCCATCAACTCGATTGTCTTTCGTACGTTCCTTTCAGACCAATTTCTCTTAATTGTTGTCTTGTTTCACAGCTGCCTTTTTGTTTAACATGTGTATCTCTTCCTAATCGTGACTAATTCTAGTATTGTCTTCTTACATCCACTTTTTCGTTCACACGCTGGTGTTGTCGTCTCTTGGTATCCCTTACGACTGCCACATCTGCGCTGCAGTTTTTCTATTTAGCTGTAACACTCTCTGGTAAACATGCTTCCCGCTGCTTGTTAATTGCTCATAGGGTACGGTCCCTTTTTATACAATCTCTCTACGAGCCCTTCCGTCCATTGTGAACAATGTACAGCCGCGTTTTGTTGTTAAGTTCACACATGTGGCTTGTTATTTCTCGTATCGCCTCCTTTGTCTTTTCTGTTAGCTCTTCTTAGTAATTCATCTGTGATACATACTCTCTTGTTTTTCTGGTAGTTCAGCTCGCCACACGCAATTCCCTTAAGTGAACAGCTGCTATTACAGATATATTGTATTTCTAACACAATGCCTTCCCGTTTCTAATGGATTTCACGTGCCATTGTCCGAACTACATATGGTACAGCTCCTACGTATGTCATCGTTAAGTTGACAGCAGACACTTGATACTTGTTCCCTTACATAAAAAAATTTTCTTTTAGAATTTGCGTTACACTACTGACGCTACACATTCTACTTTTTATGATGACAATTTAGGAGTAACAAAATGCTACACTTTACTCTTATTCAAACACACTTTTTTATCAACTAACGTAAGCCTATTAAGAAAACTTTGGCCAACGTTAAAAAACCGGTCTGTCAATTCCTTGTTATTAAATAAAAATAAGTGTTCCAAAAACATAGACAAAGAAAATTTACGACAGATCATTTCCCTTTGTATAGGCCTAGAAAAAACAAATGTGTTATCTCTGGTTCACTCACTCTGTCCAGCTACTGAAGATTGTTCATATAGGCCTACGCAATATGTGAGAATAAAATGTTATGCTTTGCGACAGTGTTCATATAGGCCTACGGAATATGTAAGGCTTTTCGACAGAAAAGGAATATTGTGCATTACATTTATAGTTTGAGAAACAATGACAATCATCTGTTGTGGTTATAATAAGAACGTACAATATGTACGGGTATATTATTTAACTCACAGTTGTACATTATGGAAAATTGTATATATAGCAGAGAAGCAACAAAATTCGACAGAGTTGTTATGAAGACTGCTAACATAGAGAAAATAACTGAGATATATAACTGTCTGGGAGCTAACTGATTAATGAAAATTTGATAAAACTTAATACTAACCTGCATGGTACAATAGTAGATATAGCCTATATGCAATTAGTGAAGATGAAATATTGCATACAAAAGATGTATTTTTCAGTAAACTAAGTGATATAAAATTTATTCATTACAGTTTGCTGATGACCAATTACTTTTGGCTCAAGATTTTGAAGAGATTGAGTACATGAATAGAAAATTGATACAGGAATATCGGAAATGAGGACTAAAGGTAAATATGAATAAAATAAAATACATGACAATAGGTGACATTCATCAAGACTTGATATCGGAGGAAGACATGAGGAAGATTTCATATACAGAGGAATACAAGTATACTATATTTGTAGTAGGGGTGAAATGTATTTAGTATTAGGGGTGAAAATTACGGTCAGTGGGAAGCATGACAAAGAAATACCATCCAGACTTAATTTGGGAAAGATGGCTTTTTCTACATTAAGTGGAATCGCGTGGGATAAGGAAATTACAGCAATGGTTTTAAACAATTGTTAAAAGTGTGCCGTGCCTACACGGCGCTTCGTAAAAACCCCGTATTATATTTCTATAAGGGACGAGCGACTTGATGTTTTACGATAATTCGGTGCACTGCACGGTGGGGAAAACGTCAGTTCGGCACCGTCACGCACTCTGTAGGCAGAGCGGTGATTTGCGCTTTCAGCGGCTGTGCTGGGTGAGTTGAGTTCCGGCAGCAGCTACAAGCAGTTCGGCTCTTCCTGGCGTGCAAGTTTCTTTTGTTGTAAATTACTATCTGCCATGCGTACGTAGGCTCTAAGTGATCTTCCGGTAAGTCTGTTGAATTTATTTGGTTCCTTTTAGTATAAAAGATTTATATTTAACCCAAAATTAAGCTGGATGCGTGTTGATAATGTTTTAGATGTCGCCACGTGGTAGACAGGTTAAGGGTTGATAGTTCAAGTGGTTTCAAATAGTAATACACGCTAAACTACTGTATTTATAAGCTACATACAATATTTTCAATTGTATAAAAGGGGTGTAAAAATAAAAAAAATTATTCTGTTATTTTATTGCGAACTTTACAAATTGTCTGTGACCACGTGCGGCTGTATGGCACACGCCTGTTGGAGTTTGTTAAAGTGGGCTTACACTCATTATTTTGTGATTTCCTATATGTACATTTATGCTTGTCATAAAGATAATTCTATAATTATGTAGAGTTGAGGCCTTGAGTGTGTCAGAGTGTTTTAATTGACAAACTAGTGGTGAAAATGTTAGAACGAGTTATGGTGAACGGTTGGAGTTTGATATGCTGTGGCATGCTTTGATTACGAATTAAAGGCCAGTTAATTAATTAGTATTACGCATGTATAGGGTTCCTGGTCTTCGAGACTTGATTCGCTCCGTTTGGAGGCTGTAAACCTGCCACCATGACTTAAAGAAAAGGTGACTGACTGAGCTCTCGTGATTCTGGCCGCCAGGGAGAAGCTGCCGTTCATCATATCGCAGTAGCCCCGAAATATCTTCAGGATAAAAGCAGGTGACATTTATGCCTTTATTACTCTTGGCCTTTGAAGTAGATTCCATGTGCTGTGCAATTCATCAGTAAAAAGCAAATTCACTCAATTCAGCTAACTATTGTGCTCACGTCCGTCTGGACATAAGTGGTTACGAACCTTCTCTATTTAACTCATTATGTAATTACGCCTCAAAAGAATTGTGAACCCGGGGGCAAGCAATGTGTCCGGCCATCATTTTTTTATTACTAATTTTATTAGGTTGCAGTTGCGATACTGGGGGGGAGTAAGAATTTTAGCAGATTTATGGGGGTATTTCTGATATATATGTATTATAATATAAAAGGGGTTGGGGTTTTCTTTAAAGGGGTTTTAAGGGTTCCGTTGTTCTGTAACCTGAGGCCGACACCTGTTGATGCAGTGGTCTGCATGCATTGGACATGTCATTATTTGCTGGAATTGGTGAGGGCACATGTCTGCGCCCGGGGAGATTCAGCCCTCTGTGAATTCATTTAAATATTGTTATGAAGCTAAATTATTTATTCTACAGTTTATAACATTATTCCGGCTCTTTAATAATTAATCCATAATTTTTTTATTATGCGTTCCTGTGGCGCAACGGATAAAGCGACGCGTCTGACTACGGATTAGAAGATTCCAGGTTCGAATCCTGGCAGGGTCGTTTATTTTTTTTATTTTTTTTTTTAAATCGATTTTCAAATCTTAGCAGGATTAAGTTTTGTTAGCAAATTCTATGGTTTTCTGGACCTGGTTGCCAAATATCAAATAAATTATTCTCGTCTCACTACATATATTAAACAAAATGTGAATTTTTTTTCCAAATTTAATTTCGCCATAACTTTTATTGTTCTTGGTAGTGACACACAACACATCTCGAAATCTGTGGTACACGTTCTAAGCTCATAAGTTTTTGGAGTATAACCGTAAATCAAATGATTTCACTTACCTCGTAACATATTTAGAGATAATTACATAGTCAGTGCAGAATTATTCTCGTCGCGAAACCTAATTCAAGCTTAATTCGAAGCTCACTTATTAATTGTGAATACGCAAGAAAACGAGTTGCAGACACTTAAATTAAAAGACAATATTTTGGTCATTTGCTATAAGATTAATGTACGATACCGATGATAGAATACTAAACAAGAAAATTGTACGTATATTCCTACACACGATATTGGTGGTGGTGGTAGTAGTAGTAGTAGTAGTAGTAGTAGTAGTAGAAGTAGTAGTAGTAGTAGTGTGTCTAAGTGGGGAACTACTGTTTTCATAAGTATAAAACTTTCCGGAATTGACAATAACTAGCTATAGAAAATTATGATTTCATTTAGGCCTACACGCGCTAACAATTACGAGTTAGGCCTCGTACTTTGAGTTGATACTCAACCACACTTTAAAAAATATTTTAGTTCAATTTCAAAAAAACATAAATTGTATTAGTTAGAGACCAGTGTAAAAGAATACTTACAAGGTTTTGATAAAACACAAAAGTTAAAAATTTTCAATTGCTATAAGATTAATATACGATACTGATGAAATAATACTAAAGAAAACATTGTATTTATAGGCCTACATACGATATTGGTGGTGGTAGTGGTAGTAGTAGTAGTAGTAGTAGTAGTAGTAGTAGTAGTAGTAGTAGTAGTAGTAGTAGTAGTAGTAGTAGTAGTAGTAGTAGTAGTAGTAGTAGTAGTAGTAGTAGTAGTAGTAGTAGTAGTAGTAGTAGTAGTGAGTCTAAGTGGGGAACTACTGTTTTGATAAGTATAAAACTTACCGGAATTGAGAATAACTACCTATAGAAAATAATGATTTCATTTAGGCCTACACGCGCTAGCAATTACGAGTTAGGTCGCGTATTTTCCGTTGATACTCAACCACACTTTAAAAAACATTTTAATAGTACCGGTATTACAAAAAACTCATAAACTGTATTAGTTGCAGACAAGTGTAAAAGAATACTTACAAGGTTTTGATAAAACACAAAAGTTAAAAATGTTCACTGTGTGAGGAAAGTTAAAAAAATAATATTTTGCGTTCATTTTATTGACGACAGTGAATAACGTACTGAGTACTCGGTGCGATTTGTTTTGATTTCGTATTTTATTTTTTATGATTTTTCGTATTAGGCCTATAAATACAGGTTATAGGTTTCATTTCTATAAAAGATGTCACCTCTAGGTAGGGGGTTAGTAGACAAGTGATACTAATCTGTAGGTTACTAATCTATAGGTCCGGTTTCGATCACAGTTAGTACCATAATAATCAAGGTTCTAGACCACAGATCGAATCAGCCTCTGAAAATGATTCCGTAGGATAAAAATAGGCGGGTGGAGATTAGTACTGGCCCTGTGTATTCATTTTATGCAGTACGGAACTAGTTAGGCAGCCTAACGACTCTCCTAAATCATTTCGATGATACCAAAGGCAATGGGGTCCTAAATGAGGGCGAATTTATTAATATTGTAAAGTACGTAATTATACACTGTTTGTTAATATGTTTAATTGGAAATTACCTTTTCCAAGACGAAAGAAATATACTGGAGATTACCACATTTGCTGCCAATTTTGTGAGCTAAAAAATGTTGTACCGAGCTTGGCCCAAACTACAGTAAAAACAAGATAAAATGCTATCGTCAAGACAAGAAAAGACAATTACTTCAGTTAAACACAAGAAGGTAAGGTTCATACCATTGTCTATGAAGGACTGGTCAGGCAGCTATACAGTGCTTATTTATGTATTTCGATAAAATAACGATGCTCATAAATATGTAAAACAAGCTATACGAAAACGTACAGAGATTTGTAACACTGAAATTACAATGGTGGCCAAACATTCCTGGCCACAATAATAGTATAACACATTTTTCAAACTTAAAATGCATACAATTGGTAATATTTAAATTTGATTAAAACAGTGAGAATTAGAGCAATAAGTGTTTCAGGTCTTGTAATAAAGAAGATATTACACACAAGACATTATCAACGGATTCTATTAATTTTGTTATTATGGTCTCGATTTTGTTTAATATTTGAGCGTCTGGCAGACGTGCGACGTGTCATGATCCCCTTGAGCGTAAGGACAGTTTTGTAAATACTGTCCAGTCGGTGCTGACATAACGCAATATTATATAAACAGGATTTTTAAAAAAAACTCCGTTTCCCATTAAGAGTGTCTGAATGCGATGTATTAGAAAAGAATCATGTTTATTTTTTTTCAGTTTGGTATTTTATAGAGTTATCGGAGTGCCTTCATATCGCTACCCTAACAAAGTAGCTTGTTGTAAAAAGAAAAGCTATTACTATTATAACAAACAACCAATTACTAGAAGAGTTTTATAGATACAGAAAGAGTGTTACTGTAATGGAAAAATGATCCCAATAGACAACAAAACTTAAACAGATATAAATTGCGTGACTTCATTCATATTTGGAAATTTTTCTCCTTCTTCGCAAGTATAAGGCTCAAAGCGTATTACGTTGTCCGTTGTTACAACCGATCTCTCTGTCTTTTCATCGGCCGTCCCATACTTCTTCTACCAACATCCATAAATTTTGCACTTACGTATGGTATTCTTGATGGGTCCATACGGTATACGTGATCGAACCATTTCTGTCTATATTCTTTCACCATGTCAATTACTGATCGCACAGCTAACTCGTGGCGGTGTCCTCATTTCTAACCTGGTAAATCTGGAAATTCTAATTACTTATTAGTTGTAATTTAACTTATATGTGCAATTGGCCAAATTTGAATTCATTGATTTTACTTGTAGGCTATTTGAGAATAACTGTTTTTCGTATGACTATCTATTACGGTTAAAGGAGTTTATAAATACCTCCTTTATAAACTCGGAGGTAGTAACCTGGCCTCCGATTAACCGGATCTCCTTATTAATAAAAAAATTGAAAAATATTCTATAAGTCGATTGTACAAACTACAGGAATGTCGTAATCTGAACGAAAAGCAAAGCGACAGTGAAGTGGAAAGTGAGAACACTGACCTCGAGTTGTTAAAAACATACCCAGATTTACAGGACGTTACAGAACGTCTGACAGGCTGTGAAGGTGAAGAGATAACTGATGATTTAATTTGGCTATGGTAGTTAGAGAAAGAAATTATTGAAGAAGAATCACTTAGCAAAGGTACTTGCACTCGCACTATACATCGCACTCAGAAGATTTCAAGACGATCGAGCACCGCTGGAATACAGTCGTCAGGCATCAAGCATAATTTCTCTACAGAAATGGTGGGTCACTTCGGGGAGGGAAGCAACTCAGCAAGAGAAGCAGACGAAAGTCAAAGTGTTTTCAAGCTTCAGTTGCGCACACTGTAGGCCTAAGTTGCGCAAACAATCATTTTGAACCAGCCTTTTTAATAAAATTTCCTGTAAATGTATTTCTTATTAAATACTGCATTTTCTTATTTAATCTTTTGTTTTTAAATAAATTTTAATGTTCTTACATACTGTATTGCTAATTTTTGTTCTTATTTTCTGTAAAATTACGTCAAATTCAATAGTGATTTATTGTTTGTAAAGTATGCACATTCTGTGAGCACAGATTTCTATAACTAAGAAACGTTAATAACGGTTATTACAACAAAATTTCCGGCGTCGACTGCAGGATAAATCGGCTTTCTTTGTATCCAGTTCGGCCGGACAGTCGAGAGTCTACCGTACTGACGCGAGTATTCTTCTTCCGAGGGAATAAAACGCTACACTAACTTTTCCAGTTTTTGTTGTTCTTTTCGGTCACAAGAGGTTAAGCATACGAGAAATCCGCATATCAGAGGCGTTATGTATTTATGTATACTGTCAGTTTATTGAGCTTTTATCACGTAGCCTACGTAACAAGTAGTCAGAAAGACGCAGTCTGCTATACTAAATCTACTGTAGTAGGCTTACTTCATATCACTTACCTATCTGTTCAAATTACTAACCTTTTTATGACTTAAATGTTAATTCTATTTCCAATGCCGATTGAAAAACATGTGAAAAATAATTATAGATTCGTAACGTCTTATTTGGAATACTGTGAGTGTGAGTGTGTGTATGTGTGTGTGTGTGTGTGTGTATCTGTCTGCCTGTCTGTCTCTACGTATGTCTTTCTGTCCGTCCGTATGTTTGTAGAAAAATGTTGATCAGCCGTGACGTCTGAACGGAAAATGGGATTGTCGATTTTTTTTAAGATTTTTTAAAAACCATTAAAATGTACATTCGTGACTATTATTTTTCCACATCAATTTTTATGTTGTCCTTTTATATGTAAGGCACAGCCTACTGTAATTCTGTGTCATGCCATAAATCGTATTTAAAGCAGAGTTGTAGGTGCCGATGAATGTTGTTGCCTACGTCGTTCTAGACCACCTCTAAAGCTATAGCCTGTCAACTGACTAGCATCTACCTGTACGTTCTCCTATCCAGAATGTGCAAGTAGCACAACGTCTCTGTATCTGCTGACACAGATGTCTTGATGTCTTGTATCAATACTGATTTACGCAATGGTTATGAGACTATAAATATTTATAGCAAATGCATAAAAATTGTGTAGTTTAATCATAAGGAATGCAACTATTATTTTGCATTATATTATAAAAAAAAAAACATAAACACAACCTTTAAGACTAATCAAAGAGGACATTTACATGTTTGTTACACTTGCATCAAACTAGCTACATACAATTTCTTAAACACATTCGGACACAAACACAAAATTTTTAGTTAATATTATCAGCATAAAATACTAACGACAATTTTAAATAGGCTAAGTCATATTTCTTAATTTTGTTATCTGCCGTTTTACATGTGTATAATTTAGAGCGTAATCCGATAAATTCTTTAATTGGTACACCAATATAATAACACTAATATAATATTAATTACAATTTATAATATTTATATTTGATTTATTAAAATTAAATTGTTTTCCTTTACTACTCACAATTACTGTATGTATCCTACTATTGCAAGTACTATGAAAAGCTATGCTGGATACCAAATAACTGTAATGCGATGATCTGCACATTAATGAACATTACTACTAATAATCTCACGTTAACTACTGCAAGAAAACTAATAAAAAACGAGTAGTTCTAATAAATACTTTGGTTATTTATCATTGTTTTACACTTCACTTAAGTTTCCCGTCAAAAGCAGAATCGATTGCTACATAATTTAATTTTTCACAATTATTTCGAATTGCTGTTGTGGATGAAGTCGCTTCGGTTATTGTTTAGATGCTGGGGCTCACAAAATTCCCAAGATAATTGAGAATGCTGTTACTCAATCTTTTATGATTAAATAAAATATTATAGCCTAATCATATACTTAAATTGCTAGCCTAATAAACATGAGGGGACACTCACACGAACCCCGCTAAACACACCGAAGATAAGTTACGACCTATAGGTTAAGTTTACAAAATATCTCACTGTTGACGTATTTGTTAGACTCGTTGATAGAGAGGCAGTGTTGTTCCCTGCTGTCTCCCCCCACAATTGTGCTACTTGCACATTCGGGATAGGAAAACGTACAGGTAGACGCTAGTTATCAACTGACAGTAAACTTTCGTGCTTATAGTAAAGTTTAAAATAAACTTTTATAATTTTATTTTTTAAATTCGAGAATTCTGTTCTTGTCTTTCTGATCAAGAAAACTTGGGCAGGATATCTGATTGTAATAAATATAATTGCTTGAAATCATTAAAAACTCTAGGCCTAACTCTGGGATTCGGTGCAATGAATCCAAAAATGTGTCCTTTTAAAATGTATACACTCTGTGCGGGACGTGTAAAATATAGGGATAGACTAAATAATAGTATCAAATTTTGTGTTCTATTTCATGCGGAAAGGAACGTAGGAAAGTCATTATTCTTGAGAGTAGATCGTCCGTTATGTATGACGGTGTGCACAATTTGTATCTCAAAGGAATGAAGAGTACAGGGAGGTTGGTCGCGCAGGGTCTGAGGAAACTGATTGATTCCTGTCATGAAGAAATAAAGCTGAATCTATAAGTTTTGGGAATTCAAAAAGAGAGACAATTGATTGGGTAAATAAAGTTGAGGAGTTGATGGAAGAAAATACTATGTTACGGCAAACATCAGTTTTGAAAAACAGTAGATGAATCGGAACAGTACAGTCTTCTGAACTGTTTCAAGGGTAAAAACACCCTTGAAATACATCGTGTTTCTAAAAAACAGAATGAAAATGTGGTGGTTTAGGTTAAGAAGATTGATCAACCTCTTGATTATCCTATAGGCGTAAGTGGAATTATGTTTGATGGTATCATCGGTTGAGTAATAAACCACTGGAAATATTGTAAAACCTGTGCCATCACTGGATGCAGGTACACTACTCGGAAAAAGGAATGTTAACATAAGTGATACTGGTAGTAAGCTACCTCAAGCCAATGTAGCCTATACGTGTGAATGAAATCCTCGGTCCTGGAAGAAGACAGAATTTGAATCCGGCGAGGTGAAAAACTTGAGGAACCATGCTTACCTGTGGATGATTAGTGGCAGGATTCGAATAAGGAAGAAGATGGTCTGCTAATGAAAGTATAGTTACTGTTCTGGACGATCTAAGTAATTTGTAAGCTATTAAATTATTGAAACATAATTATAAGTGAGTAAGAAATCAATTTCCTGCTCACTGACTTTGTTGTTCTCCGTTAATAGCCTACGTAACGCAAAACACTAGCGGACACTTTTATCGGTTTAACGTTCGACGTTTTATTTCTCTTAAAACCAAGCGTTTCGCCCATACTATGGTGAGGCATCCTCAGTGAATCGACCGAGAAAGACCACTTAGTAAGTGCCTAACCCACCCCCTACTTATACGGTAATCCCCGCCAACAGTGTTACAAACAAGGCCATAACTTTACAGCAAAAATTTCCCCGTGCAATAATCAACCCAAAATTACAATAAATTACTTTAGAAATTTACACACAGAAATCAGCCCAAAAGCAAAGCTGTGAAAATAAACATCACATTTCACTGCGATCATAGTGGAGAGTCGTAACTGGTGATAAGAGAGGAGATAAAAATTTACAGAAATAAAAGCAACTTTATCAGAGACGATAGCTACAAATTTGGAAACATGTTTTAAAGCAGTTGACGGATCGTTATAATGAAATAAAATACAAAAATTATATTTCAAAAATGTTATTTTGCTTAAATATTTCTTTTGTGTAGACTATTATGTTTCTTTTTTAGGAAACATTATTGTAATTTTTTGCTGGATTATTGGACTTTATTGTAAATTATGGGCTTGTTTGTAACACTGTGGGCGGAACTTACTTTAAAAATAGGTGTGGTCAAGGCTTTGTGCTCTTTCTGAAGTCAAGCCAGTGAGAATGCCTCGTCGTAGAACGGGCGAAACTTTCGGTTTTAAGACAAAAATTAAACGACGTGTATTGAACCAAAAACCGTGTTAATTTATTTAATTTTCTAAATTGGTATAGAACATTTTTAGTTAGTGCAGGTGACAGGAACCAATTGTCATAAATGAGAAATTTAATTAATTGAGATATGATATGATTTGTGGCTTTTAGTTTTTAACTTCGTAATAGAAAAGTAAAGCATACCATATTTACAACAAAGTGAATAAATAAATCCCTGGGTCGGGTCGCTTCATACCAAAGAAAAAACAAGTCAAGATTAATCAATATTATTATCTTTAAAGTGGCTGAAAACAATCCCATTAACGTAAAAGATAACAACAAAATGAAGATACGTGTTATTGAACCATTGTTTACGAGATACTATTGACGGAATTGTATTATTATTATTATATGACGAGATACTATATAACGACATATTATTATTATTCTTATTGACGGAATTGATTTTCCTATATTTCAATCGAAGACGCTAATGCTGTGTAATAAACCTGTTTGTAGGCCTATATTTAAAAAAGCCTACTAGTAAGCTATATGAGGTACACATTCATAATAATTTGTGAGATATGGTCTCCAAGTCGCGTTATTGAAATAAAACTTATAGCTTACCTTATTTACTTTCCATCTTGCGACTTCCTTATAATGTCATACACGACATGTTTCGGGAAACATGTTCCCATCTTCAGGTTTAAAACTTCTCGCTCTCACATGAAGAACTTGTCAACGCAAATAAAAACCTTTGACTAACATCATAAAACACACTACTTTAACAAAATGTCAAAATGATTCTTCGCGCGGTACATTGTGACATTTTGTTAATGTAGTGTGTTTTATGATGTTAGTCAAAGGTTTTTATTTGCGTTGACAAGTTCTTCATGTGAGAGCGAGAAGTTTTAAACCTGAAGATGGGAACATGTTTCCCGAAACATGTCGTGTTATGACATTATAACGAAGTCGCAAGATGGAAAGGAAATTAGGTAAACTATGAAGTACATAGTTGAAAAATTTATAAAACAACCTAAAAATTAAGAGCTAAACAAAATTCATCAACTTTTTCGACCCTATAGGGAGGAGTCCGGTCCCGTTCGTCCCCGCCCCGTAAATATGTCCTTGAGTTCTATAGATGTCACTGCCAGGGAAAAAACAGTGACTTCTTACTCATTCGCCCAACTGTAAGTTAACGAAAAATGCAAAAAATGTGAAAGTACCCAGTCAGTTAAAGAGATAAGCGGGGATTTCTATGGTGTTTTCTAGTATGCATAAAGTAGAGACAGGATTTGGCAAAGGTTTTACAGCTTAGGTTTTTCAGACTATAAATAAATATTAATCTGTAAGAAATAATTTATTTCTACATTCCGTTGTCAGTAAAGCAACAAGAGGCCTACAACCTTCTTATCTATAGGCCGCCACTTTACGTAATATGTCCTTTTCGTGGAAAGTATTCTTGACAAAAAGTTACCTCAGTTGCAAATAAAATCCTTGCAATGTTGATATAAACACGTCACACCTCAAGTAAATATCGTTCTTAATGAATCATCTCTGTAAAATGTTCGACCTCTGTACCAATTTTGTTCCCTTCATTGAAGTAATTGGATTTCTGTAAAGATATCTGGGTCCCATACTCTGACTAAACGTTCGATACCGTTAGACATAAGACTATTGTTTAGAACCTGATAAAAAATAACATTAGGCCCTTCACTAGCCTACGGCACCGTTAAGTGAACGAAACATGCCAGAACCGATATTCGAGTGACAACTCAGGCTCTGGAAGTTAAAGGTCGTGAATGGCTGTAATGAGATCTGAGACAAAGAGAGAGAGAGAGAGAGAGTGAGAGAGTGAGAAAGAGAGCGAGTGAGTAAGTGGGAGGGCGGGGAGGAGATGCTATGGTGAACTGAACAAACTCGTTTGTTCAACTGTACAGGTACGTCGTGATTGGTTGTCAGATAACGGGTCGCTTCTGCTTGCCTTGTCTATTGTAACCAGATGAACAAGTTTTCCCCACCTGTCCAGGTAACTCGTGATTGGCTGTCCTACCTTGGCCGAGGCAGGTGTCCTAAATCCGCGGCCAAGATGAAGTTAATAATTTTCAGCGACTTGAATTAAACTTACAGTTGTAAAATTAATCGATTTGGTTTGCTCAATACCATAAGAAATATTCATCTGCGCTTGCCAGTAAAAACGTTTTTTCTAATCTATATTAATTAGCTTTAGATCTCTAGAGCGGTCAGCTACCGCTACCAGCCACATTTCTTATACTGGACGTTTGAGTGTAACTTCACAGATCTTTTTAAATTTATTTCATAGCATAAATAAAAAAAATAATTCAAATGGCAAAAGATGATACGTGTGGGGCCCCAAAGTGTTCCTTGCGCGAACAATAGCCCTGCAATAAACGTGACCCTCGAGAAGTCTTTGAGAACAGTTTTAGCCTCTTCTCCTACCTGCAAGTATTGCCTTACACTCATCATTTTGGAAACGGAAGAACTAGTTCCTTATAACTGAGCCGATACGTCTGAAATACTCATTGCTCAGATTATGTACACGCACACGCATTTTTGACGTTTACAAATGTATAAACTTAAGTACATACAGCTCCCTCTCTCACTCTCTCTCTCTTTCTCTCTCACGACCTACTACTTCTCTCACTTCTATCCTCAACTACCCTCCCACCCACCAACACCATGTAATATACATATAAAGAAAAACATTTATTTCAATTGTGCCCATTTGCTTGTTTGCTGGTTCCTGATACACTCTCGACGTTTTGTATATTGCTCTGTTACATTCACTCATAATTTAGAATGGTATTCTTAGATAGTTTGTCACGGTGGTCCGTTTATTTGTCTCGAGTAGGTTTACTATAGTTTTTGTTGACATGTAAATTAATATCTGACAGGAGAATTTGTTCGTCATGTGGATGCAATAATTCAGCTTAACTGTACGAGCTACTCTAATTATTCTTAATAATTTAATATTCACTAAGTAATGTTTTCTACTGAAATTATAGATTTTACCAATCACATTCACTTCGAATTTCAAATTTCTACAGACACTTCAAAATGTGAATGTTCTTAATTATTATGTCTAATAATGTTCTTCTCTATGTCTATTAATTATTTATAAAAATATAGAACGTGGTTTGTGAACTGTTGGTAGCGGCTCAGTACTAGAACTGTTTCTTACAACAAGGACAGTGGGCAGATGTGTCCTGGCCCAACAGGCGTCACTTTTACCCAATTCAAATAATTCCTGTTTTATTACACAGGAATAATTAACGCTACCGTCTATATTGCTCCCGTCAATATTTAAAACGTTTTGATTTGGTTATGTAATTAAAATATAGGCTATTTCTATTGTATCAAAAGTTTCAGCACTCCTAATCGATAAGTTTCCTTCTGAAAGCAATTAAGCATAATTGAAGGAAACTGGATAGAGGCATTGTTGTAAACTTAAGGATTAATAAAATGTTTTTAAATGTAGGAACGTAGACAGAGTGAAGTGATTAGTGAAGTGATTATGTGAGCGTATGACGAGTGTGTATGTTGATAAATAAAAAATAAATCAACCCCCTTCTCACTAATTTTCACTCTCTCTCTCTCTCTCTCTCTCTCTCTCTCTGAGTGTCTTTGTAAGAAGCAAAAACCATTTCAGAGCGTCAGTGCAGTAGGTTATCCTCGCTACTTCGATTTCTTACCTGCAGAAACTCAAGAAACATTAATGTAAAATCCTGTACCCTAATGTCATTAAGTTACATTTTCTCTAATGAAATAGTTCTACCTGTTCTTTAACCAGTTTTTACTAGCAGATAACTCTAATTGTGGGAAAGTGGCTGAGCTGGTCGTTTGGTCTCTGCATTTTGGACTCCAGTCACGTGGAGGGCGTTCAGTGCCTTGCACCCTAAAGTTTCAGTTTTTGTAGTTGGTTTGAAAGCTCCTAATGTTTCAGTTTTTATAGTTGATTTGAAAGACTCATAAATTACGACTTAAATAGGTATGACCACTAAGACAATAAGATAGATACTGAATTCAATGTTTGTTAAAAGGCAACAATTAATTTGTAAGTAGACCTAGTATTAGGCCTAGGTCTCATCAGTTAGACAATAATAAATCACGACATTAGAATTTTAAACAGAAGTATAGTGTGTGCGTGTGTGTGTGTGTGTGTCAGTGTGTGTGATAAGAAGTAAAGTTTTCTGAGATAGTGTACTTTAGTGTTTAAGATCTGTAGGTCTTCAAAAGTGATTATAGAGGTAATGAACTCGTTGAGGTTTTGTATTGTACTGTTTCATTGCATATTTTTATACTGTTTTCTCTTTTAATTACTCAAATTTACAATATATTATAGGTATTGTAACAAAAACGTGTGTTTGTTTCAACCAATAGCTCCTAATAATTCTCCCAAAGGCAAGTTGCTAATATTTGAATCCAATCACATCGTATGTAGGCCTACTAAATTTTGACCTTCATTAACTTATAAGCTACCACGAAAATAACGACACAACAAATTACAAAAGAGCGGCTCTCTTTTCTTTTCGCCTCTGGCCTAGAGCGAACAGTACTGCCCGTCGCGCTAAGTTTGTACAAGGTTTGGGGAAGGAGCCGGTTGACCTCGCGGGCAGCTTGTATGCCAACTCTGAGATTTCTTGACCGCCTCGCGCTGCTTGTGAAACCCCGTCCCAAGCAACTGTGAAGAACTGTCTTGAAGACCACTGCAGGAATTCACACTGTTGACAAAACGTTTAACACATTATTTCAAGAACACACTGCTAGAAATGAGATTGAACGGATTGGTACCGCACTCTGTTTACGGGTACCCTGTATAAACATTCCTGACGAAACGGTTATTGGAGAATATGAAAACACTGGCTGGAAAAGCAAGAAAATTTAACTTCTTTTTGCAAAATTTTTAAAATTATTATTATTCACTTTTCAAGTAGGCTTCAGGGTACTAGATGTTGCCACATACTACGTCGGTTGTAAAAGAACAAAGAATAATTTTCGTGCAGTGTTCATTGACATGTTCATTGTACAAAGTTTTGTTAAGTTTTCAAAGTGTTGTAGAAGTTTGTGGCTATGTCTAATAGCTCGAGAGTTGTTCTGATGTAGAGAGATATTTTTTAGTTCAATCCTACAGGTTTGTTTACAGGTTAAAATAACTTAAATTAACAGTAAATTATCTTACTCAAACATTGGCTAAACATAAAACCCTCAACTTACTTAAACAAGTTTTGCGAAAACCTCCTTACAGCGACAACAACATGATACACTACTAACTTAAATGCACTCGTTGACTGAACTGCAACTTGAATCTTTGTTAACGGTTGCGCATTTGCTCACAGCCGCTAATGTCTTAAAATTAGTGACCACACACATTTAATAGACTACTTTTGAAAATTTCAGCGAAGCGGATAACAATGAACACGCCACTCAACGCTAAACAAAATTACAAATAGTTTTACAACCCGCACAGGTATTTGGCGACTTCTAGTAACCCTGAACCCTTGAACTTCATAAACTAAAGATGACACACAAAATATTAATTTACAATACATATACAGTAAATGTATTCTGTATCTAATAACGTATGGAAGAACGAATTTAAATATGAACTGGTAAGCTCTCTAAGCTGCAGACCTTGCTTACTATTTAAACATAATGCATTTATTATTAGATAATATCGAACATTATGTTTTGAAGCTATGAGTATTGTTCTCTGTATAGATTATTCTTAGTGCTTGCCAAGAAACATCAAGAGAAGGTCATCACCACAGTTTTGGTCCACCTAAAAAGTAAGAAAGGTAAAAGAGAAATCAAGAAAACACTGACTAGCCTAATTTTTTTTCTTAGAAGATAATATTTGTAAAGCAGAGAAGCATTATTATATTTTTATTGTTGTGAATGCAATAAACATAAAAAATCGCGATTCTGCACTGTTTTTTTGTAGTTTTCTTAGTGCAATTATGCTAATTTCTGTAAATTATTAAATTATTCAATTAAGTTGAATTATTTATCAAATCAGTATAATTACGCAAATATATTATTCTGACAATTTACTGGATGATTGAGTGTATTCACTGTTTATTAGCATAATTATTGAGACTCTTAATTATCATTGTAAGCAATAAGACAAAATTTATTGAAACTTGACAAATTAATTATTTGAGGTTGATTGCAATAATGAATGCAAGATATACATAACGCAATAAATACTTATTTATTACACATTACTGAATAAATAAATTCTTGATATACATATGAAATTATGTCCTGTAAATACATTCAAACAAAACGCGTAATAACATAAATCATAATAATATTCATTTCGTTGTTCCCTGAAAAACAAGACATACAATGCTATAAAATATAACACACAATAATATAAATATGCACAAGCAATAAACAATCAAATATACTTCATTCTAAGCTAAATGCGTTCATTAATGCCCTCAGATGAGTGACTTTACTATTTAACATTCTTATTTTTTTTTACGATTATATAGATTTTCTCGGGTGTAGCTCTTTGAAAAGAGACAGTGCAGTAGCAAGTATTAACTAGTATTAAGAACATAAGGACTTAACTTGGAAAAGCATATCCACAATTCCATCGGTGTGGTATCCTATCCGTTGATGGTTCCTTGTACGTGGTTACTGCTGTTGATGGATGCGCACTGACAATTTAACTCGCGATAATCCCCACTCGCGTTCTGTGTAGAGTGATGTCGGAGTTATCCGCTTGGAATAAGTGTCTTTACAGTTTTATGTAGTAAAGATGCAATCATTATTATTGGTGCAGTTTGATTACGTGTTTACTGTAAGCGTGATTCAGGTAGCTAGATACTTTTGTCTACCTTGGACGTGATGCGCGCTATGTATGCACTAGTGTCATGAGTGTTAATCCACTTAGTTCATGTGCTCAAAATTAGTATGATTATGATTAGATAATGTTTCGTAATGTCTGAAATTCTCGCACACTGTTCTACTGTCGAAATGTTAATTCACTCATAATGCTTAATATGCATGCCGAACGTATTCTAAAGTTTCTCGTATACACTTGACATTTTAACGATGTTTATGTACACTCGCACTGCGTGTTACTGCGGTAAGTTCGGTAACTTGGATGATCTATCGAACACAACGTTTTGTAAGACTGAGATTGAATTGAAATGTCTAAGTCCGACTAAGACCGAGACTTGGTTATAACTTCCTCAAAGACTGACTAACTGATTTAAAATTTGAGTAAGTCGGAGTAAGAACTGAGTACAAACTACCGAGTAAAACTAAACTATTACAACTATTACTCTCACTACTACTACTACTACTACTACTACTACTACTACTACTACTACTACTACTACTACTACTACTACTACTACTATTACTGCTCTCCGCGTCCTTGTAAAACAGTTTTTATCAAGCACCCTCTACCAGAATGCAATTTTCTCACGTCCACGCCTATGGCCGTTGTTGATAGGTTCAGGATTTCCTTTCACCTTGCAGATCTACGGTCATCGGTTTCCTGATTCGTCGTCCAAGTCGTCACTACTCTCTCCACCAGTTCCTTTGGAAGATGCCAAATTCTGGTTGGTCGTTGGGCATCCCCCGAAGTACCCCAGCGACGAACGTTGCGTTGTTTCTCGGAAAGTGGAGCAATTGCCTGCCTGTCCATCAATCCTTTGTTTCCTTGTTGTCGAGGATCTCTGTTATTGCCTTTGTTAACAATCTGCAGTGTTTGGTCTATTGTTCGGTCACCCTTCGTTTTTTTTTGTCAATTACCAACTCTTCGCTGGACGTCATCCCTGGACTGGTCCCACGATTTCTAGTTGTAAATCTGACTTGTCATCCTGGTTTGTTTTCATGCTGGGCCGAGTACGTATCTCGTATTCATTGAATACCCGTCTACATATTCGTCAAAACCTCTCTGCACCCTTTGTTATTGAGTATCTCATTCATACGTACGCGCGTTACAACTTAACCCCACAGCATGTGTTCCTTCTAACTTCTGCGTAGCCGTGCTACCGGGCTCTGTCTTTTGTCTGGTTTGTTTTGGTGTTGTAAATCGGAGCTGAGTTCGTTCTGTCAACGATGTTTCCAGTTTCTATTGTTACGTGTAGTCGGACGTTTCTTCATTGTTTCTTCACTGGCGTTGGGTCTGACGTGTGTCTAATTGTCCTTATTTACGACACAGGCCTGGGTTGTTAACTCGAGTGTGTGTGTGAGCGTACCCCTTGATCACAAAATTATAAATTTTTTAAATTTTTGACCACTACAGTGTCCCCAAATTGGATTGGATGTTGGGTCAACAGGAGACATCTGATCCAATTTCTGAGCTCTGTCCAGTAGTGGACGTCTGCCTTGGAATGGTCATGGTTGGATGACCTATTTTCTCTCATATGGTGCAACTGATAGTTATTCCATACCTTTTGGTCTTATATGATTACATGAATTTATTGCCGCACATCTGAGTGAAAATGAACGCATTTTTTACATACTATCCGTCTATATGTGGATTGTACAATATTATCTCATGTTAATAATTGAAATAGAATACCTACGTCTAATCATTAGGCAGCTTGTTTCGTTTCTTACGCTACATTCTTACGTTATTCATATACAACATGATAAATTAGCTGATGATTCGCTAGCAATAGAATCAATTAATCGTATATTGATGAATTACATAATATCAAACAATATTTTTAATTCACTTCTAGTGTCCCACAGCTATAATCGCTAAATAAACAAATACATACATAAGATTAACTTGCGACACATATTATAATTGATTACATTAATTAATGAAAAAAATTATTAGTTTGTACTACTTTGTTCTCTATCACTCAACAAATACACGGATATTAGGCCTACTCATTAGGTTATTTTACTTTATCGGCACACAGCACTAAAATAAAATGTAATGTAAAGAATTGTAAAACTAAAAGAAAATGTAAAGAAAATTTGGGAAGTCCGATTTCTCTAGGCGTCAAACGGGCATGGGCCCAACCTCAGTGTTACCTTAGTTGCCTTCCGGTTTCTCTGGAAACGTTCCCTTGAACTAGTTTCAAGCCTGACACATTTAAAAGAAAAAGGTTATATAATAATGCATGGCTTCCATCTGAAACGTGATATACGTGTTAATCCAATCGTCCATATGTGTGCACTTACCATAAACTGATCACTCTTAACCACTCTCATAACCATATCCTGCAGGTAAATATATATTAAAAGCTTCAGTTTTTAGGTGCTGATAAATATATCCCCCGAAACAACACACACACACACACACACGTCTGTTACATTGAGACCCTACAATTTTCCATATATAAATTGTTGCTGTGTAAGGATATAGGCCTAATTTGAATTCTGTGACACAAGCCAAACCTTACTGTGTTCAACACTAACAGATTACAGACTTCACTTTGTAGTAGGAGTGATGGAATTGTTTGAGAGGAATACAGTGCAAAATGGGAATACTAAAAGATAAAAGGAATTCTTCTTTCTTACGATTTTTGCTAGCTTAAGAGGATAATGAAATTCACGCCAGAAGGAAAGAGAGGACGCGTAAGACCCAGACTAGGATGGATTATTGGAATCCTAGATGATGATTATGATGATGATGATGATGATGATGTAAATAAATAATAATCAGTAGTTTCTTTATTGATTTCCGTTGGGCCTTTGAGACGGTTGATATCAAACTTTTTTCTCACTCCAAAGGCGTTAATCATTCTAGCAGAACTAACAGTGAGTAACAAAAAATCTGCGGTTGTGATAGAAGGGAAAAGATGTGAGCTGTTTCACATTGATAATGGTCAAGGCACTTTATTTTTCAGATTCGAAACTAAGTACATGAGAAACTATAAATATCAAAACAAACAAACAGGTCCATGTGTGGATGGTATTGTAACACTGGGCAGGAGTAATAATACCGTACGAGTAGTCTGCGGGAACTTGGAGAGTGTATTGTACTTGGACGACATGTAGCCTATATATCTTAGTATGACGATGTCAGACTCGTAAATCCTATATGTAAACGTGCTACAAGACAGCAGCGCTAACGTTATACCCTTGATATAAACGTTTGTATCTTCACTACCTATTAAGCTCGAGATTTACAAATTGAATAAAAATTCAATTCAATCGATTTTGATAATTTCATTCGGTTGTACTAGATGCCTGCCACTAATAAAAAAAGTTTCTCACAGGTCAACTTTTTCATAACATAATTGGAAAAAATTGTAACCAAACGTTACATATTATTTATTATCTTTTTTTTAACAAATATGAAGACGTTTCCAGACAAAAATTAATTTTCCGTCGCATTGTTGACATACACCAAGTAAGATACATAGTAAGCTTACAAAAACAATTCAATTATTTAATTAATAACGGAAATACGACGACTTATGTTTTGAACTTCAATAAATTTTTGAAATGTACAATTTTATGCTTTTTATTTTTTCAGCTGTAATTGTGGTCAAAATACTATAAAAATTTGTGGAGTACTGGAGACTAACGGTTTTGATATTATAAGTTTGTAAATTACCCTGCAACTTCAATTTTTTTACGAGTAAATTTTCAAGTCGCTCAGTAGGCTACATAGGAGCGAAAGCCTACATACGCAGTGTATTTCCTATCTAGCCGATTGTGTCATGTGACTTCTGAACGAATAAAAACGATGGCTGCTTCACTATCACGACTAACGCTCACGATGAATGCAGCGCTAACAACGCTTCGTTCCGAACAAAGCGGTAGCAGTATCGGGAGAACAGACAGTCAACACAGTAAATTTGTGACGGCTATACGCTATTCATGTTACGCACGAATGAATGCAGCATTATGAATGAATGCAATGAATGAAGTATTAGGAGACTAGAGAGTCAACAGAGTAAAGTTGTGCAGACAATTCACACTGATGCAGTACTGCAGTTTCGATACGATAATGCTCTTTATTTAATAGTCGTTACGTGTATTAGGACACTAGACAGCAGGCAATACAATTGTTAAATAAAATCAAAAGAATGTGCCAGTATTATTACAGTCTGTATACACTAAGTTGGCGTCTGGGCCGGCGACTAAACCAGCCCCAGATAGTCGCCGGCCCAGACGCCAACTTGGTGTATACACATAATAATTCGGCCCCGTGCTCAGAACCCCGTGTTATGAACGCCCGTGCTCTGAGCGCCTATCAACAAACTGACCGTGCTTGTTGCTCCTACTTATCTTATTTTCTTCTTGAATTACTTAGATAATGAAAATGTTTTCCGTAAACGAAAGTATAATATATGTAGACTATGCCTGCTGTCTGTACTTGGTCATACTTTGACCAGGTATTTTTCAACTTTCTAATTTACCGTTTAGATTTAATAGACAAGACTATTTACTCTTTTCATTTTCTATAATTTTTTGATAATAATATATAATTTTTAATATTATACTTTTATTATTAATATTACTATTTAATTGTTATTAATATTTTTATTTAATATTTTCAGTTTTATATAGTAATTATGCATCACAAGCAGCAACAGAATTCACAGTTTCATTCTAAAACTACCAGTGTGTGTGAGTGCGTGTGTGAAATAATGATAAATGAAATCACTTACATAAAAATAGTGAAATATTTTAGGTCTGCTGCTGTTTAAAAGAAGGGATGAATATTGTCTTATAACTGTCACTGATCGCAAATTTCTCTTTGAAGTTTTTTTATGATGCGTGTAATACTGGTTTTGCACATACCTATGTATCGAATAAGCCTCTTCATTATCTCAGGGTTCTCATTTGGTTACGAACAAATTTGAGGAGTGATTAAAAAAAGTAGTTAAATACAAATGTAATTTAAAAAATTTTAAATACGTTTTTGTGACGGGAAGTTGGAATATGTATGTACGCAAACACAAGGTGTGCAATGTAAGCACATTGATAAGACGGTAAAGCTCACTGGTATGTGGTTATCTAGCCTCATACCTTATATCTGCTGACAATATGACACGTCGATGAGCTTATTATTCGCATCTTTGGTTTGACAATCGTTGTGACACAGTAACGTTCAGATCATGAATTTTGATTTGAATGGAGGTCCTTACTTCAATGAAAGGGAAGCTTCTTCACTACGGTTGTCAGTACGCCTACAAGGTTAAGTGTTCAAGTGAATATATTACGTTCTGAGTGTGTACGAAGGAAAAACATCAGCGTGTTGAAAGTCCATCAAAACAAGAAACAGAACCATCGTGGATTCGTGGGTTTATCTTTGTGTACCACATTTGGCAAAAACAGTGGTGTCAAAGCATTAGAAAACTGAACACGGATGTTCACCACGTATTCCGGCAGGAATTTCAACCACTTTATGATCAGGGACTCGAGTTGGTGACCCAAATATCAAAATACAGTAACAAAAACATGTAAATATAAGCATACATGAATATACAGTAAATACGTGGTACAGGAATGTAAAGTCAGCCCTTTGTAAGGAAAGCGCTAGGAACTATGCAAAATCCGGCCAACAGCCAAGAAATCAACCTCAAATATTCTCTAACAATGTTCGTTAACGGAACACGATTTTTTATTCGCGATTTTGCAAACGACATTGAAATAATGCTATTTTTTTGTTTCAATGGGGGTTGAAAACTGTTTTAAAACTTACACTTTCTCCTACATCCACGGCGCTTTTAAAATTTGATTAAAAAATTCACTTAGGTGTGTATAATAACAGTGGATATTGGCAATCATGTCAATGAAACGAACGTTTATTCAATAATATAGGTTTCCTGGAAAATAAAATATGAAACATATTTTCAGCAATTCAGTATTCTGAAGGACAGAGAATGGTTTCCTCAAAAAGTCAAATCGGACTACGAAAGAGCTGCAATTACAGCCGTAAAGTTTGTGTTTTTAGACAAGAAAGTGACTGGCTGTTATTTTCATATTACACAGTCTTTGTGACATACAATTCAAAATGTATTACAATTCGTCAGTGATTATAAAGAAAATGAAGATGTTCGTTTGACATGGAGGCTGGTTGCAGCTGTGGCACCCATGCCTGTTTAGCTATTCGAGTACTGTTGGTCTGTGACTATACAATTGTGCCGGAATCATGCACATTGGTTTTTGGACTATGTCATGTCGCAAGTGGTTGAACATCTAAAATCTACCACTTCATTTTGGAAACACAAAAAATCTTTTACGCTCTGGTAGGACTTACATATTTTTGAGTACGGAAACTGAAAATTACTAACAACTGAAGCAGTTTATATTACAGCTCAAATCGAAGTTGCGTTTCGTAGACAGAGAAGAACTTTACTAACTGAAATGGACATACTGTTTATTAAATCAGAAAACAATTAAGGAAAGAAAGAAAAGACGATATTACAACTAGGTGTCTAAAAATTAAAAGTGACAATGGATTTAAGAAAGTTAAGAACTGAAAAGAAGACCACTTATCACCTGGGTAGAAGAAGTTCAGACTATATGGAGGGAACGAGAAATTGAAGAAGATCTCTGGATGAACAACCAGCAGAGAATTCAATCACTTATGTAATCTTTGGTTACGGAAAATGTGTAAACATTGTACAGCCGGAAATAATAATAATAAGAACTGAAAACAATCTTTAAAAGTACTTAGAATCACTGTAACACTCTTTTGTTTGTGTGGGAGTTTTATGAAATTTTTTTTTTTTTTTAAACGTCACTTAATATTTAAGACTAGGCTGAAGGCCTAGAAGGAAGCATAAAGTGTGCTGGGTCCAATGAGACGAGACTTGCAATTAATACTCTGTAGTAACAGCAAGATAACAACCTTTATTATTTCATAAATTTATATTATTATTTCTTGAATATTTATAATTTATTTATTTCATAACATATTTATAATTTATTTCATAAATTTCTTGAATATTCATTATTTCAAGATAACAACCTTTATTAGACGATTACACATGATTTAACATACACCATACATGTAAATCACAGACACAATAACCCCCAAAATTACTCAAAAGGCAATTGGCCATCATAATAAGAAAACACAATTTATAAATTTAAAAAAATGCCTTGTGAACAACCTGTATAGTTTTATCAAAATATAATAAGCACCAAAATTACTTAAGAGGCAATTGGCCATAATAATAAGAAAATACAACTTACAAATTTAAAATGCCTGTAAACAGCCTGTATAGTTTTGTCAAAAATACAATTTATAAATTTAAAGAAAATAACCTGGATTGAGCCGGCCGCTGACATGTTTCACACGGCATCCGAAAAAGCAATTAACCATAACAAAAATTTAGGGAAAACCCACCAAAGCCAGACAGGGTAGTAGAAAGCTGGACAAGAGCCTGACCCGACATAAGGTAACATGTCCGGAAGCTTGCACAGATTTGCACAAACAGGTGACTACCCCAGATTTAAAGTGTAACCAAACCTAATTGCAGGTTAAGGAAAACTCCCAACCCTATTATGAAATAAGAAAATGATTATGTGCGAAAAGACCCGTGATTAGAATCGATGCTAGACCAGCCGGTCCAGATCTACATGTTACATACTGCACCTACCTACTTAACTAACAAACCAGCCCCCCCCAAACTTCTACAAACCCATTCAGTACCAAGGTAAAAAAAATAATGTAAGCATAAAAAAAATTAATGAGCGCTGGTCACATGCCAGCGAACGGGCCTACAATTGCTCTCGAGACTAATTACACATCAAGGAGATGTTACATGAAAGTTTGCATGCAAAATTATGTGCAGCAGGGCACGCGCACAATTAAAATGGTTTTATGCTGTAGTAAGTCAATTAAGTAGAACTTGAGTGTTTTGTAGATGGTTAACGCACGATATCTGTTGTTTTATTCAGAGGCCAAATTTATGAAAATATTGGATTAATATCACCTCGTTTTGTGCAGATGATTCCCAGATGGACTTCTGCCTTGCTGTACTGTCAGTCAGTCATGATGAGGGTGGTTACAGTGGCATCCTTACGTTTTTTTTCCTCCGGCAGGCGAGAAACGAGAGTCTGTGTTGGTGTGGTCAGTTCAGGACGTGATGGAGGATGGAAATACCACCATGCTAGGATCAAGTCTCCGTCGCTCCGGGAGCCCGGAGGTCTGTAAAAGTCTACCTACTCATGATAGGATAGAAAATACAATAATTAACCAAAACTCTGTCCGCCGGAGGAAATAGGCAGTGTGTTCACACTAAGGAGCACGCTGGCAGACTAGTCAAATTTTGCCAACAGGTGCTGAAGTCGGGGAACACAATTACCCGCTTTCGCTAACAGATGGCGCGGGCGTGCAGTAACGCCAAACACGGCGCAGCTGATATCGTGAAATAATAAATTCGCAATTTACATTTATAAATAATATTTTTATACTGTCGCCCGGTTTCTTTGAGAAACCGCGGCACACCCCCACCCCAAAAAGGCAACACGGTTGCCAACCACTTGAAACTGGGTACCCCGCATAGTACCCCCAATCTTGTAGACCACAGAGCTTCTCCGGGGAATCTCAAGAAAACTCGCACTTAGGAGAACAGAGACCGCGAAAGCAGTGGTCCTGGTGCAATTTCGAAAATGCCGAACGCTTCGGCATATCCTCTCCCGAAATGGAAACTTCCTTGCCCGCAAAAGAAAAACGAATCCCTATCCACAGTCCTCATGACTGCCTACAGGCTGAAAAATCAGTTACATCCGTTGTTCAATCTTTCGAATAAACTAGGATTTTACTTCTGGTGAATCAAATTTAATCATATTTCCAGTGTAATAAGACTTTCATGTAAAAAAGAGTCAGTTACAAATGAGAGTTTAAGCTATGGAAGTGTGACAAAAAAAGTTTTACAATCTACAACACTCTTTAAGGCAGGCGTAAAGGTGCTCTCACAAAAGCTGCAAAACCTTGAAAACACGTTAGCAGAAGTTAGAAACAAGCGAGAAACAGAAAGTAGAGTGGAATTCTATTTTAGTCGTGAGCAGAAACTTGTGAAATAGACGGACAGAAGACAGTAAAAAAAAATAAAATAAAATAAAGAACAAGGAAATAAAGCAACTGTTTTTACCGAAACGTCGGCTCAATTACATACGGTAACTGCAGAAAACCAATAAGCAAGAGATTTAAAAAACAAAGTTCCGTTACCTTCATCTAATAACATGGTCAGTATAGAAGCATGTAATGAAATATATAATCTACTCCGTGTAGCAATAGTTTAATATAAAGTAACACCCCTGAAGAATAATGTACTCAGAATAAACATACCACACGGTAAAAACTATCGACTCCTCATAAATGTACTCCGTGAAAAATAAGCAATACTTCACTTACGGGCATAAGTAGAATCGATTTAGAAAAGTTAAAAGTAAAATTACATTAAGACTAGAATCTATTATCGTTTCATGTTGTCAAGTTGTAGCTTTAGTATTGTTTAACTGTTAAGTTTTATTAGTAATGTATACAAGCTCTATATACAATTTCGATTAAAAGCAATAAACAAACACGTTATGTTTTATTCGTTTAAGATTATTTTGTTTTTAGTAATATTATGTTTAGAAAGGGTTCATGAAAAATTACAAAGCACACAAATTATAACACATATGTAAAATTTTAACAAGAAAAAGATCACTTATTTTTCTGCCTCACTATGGACTATATAGCGGTTAAGTTCTAACAATCACCACTAGATGGCAGACACAGCACAAAGATAATTGAAGGCACTCATTAAGTGTGAAGTATTTTTCAAGAACAGATTTGCTTTTGCAGTACAACAGAGACGATAAATTTCGAAAATGGAAATATTCTAATTATCTATTTTTGTATATATATTTAGGCATAGGTTTTGAGTTTTTAAAAACTATTTCAGTAGAGAAAGAATTAATAGAATTACAAGTACAATAAGTGTTTTCTCTCTCTGTGTGTGTGTGTGTGTGTGTGTGTGTGTGTGTGTGTGTGTGTGTGTGTGTGTGTGTGTGTGTGTGTGTGTGTGTGTGTGTGTGTGTGTGTGTGTGTGTGTGTGTGTGTGTGTGTGTGTGTGTGTGTGTGTGTGTGTGTGTGTGTGTGTGTGTGTGTGTGTGTGTGTGTGTGATTTACATTATAAAGAATACTAATAATTGTTACACATTACATTAATTATTATTCTTATAGTAATAAGATACAATTATATAATCAGTATATGGGTAAGAATTGTTACTGTATTGTCCGTTTAGAGGCCCTGATAATGACAATACATTTTATCGAAACGTCGATACAATGGTTTACTATTTTGTAGACTTAATGCTTAAACCTCGCCAAACATTCAATCACGCCGCAAATAATGGGTTGTCCACTATCTGGATCCGGTAACAGATAGTAAGTAACGCGAGACGATTTTATAAACAATTCCAATACATAACCACTACTGTGCTTATTATACCTGTTTGTATATCTTCTTCCTACAAAGATTCTATATCTGTTACCTATCTCTCTGCCTTCCTCTCCTATTCTTTACTACATATCCCTAAATTATCGCTCCTCCCTCCTTCTTATCAAGTGACCTTACATCATTAATTTCTTGCCTTCTGGAGCTTCTTGTATTTAGTTCACTTGTAAACCTCCCTAATATCTTGCATTTTTTTCTCCTTTCCACTCCTCCGACTCATAGTACTCTTCCGTGGAATTTTATAATGCTTCCAATCTTTCCTGCTACCTTCGCGTTAGTGTCCAGTTTTCTTTCCCACACAGTACGACTGGAAATTACAAGAATTTAAATTACGGAAATCCTTACTTTCCTAGCTTTTTCTTCGTGGTCCAAAAAGTTTCTTTGTAATGCATATAATACACTCCATTCGCTGTCTGTATTCTCATGAATCTAAGTGTCTCCATGCTCACAATAGTTGCTGCCATGTACGCGGATGGTAGTATAAGCCCATAAGGCGATTGATTTTACAGCACTTGGAATGTATTTCATGCCATTTGTGCCTATTACGGTCTGTCCCACGTAAAGATACATCACGCATACGAAAGCCGCACACTTAACAGCCAGCGCACGCGGAAGGATATGATATATATTGTAACTATATTTAATAAGTAGTTTCATATGAATACATAAAATTACAAAATCTAAATTCTCGTACTGTCCAATGTTTAATAACACCTAGAGGAGGCTTTGTAACTAGGTACACTAGGCACGTGCCCAGGGACGACACAAAGATAAAATATTTTTGAAAATATGAGCAGTTTCCTTAGACAAGAAAAGCTCCAGCGGACATTTCAAAATGTAGACATAGCTCTCAAGATGTATTTATGCACTGCTGTTAGTAACTGTTCTGCTAAGAGACATTTTCTGCTTTGAAGAGAATAAAATTATATCTTCGCTCTGCTGTGAAAGAAAAAAATTTGAATTGTCTCTCAATCGTTCACATTGAGGCTGATATTTTTAAGCGAAGACGGATTCGAGTACAACAACCTTATTGATGAATTTTTCACGAAGATAGCGAGGCGTAAACGCAAGTGAATCAAACATTTGCCTAAAATGAACATTAATTGTGATAGTGACAATAATAAATTACATAATAACGTATGTTAACGTATTTCGGTTTTCCCTACTCGGCATCGTTACAATAAATATATCTGTCAAATTCTCACTATAGTATCAATCAATCAGCTGATGATGTATTCAATGTAGGCTATAGACTTCATCCTTTATTATTTTCCAAACGTAACGCTTTTAGCGCACAAATGTATGAATAAGCCCTCAAGATTCAAAATTTCTTTAGCACTTATGTTACGTTGCTTATCGAATTTTTATTGTAGAGAGACTCAAATAAGAAATTGCCGGTTGTCTTTACTCAAATCCGACCTTTCCGGTCAATATTTCGTTGCTACAAAATACCATTATTATGTAATACTCATATTATAAATAGAAATATACAAAATACATGTATACAAAATACAAAATTATATAACCTAACCGTACACCAAATTGTATGAGAGTATAATTTCTCCTGTAAACACGGATGAACGTTATCTGCTCCAGCTGTAGGCAGGGTTGCCAACTTTTTTTGAGGAAAATAACGTAACTTGTCTGTTGGAAGAGGAAAAAAAAGTATTTGTAAGAAAAAAAAAGTATTATTTAAATTTAAGTTTGTATTGCCTTAAATACATATTTTTTGTGCTTTTAGCACAAGCTAACAATTTTTGGTTATCTTTGAGAGTTTGATAGCTATTATTACAATCTAAATCTAGATTTAAATAAATAAATAACTCATTTTTTATTAAATTTATGGACGCTCTGTTTCTCTCTTCTCGCCACTTTACATTCATCACCGAGAAAACTCTTTCAGTGAAAGCTGAGGTTGCGGGAACAGAGAGCAGATAAGAAATAATTTTTTTTATATTTGGTAAGTTATCACACGCATTCTTAAGTATATATTGCCACTTTTCAACAGTATTTTTTTCTGAAAATTCTTTGTCATTATTTGTTGATTGTCTTTGGATTTCTTTAAGTCTTATTGACTCGGAATATAAATCATCCATTTTAATATTTAATCTTTTTTACAACAACGTATAAATAATGATCTAGAAAGGAAACCGATATGGACTGCCATCTGCCGTTTCGTTCAATAATAAATTATCATTGTTAATCGTGTGTGTTCCGTTTTGTTTTATCTTAGGCATCGATAAATCGTTCGGAAATTACCTATGAGAGTGTTTCGTTTCGTGCATTACAGTAAAGACTCAAAATAAAGTATTTTCGCATACTTTATTTTTATGCAAAAGTATAAAGTATATTCCCCAAAAATAAAGTAGGATACTTTATTATAAAGTATGGTTGGCAACCCTAGCTGTAGGCTATAACACACGCGCAAATGATACGGTGACAAATGATTGAAGTCTGCATGCAATCAACAAAAATTTAATAAATAAAAAAAATAATGAATTAATAAAATTAATAAATTAATAACAATTAATTAATATTATGAGTAATTATTATTAATAATAATTAATTTACATTTTGACCAATAAAAACTTAGTGTTCCGAGTCAGTAGCATTATACTTATAATTAGTTTTATTTTGTTGTGTTTTGATTTGGTTTAGTTGAAATCATCAACTTGGAAAAGTTAAAAATCCGCCAGATCAATTAATTACTTATCATAAATAGTAGTACCTACTAAACAATAAATACGTAAGTGTATTTATGCATAGTATAAAAAAAATGGTTTGCAAAAGAATAGTAAGGTGACAAGTTCAACTATACGAAGCTGGGTTTTGAATCTTTGTAAAGTTATGCTCGCTTTTTATGTACTACTCCCCCTGCTGTAGTAGTACTCGAACCCACGACTTTCGCATGCCATCCTCGTCTCCCGGCCTCCGATGTAACTCGGATTACAGCGCTCAGCCACGAGCACCGGCCGGTAACCGGTCACATTTTTGTAACTCATAGGTTTATGAAATGGCTCACGTGCGCATGCGTCAATGCTTTACACGAAGCGTTAAAAACAGAAAGGGTGTGACGCTGGCACCTAGCGCTTCCTCGTGAATCAAAGCTTTCCGATCTAAACTAGTTTGTCTATGGTGCCATAACCTACATTAACTATACTTTATAATTTTGCATGTGAATTAAGAAATAATGGAACAAATAACATCAATTTGTGAAATATGCGATAAGCATAGGTATTAAAAAAAAATTGTATCAACACATCAGAAATATTCATAAATTAGAAGCAAACATTAAATCGAAAACAAAAAGAACTTAAAATGTTCAATGTAGGCCTATATTAGTTACCATAATTATTAATCGGAATTAAGGAATCTTCTTGTAAATGTTCATAAACAAAATATATTAAAAGATATAATAGAGTTTCCGAAATATGAATGTAAGAACTCGTGTCAACAAAATTTATAGCCTTAGCTAGCCAAACGAGTATGTAACAAATGAACGAACATATTTAATACGAAAGTATTTACAGTAAACTTTCATTTAATAATCTTTTAATATTTGTAATTATAGTTCAATTTTCTTAAATTTGTATCATTTGTTTAATATCAGTTTGTCCCTATACCTGTTTTCATACTTTAAAAATTCTAGATTTTTATGGGTTGGAAACCTAAAAAGGAAAAACAGCTCAAATGTGCTTCTGTGGAATATACAGGTACAATAAAAGCAAATAAAAAGAGAACTTACTTTGTTTTTCATCGAAGCTATTAACAAGAAAAAGAATATTGGATGATAAGAAATAACAGCAAAAGAGTCAAGGCCTAATTAAATTACCACATGCATGTCCTTCAACGTTGGAACCACAGAAAAATCTGGCAGATACACTGCTGTTTTATATAGGAGGCTACTACATATTCGTCACGAAGCTTCTCTCCAACATATAAACTTACGTTTACGTCTTACATTACAATATAAACAAAATAAGCAATACCAGAAATTTGGTTCAAATTTTCACCCATCTTCAGCGTATATATATACATTGATTGTTAAATATATAGTACGATTTTTTTAAATATTCGCATTAGTGCATTCGTTTGTAAATAATTGCAGCAAATGGAATTAAATCGGTCTAGTCGTTTCGCCACAGATGTAAATCGGAGATTTCCATAAATTGGGCATACAGAGCTCAAAAACAGACACGTAAAAATCAAGCTTCCGTGTGCGCAGATATGTGGTTCGCACACAAATCGATTCACCTGTCAAGGCTATTGACTATTGAGTGCTTATAAACGGCGTCGTTCTGAACGCTGTGTTCGGCCTTAGATTTACGTGCAATAAACGGACGTAAAAGATTTTAATTATGGATTTGTTTTCAAAATAGTGATAATACACTTAATTAAAATATATGAACAAATTATTAAATAAAGATCGAAAAAGAGGTACGACAATAGCCACATCTGTATAAAACACCTATAAATTAGTAACAATAAAACTGTTTACTGTAGAATTTTTTTAAATTACTGAGAAATAAATTACTGCATTACAAATGCCCTAAACCAAACTGGATACACTGCGTGCTGAATAAACACTCGAAAACTATCCTGTCTTCTTGTATGTCTTCTTTCACACCAAGAGGTCTCAAAAATCAGTAGGCTATAAAATCTTGAACTGTCCCCCAACCACCGGACAACTAGTAACGTTTGCAAGAATCGATTTCGTACTCGCAAGATGGCTATAGCGTACTACAATTAAAAATGTTCGTACTCACATAACTAATTAGCGTATATAATCTGACTTCATGTTTACTGTCACATTAAAATTTTTTCACTTTGGTTTCTTTCAAAACCCAAAGTCACTCCCCGAAATCAGTTTTCTGCGCTGCTGCTTGGAACTCACTATTATTATATCAGTCTTCATATAGCTCGTTCACTCAGCAACTTTGGAATTGAAATTATGAGCCCAATTGAGCATCCGCACAAGTAGGGCCTACTATAACATATTCCTTTGCTTGTACTACCCTACTATAGTCAGAAAGGGAAATATCTAAAACACTAAATTGATTAAGGCAAAGCAGTCACAACCCTACAGACATTGAGTGGTAGACCTATATTGGATCACAGAACAAATTGAAGGAAGGGAACTGAGCTAAAATGAATTGAGTACCCTGAAGACCTGAAATCTCACAACTGACCAGAGAGGAATTTTAGTGATGTGGTCAGCAGTGACGGTCTGGTCTTTACTTTAAAAACATTTTTTTTAATTGCAAATTTGTAATCTGTTTGTCATGAGAACAATAACTAATTGAATGATATACACATATACATGATTCATATACATGAATTATATTCATGATACATGACACACAAAAATAATTAAAACTATACATGTCTGGACATTTAAACAAAATGACACTACCACTTACTACTGGCAAGAGCTGAGACCGTTATATCAACGTATTAAGAACTGAGAGCCCGTAGGAGAGAAATGTCAGTTAATATAACTGTTAATGTTGACAAGAACACAAATGATACAGCGAATACAGTACAAATAACGCAGATATTACAATACAGATAACACGTTATTCGTTGAAATAGTAGGGAAGATCAAACGATTTATGTCGTTTTAGTCTGTACTCAGCATGGTGCCAAATAGGGAAAAGTGGATAGAAATTGCTGATAGCTGTAAAAAACGCGCCAATTTTCCTAACCGCGTTGGTGCTATTGATGGGAAACACATGCGAGTAATAAAGCCTACTTCCAGCGGGCTTGTAATTTTATAATTGCAAACACTTTTTTCTTTAACAATTTTGTCTGTTGCCGATCCGTATTACAGTTTTCTTTTTGTACATATAGTGCCATACGTAAGCTCGTCTACAATAACAGTGAACTGTGTGTAAGAGACTGCAAAACGACCAACTCTAGATATTCCTGCCCTGGAAACTGTATGCGGGGTGTCTTTGCACCCGTGGCTTGACTGCAGCATCTGGATCGAGTCCAATAGCTGCCAGTGGATATACATAGTCTGGTTCTTAGTCGACTGGTTATCTAAAACTGGAGAAGGAAACCGCCAACCAGTTAACTGAGAAGGCGGGGAGAAAGAAAATTTTTTGATTTTTGTAGCACTGCCGCTGGTACCGATTCGAGCAACAGGTGTTGCCCGTCTCAAGTCCAGGCGGCAGACGCCTTGAGGCGTCTGTCGCTCCCCGCGAGGCGGAGAGCCTCCGTGCCGGTGATCAAGGTAACAACAACAAGCAGCTGACTCAGCGTACTAGGAGGAGGTCAGGAAGGAGAGAAGGACAGTTTTATTAGTGAACTCCGGGCTAAGGACTGACGTTTTGAAAGAGGATGGCTTTATGGCGAGTCATCAAGAAGCGCCCGAGGGAGCTTGACCCGTATGGGCTATGGTGGTTCTGACGCGCTGATAGTTCTTAGGTATGGGAAGGTGGAGGTCGAGGCTGCAGGAAAGAGAGTTACAGCCAGCGACCGGACAAAGGCAGACAAGGTAGGAACACGGTGACCCCTTCGAATCACGTCGTTCCTCACAAGAAACAGTCGTAGAAAATGGAGTGTCGCTACGTTTTGTTCTAATCGATGAAGAAGATTACAGTGTTTCTAAAAACTTGCTTCGTGCCAACGGAGGTAAAAATCTCAATCTTAAGGGAAACGTTTTTGATTATAGCTTCTGAAGAGGAAGAAGCTGTGTGGAGTGAACAGTACTCCACCGTCCACTCACATGTGGCATAGTGAAAGCATGTTGCGTACTGTATGTCGACGAGATGGATACAACAATGACAACACATTGTATTCTGAAGGATTTTGCGATTCATCTCAAAGTGAATCATCTCAAGTTGGTCGCCACGTTAATACGATACGTAAAGTTTTTACACTGCATTTTCTTAATACAGGAGCTGAAATTCCTTGGAATATAAATATATAGCCTACCTAGAGTAGTTAAAGTAAATAAATAACGTGACAAAAAATTGACGATCGCAAGTGCGTGAAATACATAAAGAATACTTACATACATAAGTATATTCATAAATAAAAATTAATTACAAGTTACTGACGTTGTCCTCGGAAAGCGTGTACAAAACACAAAATAAAAATAAAATTTATGAATGAGAAAGCATATTTTATAGTTCTAAATATTTATAACTGATGATCACTAATAAGCGTGAAATATGCATGAAATGTAAAGGAATCTAAAAGAAGTTTGATTTCTGTCATGAGATACGCAAAATCCGTCATCGTTAATAAGTGTTAAATCTGTGTTTTTATCCTTTTCATTACATTCTCCAATCGAATGAACGCAGTACATAAAACCGTGTGCTCTCGTAACATAATACGAATATTTATATGTTATGTTTAATGTTGCAAATATAATTAGCTACTTAAATTGACGCGTGCGATCGTCCTATGACCGATTTTCTACCTACTCCAAACCGAGTGCAGTTTTCTTGAGACTAGTATCAGAGGATTATCATTCTAACCGAGTGCAGTTGTCCTGTGTCCTCCCAGGTAAACGGTCCAGTGTGCGACCATTTCAAATAATGATTCTACACTTTAGGCCTACACGTTTCTCTAGAGTACTTAAAAATTATAAACGATTTAGTCGTTAGTCTACATGAACATATAAACCTAAAATACTGCACGATACATAATATTGAACATTACAAGACATTTCTCGCTATATTTTTAGACATTTGGCTGCTAGGTTTTCCTCATTGTCACCACTTATTCTTCTGGACATCCTACTATGTCTCGTACTTTTCACTCATTTGGCTACAAAGTTCCAGCTATATGGCTCTTCTCTTTTTTACTAATGCTTTTCTTGGAATATTGTAGAAAAGTCAGTATCTGTCTTTACATAAACTATCTGCCTCTTTTTGCACTCTGCTCGGTCGAAACACTACTTACTTCGTAACTGGCATTTTGAGACGATGTGCTAAAACTAGATCACTCAATACTAATGGTTAAATAAAAGGAAGTAGTAACACTTAGTTGTAAGTGTTCGTTAAGAAAGAAGACAAAGCAAAATTTAAAAAGTGGTTCAGTCGCAATATTTCATTTTATTTTATAAAAAATGATTAGTTTTTAATTTGCGACTATCTTATTAAAAATGATTGTGTAATGCTTTTGCTTGGAGGAACAACAATGTGAACTTACACGAAAATTTACACAAATAGAAATTAAAATTACTATTACGTAAATTTATTTAGTTGATTTTGTTCTAACCAAGACTATGCGTAGTGTTGCGGAATACTTTGCGAGCGGGCCAAAAAATTGCAATCTTCACTGATATATAGAAGCTAAAAGTATAAATGTTTACGCGCGCGCGCGCCAACACACACAGTTTTGGGATAACAAGTTGGGTTGAATTATTTTTAAAATTTATGTAAATTAAAATTAAGATTCGTTTACATATCGAATTACGCCCTACGATATAGCCTAGTTTGATTTTTTAAATACAGGTAATTTTATGCTTTGGTCCATCATACTTTACAGACATTTTTATTATCTTTGTTATTAAATAATATATTCTTGTTCAGGCTGATTTTCATTATAAAAGTTTGTAGAATATTCATTATAGTGAAGTTTAAAAAAATGTAGAAATCTTCATTTGAATAAAGCTGTACAAATTTCATTACAGGAAATTAATGTGTTTACTGCTTATGCAGAACAAGGAGTTTTGTAATATATACTTATGTGTACGCGTGAATGCAAATAAACTTGCTATATTGTAGTCTGTAAGTAGTTACTACGCCAACGAAATTCACTAGTAACGAATAATTAGGCCTATAAAACGCGTAGGCCTATAGTAAAGCACAATAATACAGTGAATTGGACGAGGTATGGGAGAAATATTTCTCCACATGTGTAAAATTTCTCTTACACACTGTCTGACGTGCCAAAAACGCTTAGTGTTTTATGGACATGAAGCAGTGTAGTGACGTATTGGGAAAATCGGAGAGATACGTTTGTGAACAGAAAACGTAAATAGACAATCTTGTGCGCTTTGATAAACTGGGCCGTGCATGGCGAAGAAGAGTTCTAAACGCCTACTCCAACGGGTTCATTGCTGTCCATAACGGATTCCACTCGCTTAAAAACAAAAAGATGAGTATCACTTTCAGTCACACCACCACTAGTTTATACATAGTCGCGTTTACAATTAAAAATGTATGTTTTAAAATACAATCACACTACGACCTTAACTCGAAACGTCATAATCCAGATTCCTTAACGCCAAACACGTAGACGTAAGCCTAAATTAGAAACTGAAAGTTGAGAAATTTACATAAAAGTGCGACAAGACCTACATTGACGTCATTGATCAAATTGTTACGGACATCCGCCACTACAGATAATTAAAATAACCACAACGCCCATGCTAAAGCCCCTACGCCCCCCCCTTCAGTTGCACGACCATGTCTACTTTTTAATATGTTTGAAAAGATTTATCTCAAAAACGTTTACATTATCTAATTTCGTGTTCAACACATTAATTAAAAAAATACTTTTACATTCTTTAAATAAACGCACACTATAAATTTAGTATATTTTGATAATATTTGTATGGTAAATATTGTTACGACTTCACAGAACAATCTACGTGTTTGTCGAATGTGCCAGAAGAATCTCCCTCTAATGTATGTGGCATACGTGACTCTAGACGCATTCGCGAGAGTTTTCTCGAAGCCGCCAGCCGAGCGGACTGTGTCAAGGCCGCAATTAATTACGTAGTTAACACTGGCGGTAAGACGCAGTTTGGAACGTTCTGGTCTGTGAGCCGAGGTATAAATACATGGCGGCAGCGGCCTTAGTTTTCAGTTCTAGTCGCGAATATTTACAGTGCGGTCCGAGTTTATTGTCGGGCGATTACAAGTGATTATCTGGCGATATTACTATGTGTGTTCAAGTGGTTATTAGTGAAGTGTTTAATAATCGGGCGGGGTAATTGTAATACATTTTTGTTTTAATATTAGTGGATATTTTATTGCGTGTGAACAATTTTTATTTGATTTGTTGTAAGAGACTGTGTTGTTAATTACGAACTGTTTAACTGTAAAAATTAAAGCTGGTGATTAGTGACTTAATTGGTGTCTAGTACTGATTTTGTTTCCACTGTACCTACGACGATCAAGTAGACCGTCGTAACAGTGGTGTCAGAAATGGGATAGAACGGTTAACAATGGAAACAGTGGACATTTTGAACAAGACGAGGTAATTCGTAACTAATCGGTAAACAATTGATGACAGTCAGATAATGGAAGCTTTGTAACTCTGCGTTAGCGTTATTTAACGTACGTGTAACATTGAACCGAAGTGGAATGGAGGTGGGATACATTAGTCTGCATTATGACTTGAGGACGGACTTATGTTTCGAAATTGTGCAATATATTCAGTAGCGTCTAGCCACTTACTATTTTACACCACCATATGGACAATTCATGCATTATATACGGGAAAATATTATGTGGAAAAACGTCCACGTAGCCGTAGAGTTTGCATAGCCTTCTACGCTTAGAGGTGAGCCGATATTCCTATAACACGTATTTTGGAACGGTATTTTTGTGGAACGGATGTAACAGTGACTGATAATTTAAAATACCTGTTATTCGCGGCCTCGCTCTTCTGAGTCTCAGAACCCCCCTACGCAACTAACGATTAGACAAGTAACAAGTAAACGAGTACTACAAGTATTAGGGGTATTACGGGTACACAAGGAACAAGTAAACGAGTATACCAGTATTAGGAGTAGCCTATTACGGATACACAAGTAACAACAAGTATTAGGAGTATTTCAAGTACATGAGTACGAAGCCAGTTTTTGGTGCTGAATACTTTCTGCGCAAAGGACGAAGCTGTTTTTAATAAATGAAAAAAATTCATACTGATGTTACATTTATTCCCGTGTGTTATTCAGATATATAATACAGATTATAATAAATTATAGCCTATATTATACTAGTCACCAACTTGGAAAAGTTTGAAAAACCGAATTACTTATATTGTGTTATAACCTACTTGAAAACCCGAATTACATATATAGGCCTATTGTGTTATAACCTACAGAGTGACTGATAGTTGATAGGCCATACTATACTTTTTGTTAATGTGATTTTTACTTCACTGCACATCTCACGTAAATGATTCGACTGTTGTAACGGATATTTATGCACTTTATCTAATCCTGTTCAATAAATCTTTACTGATCTGATAAGACTACCTACCCTAAAACATAAAGTGTTTTCGTAAATATGTTTCTTTTATCTAAACTCCTGAATTTGAATTTTTGTCTCTATTACTTTACTTATCATTTGACTAATAGTAGTTTCCACTTTGTAAAGAAATAATAATAACAAACTCTATAACAGATAACACAATTAGGTGTAAATGGTCAAACTTCAGCCTAAGATACATACACGATCTGATGAAGATAAGAATTTACTAAACTTATTAGAAGGCCATCAGTAAAACATGGAGGTGATATTGTAAGAAAAGAAAGCTACAAGTTTATCTGAATTTCTTGGAGACTGTAAAACATTCATGATTGATTTATGATATGGTTCTAACCAAGACACAGTGTAAATTAACACTGTTAGTTAATAGCCTACTTTTAGTTTCAATTTATTTCTTATATCAATTATATAATATAAGTTATGTAAAATTCAAATAAATACACTGCAAGTAGGTTTATTTTGATAGGTTTATTAATATATTAATAGGTTTATCTAGGTGAAAATAAACCTACTTACAGTGTACAGTATTTATTTGAAGATATTACATAGGAGACCTGCAGGAAACTCAACGAGTTACTTACAAAGGAATAATATAAATTATGTATAAGTATATAATAACAGGTATTTGTACCTGTTTTTTTTTTTTTTGAACGGTATTTTCGTACCTGTTATTTTTAAATACCAGTTTAGCCCACCTCTAGTAGACATCGCAGTTGATGCTAGTCACTGGTAGGTAGCGACACCATGTGAGTGGTATGCGAAATATCGTGCAGTCGACAGGTATCCCCACTATTTCAATGTTGTACAATACGAATTGTCATAGTAGCGCGACGGCTCCTCACTGTCGCACAGCTATCAGTGTCGTGTTATCTTCTTTGTTAAGGAAGCGCCGCCACATGCTTTATGTCGCCCCCCACCACATCAGAATGATTTTAAAAGCGAATTATCAAGAAAAACACCGATTTGGGATTAATATATTTTTATTTAGCTCTTTCTACGAACAGGAATTATCAATTGCTCAGTGACTGAGGCAATACGAAATAACGCGAAACACCGAGGAAGGGCCATTTTGGAAGGGAACATAGGAATGGAGCATATTCCATTTCAAAATGCTAAACATTTTTCGAATTACTGTAGGCCTATACGAAATTTCTAAAAAATAAAAAGCAGTAAATAGGCTGTGTACATACTGTTTCTTGGATTTCGTACATACTGTTACCAATAGCCCTATAGGCTACATAGAATACTTTTTATGGGCTAAACTACGAAGAAATCAATAGAAGCCTAGTTGAATTAAAAAATAAGTTAGCATTAGTGTAAATAACTACAGTATGTAGTCTAGTTATTTAATCGTAAGAGACCCGATTAGGCCTGTCCGATATCGTAAGGGAGTTCTTTTTGTTCGGCGATTAATACGAATCACGTATAAGGAACAATATAAATGTTTGCATAGAAAAAATACAAGCCAAATAAAAATGACAAGATCACACACACACACACACAACACACATTGTGTTAATGTAGGCCCATGTGTGCGCCGGTGCATAATATGACATGTAAGCTACGCAGAAATTCGTTTAAAAGTTTACATGCGTCTGAGCAATGCTGGTCTTGTCTCATCATAGGAACTCGGAACCTTTCAGAGCGATAAAGCATTATAGATGGTTATAAAAATAGCCCTACAACAGACCTGCCAAGTCTCACGCATTGAGCGTGAGACACGCATTCGAGGCCGATCTCACGCTCACACGCACGCGAACTGAAATCTCACGCATTTTATCAATGAAAGACATTAAAATTTTATTTTGAAATTAACTTTATTTTAACTCCTGTTTATTGTGTTTCACAGTCTCTGAATACCGGTCATTTAAATATTGATGTGAAAGATTAGTCCATAGTCGCATAAAAGATTGCGATTGTCACTAACAGATGGCGGGAGCTCCTCTACCGGCTTCGAAGGAAACGCATACGGCCGATTCGACGCGTCACTCATAAGTTGTTTCATGGAAGAACGAAGCGTGTGCAGTCTGTGTTGTCTTCAGATTCAGAAAAGGAGGATGGTCCTTCTCCGGGAGGAACTTCTCCAAAAAGAAATACAAATCCCTGATCTTTTGCGGGAGCTGCTAAATATAAAACCCGCTTCAACGTTGCCTGGCAAGTAAAGTATTCTGTATCTGCACTTTCTGATGATCCATCTGGATCTGCCTTTCGGTGTGATGTGTGTGCACAAACTTTGTCCTGTGGACATCAAGGTGAGGCGGATATCAAAAGACACTTTGACTCCGATGCTCATAAGAAGCTTATGAAATCTAGCAGAAATCAGCCTAAAATATCTGACGTATTCAGCAGACCTAAGGACGATCGAACAATGGAAAAAGTAAGTAGCTTAATGTTTATGTATTTTAGTTATAAATTATTATTTACTGGCATTAGTTAAAAACGTATTTCTTTACCTATCAAAGGCACCAAAAACTTATTTCTTTACCGATCGACCACATTTCGCACTCTAACCTATGAAGTGGACGACGCTACTGTCGGGGAAAAAGTATGTAGACTCGAGTTTAAAGTCCTAAATCTCGAGAACGGCCTATCTGATTCTGTTCAAATAAATGTTAAACTAAACCTTGTTTATTTATATTTTTTGTGGTATCATTAAAAAAATTTTATGTATCGTCGAAAAATATCTATGAAGTAAAATGTAGAAAAAGTACCGGTTTTTTCACAGTTTCCAACTAAAAGTGAAGTTCAAACAGTTGTTGTAAAAAAACGGCTCATTCGATTGTTTTCACATTTTTACACAGTATAGATAGGACATTTGTAAATATAATCCTAAATTTTCAGAATTTTATTTTGTTTATTTTATTAGTTGCTGTTAAGTTTCAAAACCCTTACAAAAATCGTAATTTGAGGTGGAAAAAATCCGTTCAAAGCGATACTAACATCTTAAAGACATGAAGAGAACGACTGGAATAAAGCCAAATATTTGTATACATTTAGTACACGTAAACAAAATTTTATTTGTACAAAAGTATTTGTCCCTTTCGTTGGCAGTAGAACAAAAATATTTGTCCCTTTCGTTGGCAGTAGAACGGTGCTGCAGAGCCAACGCCTGTTCTTGTGGGGAGACTGCGATGTTGCCACATCTATTTAGCGCCGTCTTCGAACAGCTGACAGACTTTACAGAAAACAGCCAGATCCAATTTTACCATTTCCCATCAGCTTTTTCTCACGAGGGCTTTAGACCTCCAAAGGCAGCTTTAAAAATGTTTATTTTTTATTTTTTTTATTTTATATTTTATAATTTTTTTATCTTTAATCTTCCATATCAGACAGGTCTCGATCAAAATCGAATTCAATACTTTCAGAATCTGAATTATTTTGTAGGTCTATAATTATTGGTTGCACAACGTGGCACAACCACATTTTATAATAGTTATACCTTTTTTTCAGGTTGGTAGAGCAGAAGTGAAAATAGCAACACTTCTTGCATGCCACAACATCCCAATTGCCACTGCTAGTCATTTGAGTTCACTCTTCAAGGACATTTTCCCGGATTCTTCAATAGCTCAGAATTATGCTTCAGGAAGGTATGTAAGAGAATGTGGTTATAAAAATAAATTTATGGAAACATGTGAGCAATAGAAGAGCATGAACCTTGTCACTGATTTACCCTAATTCGTTTATCATTCCTTCTTGCAGATGGAAAACTACATGCATTATGAATGGGACTATTGCACCATACTTTCATTCTCAGTTGGTGCAACACATGCAGATTCATCCATATTCAGTTCTTGTAGATGGTTCAAATGACACTGGTCTTGAGAAATTGAACCCACTGACTGTATGCATCTTTGATATAAGATCACGGAAAGTTATGAGTCATTTTTTGGACATGTGCACCACCACAGGTACTGGAGCAGCAACAGCAGCCACAATTTATGACAAGATTTCAGAGGTACTAGTGAAAAACAGCATTCCCTGGATTAATTGTGTTGCTTTTGGTGTTGACAATACGAATGTAAATATAGGTGTTAGGAACTCCATCATGTCACGAGTCCTTCTTCAGAATAAGGATACTTACTTCATGGGGTGCCCCTGTCACCTAATACATAATATTGCAAGGAGAGCTGCGGACAAATTTCTTGAGAGAAGTGGGTTTGATGTAGAAGATATGTGTGTTGATCTCTACTATTATTTTGATAAGAGCACTAAGCGCAAATCAAATCTTAAAACATTTTGCTTATTTTGTGATGTTGAATATCACAAAGTAGTCAAACATGTAAACACTAGATGGTTGAGTCTTGAGAGAGCAGTGGAGAGAATCCTTTCCTTATTTGATGGACTGAAGAGTTACTTTTTGTCCAATTCTGAGAGTGAGCCACGTTCTAAAAGACTTAAAACGTTGTTCAATAATCCAATTCTGGAAGCGTATTTGCTCTTTTACAATGCAGTTCTGCCAATGTTCACTAGTATTAACAAGTATCTTCAGAGGGAGGATCCATGTACCTTTGCTGCTTATCAATGTTTGCATGAATTTGTGAAAAAAGTTCTAGGTAAAATTCTCCCCCCTGAGAAAGTTAAAGAGGTTGAAGGTTTTGGATTCAAAGATCTCAAAGTTGATATAAGAGAAGATCAACTGGATGATGAGGAAATATTTATTGGGATTGCAACTTGACAAAAACTGACTACTCTGTTTCATGAAGGTAGCATTAGCCCTAAAGACTATGATGAATTTTTAACTGCAGTTAGGCAGTTTTACCAGGAAGTAATTTCTGAGGCAACCAACAAGTTACCATTGAACGACAACTTGCTGAAACATGCCAGATTTGTTGACTTTTTTGAGAAAAGTTCAGTTCAGTTTAGTGACGTAGAATTTTTTTTCTTGAGGTACCGTAACATTCTTTCACATATCCACCCAGTGACTGAGATAGAACAACTATACCATGAATTTGTGGATTACAAAATTTTAAAACAAGACAGCATCCCTGAAGATGTATGGGAAAGTGCTAAAGTCCAAGATGAGGAGCAAGTAAGTCGGTACATTTACCGAATGGATGTAATTTGGGCATATTTATCTCAGATGAAACTAGCAAATGGAGAATTAAGGTATAAGAGGCTATCTGAGGTTGCAAAATTGGTTTTGATAATTCCACATTCTAATGCTGGCGAAGAACGTGTTTTTTCTATGATACGGAAAAATTAAAAACAGCTTTTAGACCTTCAATGAACGTGGATGGCACATTATCATCTGTCTTGACCATGAAAATGGCCATCCCTGAGCCATGCCATACATTCGAACCACCAAAAGAAGTGGTGGCTAATGCTAAGAAAGCAACATATCAGTATAATAAAACACATAGCAATAAAGAGTGAGATTTGTATTGTTTGCAATTAAGTGCAACATTTGGTGTATATTAACTTGTGTTCTGTTGTTTTCCACAAAACTGATGAATATTACATAAAAATAATTTGCATTATAAAAAGTGGTTTGATAATGATTAATTATGAAATAAATGGATATATAAAATAAATTTGTTGTCTCACTCATTTTCCTTGAATCTCACTCTTCCTGACCAGTGATCTCACTCAGTTACTCTGGGGACCCTTGGCAGCTCTGCTACAATCTTATCTCCCGTTGTTTCAGTAGCCTAAATAACGTAAATTATGTGATGTGTTCTATTAGCGATTAAGGCACACTTTCTCGGAATCTGTCTTCAGAAACAACATATTCACCACTTCAGAAGACACATACGCTTCATCATGTTTTGTATTTTCTACATGAAATGAGTATGCAAATGGGAACATTCACACACAAGAGCGCGCGCACTAGCAAAACGTAGGCCTACAGTTTTCTCTGCATTATAAATTAAGTCTTACTAGGAAGGATTCTAACTTATTCTATATGCCTACGTGGTTCCATATTTTAATCTACCAATATGTAAATATAGTAAATATGGTGGACATATGGTTGTATTGTATACGCCTGCGCGCCCATACTTTCCATTCTGGATGTGTCTAACGTTTCCAGTACGCAAAACGGCCACAACTTTATTAACACAATAATTCTTAGAAACGAATCTAGCGCTGAATAATCACCGCTGCATAAACATGTGGCACAAACCAAAACACGTAAGAATAAAAACGAAACCGAGAAGGAATTAGAATAAACATGTCGAAGGGGAAGAGGCAAAGAATACTATTGTAAAAACATTAAAATTGATACTCTGCCTCACTGTAAAGAGAAATCTTATTTTACTCCCGTATGCATAGGCGTATCTTTAAACGTGACGGTATGATGGTCTATAAATTTCCTCATCTGTCGATGGCTATGCAAAGCTGTAGGGCTAAGGCTATTCGACAGTCGTATTTGACTGTTTTGCCCAAACATTTCGCTTCAATCCCAATTCTCGGGCTCACAAAGCGCAGTCCTACTTTTATTAATAATAATAATCAGAAATCATTAGAAACATTATAAGAAAAATGTTTAATAGGGCCTATTATAGTTTTACATCTCCTTTATTTAGCATAAAGCTAAATACACACGCATGACTACCCGAGTACTAACGAGCTTGTTTTTACTGCCAATAATAAATAAAAGCACAATTCAGAAAGCTTAACAATAACATAGCAGTCACAGTAAAATTTATGACTGTCATAACTCTTATGATAACAGTAGCAGTAATCCTTAACTTAGTAGTGACCGTCGATCAATAAATTTTTAACGATGGAAGGTTTAGCGAGGATTAGCCAATGAGTAGGCCTATAACACAATTTTTTTTACATTATTTGTCCGAAACGTTAAATAATGTAACATTATTGACCGATCCTAGATATAGGCTACCTTCCATCGTTAAAATGTAGCAGTAAACATAACAACATTTCAATCACGACATAAGTGGGGCAATATTGATACAGTATAATATTGAGGTTAACTATAGGCCTAATCATTTAAATTTTATGGAAACAATCATCGATCAGAACCAAGAAAGAAAAAATTTTAATGTTTTGTTAAATAAAATGAAAATTAAGTTTTGTAATTACTACCAGCGTAAGCAATGGGTGGAGTAATGCAAAATATTCCCAGGACCTGAAAGCACGTAACATTCAACTAAATTTTCCTTTCAAGGCTTCATACGCCTCCGACCATTTTTCAGTAACTAAACTCAGTACCCGTCTCGCTTAGCTCAGACTCAGCAGTCTAATTATTTTGTGCTGGACAACTAAAGAAGGTTTAATCCTTAACCTAAATTACTGTCGAGTCACGGGAATATTTTTGTGCAACTGCAACAGAGGTCAACAGTCCGCCTTCTCACTAAGCTTAATAAAGAGGTTCACGAGAAGCGGAATGAGAAAGAAGATTCGAAATAAATACGCATCTTCATCTTGTTATTTGAATTAGCTGTCTCTGTAATTCCAACTTTGTCGCGTTTACTTGCTGAACTGCTACTTGTAATGGTCCGGTCGAGGGCTTTCAGTGTCTCCACCATTATCAAGTCCTAAACCACGACAATGACGATGATCCTAGTGAGAGAGTGACGATGGATTTGCACGAGAGGTTCATGCGGTGCAAAACTGCTTATCGAAGAGGGAGAAACAAATGATGATAGACGAGGTTGACCTTAACCACAGCCCATCTGACCTATTGGATTGCGTGTCAGGAAATGAATAGGAAAGCAAGAGATGATACCACCGATCGCCCTGAGAATACAATAAGGAGATAAATATTACAACGTGCGCAAGCAACAGACAATATGAAGAAACTTGATGTAAATGTGGTGCACGACATAACCAGCTGTCATTTCTTCATTCTGCTCTCTACGCCACATCCGTCAATGCTGAAAGAGGTGTTAACTTCTTATTAAAAAACGATAAAAGCTTTTTCGTAATCGACATTTTTCATAAATTTTATGACTTATCACGCCAACATTCTACGTCAGAGGTTTTCAACACTAGATCTACGTCCCCACTTTTAAACGGTTATATAAACTCACCCCCTACTCAAATGACGGGGCGTGCATGTACAGACTGGTATTTCATGTGGCGGGACATATTAATTAAAATGTAGGCCTATTACAATGTTCGTTTCTACAAACGTTGATTGCAGTATTTCGAATATAATAAATTCAATAGTTTTAAAATAGGCCTACTATATCTTAAACAAATTTAATTTTAAATAAGTTTTATACTTTTTAAAATGTATTGGAACCGAAACTTTATTGACTCTCAAAATAAGGTACGAGATTTTAAGGTGTTTTCGTAAGTTAAATAATTGTATTCTTCATTTTTTTCCGAAGCATAGAATGCATCTCTTAAAATTTTGTAAACGTCCACCTGGGCGGGGGCCTAGCAGGTTGAAAACCGCTGTTGTAGGCAGTGCTCTCTTCACTGACCATACGGCCACGCCGATCACCAGAGTAATAGGCCTACTTCGTATACGCAGCCTTTTCTATCTGAAGAGTCTCCAGCACAAGATACCTTCCATCCCAGTTAGCGACTAGGATTACCTCAGAGATTTAAACTCTCTACGTATTTGGCAATTAGAACTGCCTGAAAATGAAGGTTATTCACCGAGGCTAGAGTTGTTTCTGTTCTGTCTGTTGCTGAATTTTGATGAAGGCACTAGCCAAGGGCAAGGAAAACGCCGCCATGCGATGTTGGGTAGCTTGTGTCAGGAACGAGTCATGGGAGATTAGGGAAATGGTGGATTCATTCGGAGATTAGGTGATCATTCATTCGAGAATCATGTGAAAATGCTCTATGGTAGATTGTCAAGTAGCACCCGAGGGCGTTTGACGCCGTTCGCCCATGGGGCCAGCCGTTGCAGTACTTTTAGCTGATGGATATCCATGAAGGAGGAAAGATTAATTGCCAGGGTCCGTAAAAATCCTCCAGTGAAGAAATGCGGGACCCCCATGAAGGACATCATTTCTGATATGTCAAGGGATCCCAGAGAGGAACCGAATGGAATGATTTTGAAATGCTGCCAGCTTACGCTTGTTAGTGGGCGAATCCACCAAGCGCGCGCCTCGCGCCGCGTACGTCATTGCTGCCCATAAGTAGAAGAAATAAAATGATATCTTGATGGGGACAGTCAGTCGAAAGTATGCTGTTTCACTAAAGCATGAGGAAAAGTTCAGCTCTGACGTTTCGAACTTTTCTTAGGATGTTAGTCAGGTGGTTGTTTAAGGCGCCGGTCTAGCCGTATGCTAAGGTACTTCATCAACTCGGCTGTCTGGATGGATCTCCCGCGAAAACGTTAGTAAACTTGCGCGAAAAACCTGTCGCCTCGGATTGTCTGTTCGGTCGCTACGCGCCGTTTCGCAGCCAGTCTGGAAGAATGACCGAGTGGAATTGCATTATTACACTTACCTGCCGGGGCAATAGGAAGCTGTAATGGAACATCACTTCATCATCAGAACAACGTGACTTCAGGATGCATTGGTAGATCGTTCGTGTACAGGTGATAAGCACGGTGATGAGGACAAATTCCTGAGGAAAGCTAGGGGTGACGGGGCAAACTCTAGCGCACGCTCCATCGTTGCTCGCCCTGAAGGGTTTTTCAGTTAAATACTACCGTACAAAATGCACGATAGATACTAGAATTACTGTTTGAGCCTGACGACCAACAGGACAGCGTGGACTGATTCCTATTGGGCTACGTCTGCTGCTGGGGAACGACCCTCACTAGGTGAAAAGTAGTGGCACGTCTCGGCGAAACGCGAACTGGTCTTCATCGATGATGGCATCCACCAGCGGCCGGGTAGAAGCCAAAAAACCTATCGAATACCTGCGAGATTGTTGGCAAGAATGGAAGCGTTGGCACCTTCTTAGGTACCGGATTTTCGCGGTCTTCCACGGGTGGGAAAAGTACCGTAGCACCTCCATGTTGACTACATTGGACCTACAATCAATACTACTACTTCGTGTTTTCCTCTTGGTTTCTTCTTTAAAAACTCTCTTCAACTTCTCAGTTGTCCAACGTTGCATTCACTAACCACTCAAAACACAAAAACTAAGCACCTTCTAAGAAAACTAACACTGTTCTTATTCTTTATTCCACAAACAACATGCACAGAAAATCCATGATGACTACGCTTTAAACATATCCCCAACATGCTAGGTGATACATTAGCAATTGTGTAAAGATTCTCTAGAGCTCACGTTAGTTCAAATAGCAGAAATTAATTTTATTCCGCTATTTGAATCAATAGGATTTTTAATTCGTTGTTTTATGTGATGTTTCCTAATTTTAAAATTAAACGAGACTTTTTAAAATAAAAATCGTCATTTGAAATTTCGGGAGAAATTTTTAAAACGTTATGTTGGGCAAAATTTATTCCTGATCAGGCGGCGCATGAAAGGTAAATCCCACGGCAAACTTCTAAAGGCATGGGATGAACATATACGGTGGCAGATAAGACTACGGGAAGTAAGTCACAGCCGGTATAAGCTGCTCCACGTCGGCTCGGTGAGAGGAGATCAGGGGGGTGAGAAATCACCCTTAAAGCAGATGAACTTCCTTCAGTCAACGTAAGCCTACAATGCAGAAGGCAGGAAGAAATTTGTATTTAGATTCCAGAGATATATTGAGTTTCATAAACGGAATGTAGTCTTCAGAAATTGCATACACCGAATGTAAGATAATTCCCTACTATTCCCACGCAATCAATTACTTAGGAATTTAAGTTACATCGAATGGAAAATGGACAAAGGAAGTTAAACGTAGAATACGGTGGCGACAACAGGATTAAAAGAAAAGAAAACACTTTTTACGTGACGTAATATAGGGGAAAGAATAGGGAAGAAAATCATAAGAATTTATGTGTGAAGTGTAGCATTATATCTGTTAAAGGAAGTTAAAGGAAGGGATGAATACTGTATAGAGCCGTTTTGGAGGATAATGGAGATATTTTGTATGGATAAACAGGATAATAGACTGAATGAAAAATGAAGAATTTGGGAAGTCATAAACAAGAGACTGAGGACGTGCACAGGGTATATGATGAGGGACAATATGATGATATGCGGTTACATTAGTAGAGGGAACGCTAAATGGGAGAACAGGAAGAAGAACGCCAAGTAGGTGTGACGTGGAAAGTCGGAGTACCAGGAATTGAAAAACAGCAATGAGTAAGAAATGCTAAAGGACACCAAATTAGTTGAACCCCAGAGAAGAGATGCAACACTGTTGGCCTAGCTACAGATTTAAAAAAACACTTTCCAGTATGTATGCTAGGAACCTTTTATTATACCACACGTATGACCCTACTCGCCCAATGTTTTAATCACATACCTATCATAAACATACGAAAGCTCGCTACCAAGCTATTCAAATAATACCTGAGATAAAACGAGCGTGGAGTATTATTATTGTAATGCTTTTATAAGTTTCCTAAAAGAATAACAACATCGAGCATAGAAACGACAATTGGTGATTGCAGTTGCAGTTCATAAAACACACATAAATTGCGAGACTTACTTTTATAGTCTATTTTTGTAGTCGAGTTTTGCGTTCTCGATGGCAATGGCTAATTAAAATTTTAATTTCAGTACTTTTGTGTACACGTGTTTTGCATTAACGTGTATAATAAACCACTACAGATTATTCATTAGAGGAAAAAATAAAAGTAAGTTATGTTCGATCTCTAGTATAAACGTATTTGTTGAGAATGGACGAGGAAGATTCTTTAATCATGGCTAATGATGCAGTTATCATTACGAGTGTACTATGAAAATGTAAAAGAAGACAAAACTTGCTGGAAATCAAAGTTTTTGAAGAGAATTGCACAAAATACAGACGTTTTTCTGAACGACTTGAGATCTCAATCGGTAGATGGGCGATTTAAACGTTTATACAGATTCAACGCGGATCATTATAAGCAATTACTGTAGCTAATGGAAGTTAAAATAAGGAAGAAAAATAGTGATTGTCGTTTGTCGTGAAGCAATGCATCCGCGAGGAAAATTACCCGTTAAGTTGCGTCATCTTGCGAACGGCGATTCGTATAGAAGTTTGATGTTCTTGTTTAGGATTTCCGTTCGATGACTTTTATCTTTCACTCCGAAATGATGCCAATAGACGCTCAATTTTACTTTTGACCTCCACATCATTGCACCCAAAAAGTGGCCCTAATTGATGTCCAAGAATCATTTTATGTAGAGATCTGCTTGTAATCACGTTGCTGAGACCCCCACAAACAAGGTTTGACCCTGTACATATCAATTATTTCTAGTGTTTTTTTTTGCGTCTACTACAAGTTATTGTACTAATTCGGAAAAAGATCCTCTGCCAGAAGGATTTTTTTCTCAAGTAATATCCAAGAATCGAAAAGATAGAACCAGTGCTTTGAAAAGGAGGTATACTGTATTAAAAATTACTATAGCCTATGTAAATTACTACTCTTAAATTACTTTTCTAATAGGTAATAAATCACAATTTAAATTTGAACACTCCTCGTACAAATTCAAATATACACAATTCCGATCAAAATAATAAATTCAAATATCTGTTGTTACGTTTCATCAGATTTGCAAACAATACGATATGAACATCTCCACTTTAAAAACAAAGGTAATGTAATTTCGAGGCAAGGAACCAATAGGAACAGAAAAAATAATAAACGATCAAATTATAGGACTGGTGAGCCATTTTAACTGTTTGGGAAATGATACTGGCTATGATAAGAATTATGATACTGATGTTAAGTCAGGTAATTTCCATACGATCTGTGGAAAAATGAATCGTATTTTTGAAAAAAAGGTGCGTCGAGAAAGAAAATTAAAATTTTACAAAGGTATGGCGGGCCTTGTACTACACTATGGTGTGAATTATAGACGACAACCAAGAAACAAGAAAGTAAAATACAGACCTGTGGAATAAAGTTCTTTAGAGGAGTTGAATGGTGTTATAAACGTGATCGTATAAAGTAAGAGGTCACAAGAGAAGAATTACAAGTTTTTTTAACTTGAATGAAAGATTAAAAGATAATAAACAACGGTGGATGAATACTTGTATAGAATATGAGATTCAAGACTGGTCAGGCAGGTCTAAAAATATAAACCTACAGGACACAGATATTTGGATGGATCCAGGAAGAGATGGCTGGAGGTTCTTCGAAGGTGGAACAGGCAGCACCTTGCCTATGCTTTGATGTGAAGATGATGATGAATAAATACAAAGCCAAATGAAAATTAACAGAAATGCGTTAACAATACAGTGTGAATAATTGAAAAGAAGAAAAAACGCTCCCTCAATTCCCCCCCCTCTCTCTCTCTCTCTCTCTCTCTCTCTCTTCTTTTACAATTAATGGTAACGTCATTGTCTTACAAAACGTCACACTTACAAAGCTGCGCTCCTGCCGACACGACATAACGTCATTTATTCCTCCTGGGTAACTACTTCTAGGGCCACCTGGTTTATGTCTTTCAACGATCTTGAAGCCATCGCTGGTAATCAGCGTCTGTTCACAGTTTTATCGCGTAGGCTACATATCTCTGTTGCCGCTTTTTCTGCATTTCTCCAATTATTATGAGTCCTCTGTCTACCACTCGTTTCGTGAACCCTTTTGTTAGGTGCCCTTGATGAGCTTCGTAAAATAGTCCATCTCTGTAACTTAAAGCCGTTTTTCTAAGTTCTTATTTAGCTGTCATATGTTGGATCCATACAGACGAAAACCCCTTATTATTGAGTTAAAGATGTGTAGCTTTGTGTTTTTTCCTATCCGACTGCCCTAAACATCCAGCTACTTTAAGAGCTTCAGTAATTCTGTATTTAACTTTATGTCCTTCGGTTTTCATATTGAAACCAAACTGTTTATACGTTTTTTACAGGGTTGTATTGTATTATTTCTTATTACTAGTTCTCCTGCTTTAATATATATGTATACTTACTGCTTTTTGTAAAGTTATTGTCTAATCTGGAAGGAGAGACGATTAATTCGTAATCTGTACCTTGGACAGAAAGTGAGTGTGCAAATCGGAAAGGAGAGTTCAGAAGGAATTAAAATTGGAAGAGGAGTAAGGCAGGGCTGCTGTATGTCACCAAATTTATTTAACATATATCTTTGATGACTTGATTAGGATGTGCTTTGACAAAACAAGAGGTGTGAATGTCGGTGGAAGAAGAATTGAATGTATAAGGTTTGCTGATGACATGGCTGTTTTAGCAGAAAAGGAAGAGGCAATGAATAAAATGATAAGAGATTTGAATTTAGTATGCGAGGAATATGGAATAATTATTAATAAGTGAATGGTGATTAGCAGAGGTGGAAAAAAGTCAAACATAAAGATAGGGCAAGACAAAATACAACAGGTGGAGTTGTTTAAATATCTTGGAAGTGAAGATATGTCCTGCACTTATAAAATTGTAAAATTAGAGCATTAATTGCTATAGAAAAAGAGGCACTTAATGGGAAGAAAAGATTGCTGCGTGGCAAAATTAATAAGAATTTAAGAAAAAGGTTGGCCAAATCCTATGTGTGGAGCGTTGCTTTATATGGTGCAGAGACATGGACACTGAGGAAAGAGGATGAGAAAATATTAGAAGCATTTGAGATGTGGGTTTGGCGAGCAACGGGAAAGTGAGGTGGGTTGATAAAGTAAGGAATGATGAAGTTTTATGAAGAATAGGGGAAGAGAGAAGAATCCTGAAGGTAATCGAAAATAGGAAAAGGAATTGGTTAGGTCATTGGTTAAGAAGAGACTGCTTGCTTACAACTGCCATGGAGGGTGTCATAGAAGGAGAAAAAAAGAGGGCATAGAAGAATGAAGTTAACAGATAGCATTAAAAACAGAGGTTGCTACGAAGAAACGAAAAGACTGGCATGCGATAGGACAGCTTGAAGAGCTTTTACCATCTGAAGACCTGCCTTAGAGCAGAACACCAAATAAATGTCTAATATCCGCTTATCATACTCGTCCTATTAAGAACACACGTTATCTAAATTCTTAGAATCTACGAAGGTCCGTATCCACACCTACATTTTGAAACTCTCCAAACATATTATTTTACTTTTCCTGAGTGACCACGTTTCCGCACCATATAATAATATGCTCCAAATATAACACTCCCCAATCCTCTTTCTTACGCTAAGTGGGATGCTTTTAGAAATAGTAGAACATTTACATCTTTTTGTCGCTGTACATCTTTTTGACTTATGCTTATTATTTCTCCTGTGCAGATTCTATTAAAACCCGTTAAGCTGTCTAGACATTGGTACGATATTACAGAACAATCTACGTGTTTATCGAATGTTCCAGAGGAATACGGCTGAATGTTGTGGCGTACGTGATTTCAACATGCGCTGGCAAGACTTTTCTGGACGTCGCCAGCCCCGCGCACTGTGTCAAGGCCGCAATCAATTGCATCTAGTGTAGAGCTGATCCGTAGGGTTTCTAGTAGACAGACGCCTAATAGCAAATATTCTGGAACCTCGGCGGGGTATAAACAGAAGTACTCGGCGACGTTTTGTTTCAGTTATTGTTGCGATTTATACCAGTGCGGTTTGAAGTATTGTGGCGAAGTGTTACGCGTTTTTATATATGTGCGGGCCAATTGTAATACAATTGTGTTTTATATTAGTAGACATTTTTATTCCGTGTGAACAATTTTTAATTGATTTGTTGTAAGAGACTATCTTGTTAATTACAAACTGTTTAATTGTGATAATTAAAGCTGGCGATTAGTGACTTAATTGGTGTCTTGTATTTTGTTTTCCACTGTACCATACGACGATCAGTTAGACCGTCGTAACAATATTTAGTATAATGAAGAAAGTTGTGTTAGTGGTTGAAATCACAATCAGAATGATCACTGTTGCACACCACTATATAAAAATTATTCCGATTAGCGCTTTCAACCTTCACAGCTCATCGTCAGATCGGAATTGCTGTGAATTCGGAATATTACAATTCCGATCTGACGATGAGCTGTGAAGCTTGAAAGCGCTAATCGGGATAATTTTTATATAGTGGTGTGCAACAGTGATCATTCTGCTTGCAATATTTAGAAGTAATAACCTGCTCTAATGATAAGCTTTACGTGTCTGCCTTAATTTGATACTCTTATTATTTCGTCAGTCTTTTTTCACATATTGTATTCCCCCCTTTTTACATAATGTTAACAACATATGTCAATTAATGTCAACATTTATATAATATTGGTATTATATTAGGCTATATTGGTCAACAGTTGTATAAAATATTAATGTAGAAAAATGTTATGGTGTTAAGCGAAAAAAATATGATTTTTAGTTTGAGACACAAGCTTGAATTCCCATGTTCTTTCTTCTGGCGTGGGTCATCATCTCAAAAAGAACTTGAGATGCAATGACATGTACTGAGGATGTATGAAAGCAAACAGAAACTGATCGGAAAGCGCACCCCGAAATACAGAGATGGAAGGCCAAGACTGGAATGATTGATCGTATTGAGAAGCTGGCTACTGACAGGGGAGCTAAACGACTTGGGAAGTGGTTGAAGGAGATGGCAGAAGAAGGTGCACAGTAACACGGCTTCTCATTGTGGATGGCGAGAGTGTCCAATATTGAAGGCTTACGGATGTTTGACAAAGAAAACGAATTAATTTTTAATGTTTCAAAAAAAGTAGGAGTTTTTTGGGCATGTTTTGCAAGGATTTACAACACATACGTTGGGATAAAATCGAAAGCAGAATATCGTAAGGAGGAAGAAAAATGATGTTGAATGAGAAACCTGAATGGGTCCATTGCTCACTGTCAGACTTGTATAACGAGGTTGTATCGAAGGTCTGGATAGACGTAACGATTGCCAATCACCACCGTGAGACGGCACCATAAATAGTAGATAAGCCTATGTATCATCATCATCATCATCATCATCATTGGCTTGACAGCCCTTTGTGGGCCCTGTCATTCTTCAGAAGATTTCACCATTCTTCTCTATTCCTAGCCATATTCTTCTAGTTTCTAATTCCAAGAGTAGCATACTGATGTCCTGACTGTGACTAACCCCGTACCTCCATCTCAGATTTTTCCTTCCAACTTTTCTTTTACCTTCCCTTCTGGCTTTGCGTTAAATAGCTTCTTAATAACTTTGCTTTCACAAGCACGTATAATGTGTCCAGCCCATTCTACTATTTTCAGTTTAATAAAGGTGACCACATCAGGTTCATCATACAAATTATAGAGCTCCAAATTATACATTTTCCTCTAGGTCCCCCCCTTCTTCCGCTGGACCAAAAATTTGCCTGAAGATCCTCCTTTAAATAGGCATATATTTAGTTGCCTCTCATGTGTTCTAGGTAGCGTCCATGTATCTAATGCATAAGTCAGTACTGGGCGCCCTGGGACCTTATACATCAATACCTTGGTCTTCCCTTGTATTAACTGCGACTTTAGATGTGTTGCCTTGCACGCACCTATTTGCTGACAAAATACGCTTTCGGATTTCCACACTAATATAATTTTTACAGTTTACTTCTGAGCCGAGGTAGGTAAAGCTATGTACTATATTGAATTTATAAGATCCTATTTCTAAATTTTTAGGGCCCACAAAACAGTCTTTTCTTGTCACTGCCATATACTTTGTTTTTTCCGGATTGATTTGGAGATGCATTCATGTTGCAGCTTTCTCCAATTTCACAAAGGCTTTCATCATATTTTTGTTCTTCCTACAATGTCGATGCCATCTGTATAAGCCATAATTTGAACTGACTTATAAAAGATTTTTCCTCTTGTGTTAATGCCTGTGTCTCTAATGGCCTAATGACTTTCTCTAAAGGAATATTAAAAAGAAGGCAAGCTAAAGAATTCCCTTTCCTCGTGTGCACACGGTCCGATAGCCTTTTCTGGATTTTTACCTGACATTGAATGTTTTTATTGTGGCCTTAACTAGGGCGATCAACTTTTCTGGTATCCTACATATACTTCCTAGTTATTATTATGTCTCTCTATCTCTATCTCTTTCTCTCCCTCCCACTCACTCTCTTTCTGTCATCTTAATAGTAAAACTTGGAAGACTGTTTCGCTTTAAGTTTTTTGTTAGTGACGATAAAATCAAACGATTTTGCAGTACACTGTTCAAGAGATTCTCAATAGCAACAGAGTTCACAGTGGCGTTGCTATTCTAGATGCGGTATTAAACCAAATAAGTTACTGTACTAGTTTATATGGTCTACATCAAGACAGTTCTACACAAGACTAACGGTACGTCAGTTAGCTTATTTGAACTAAATTAGTTTTCTTATTGTCCATTTATTAAAAAATAGGAAATACCTTAAACTATTTCTCATTTTCTAAATGGAATTAACAAACACAGTATAATAACATATGCTCTTGTTTAGTCTAACTGTAAACATCAAATGTACATAATAATTTTTGGAAGAATCCTTTTACCTTGTACCGATACAAGACTAGGCAATGATTTTTATCTGTAATGTAAAATGGTGTTTATAAATATCCTCAAAATAATATTTAATATATTTACGGAGATTTACAATGAAAAGTAAAAATAAAACAATAACATAACTGCTTACAGGCTTTTTTTGGAGTGTCATTTGTGAGACAAAGTCAATCACTGGACTCTACTCCACTTGTAGTGTGCATTAGACTTTACGAGTGGACAAAGGAAAACGAACAAGAAAATTATTGAAAGGTCAAACAGAACTTTTCAATAGTGAAAACAAAAGTAATTTGACGATTACAGAAAAATGGTTTCAATGGGAAAACAACATTTCTTCTTCCTCTCGAATGTTGCGTTCGGTATTTGGAAGTTCGACCATATTTGTGTTGCTGACAGTGTTAGCATGTTATCAACCGAGGTGTCTCTCTCTCCCTTAGACAAACACGCGCGCGCGTACACATCCGCATAATCTGAGTTGTTTCCAAAAATCGCAATATTCAGTGAGACGACATCACAATATCGAGAGAGTAAACCGTTCGAGATCGCAACTCTATAGGTACTCCCTCATCCAGTTCCATTCACAACACAATCGCATAGCGACAAGGTTTATTACACAGTAACCTGCTCCCGCAGTTGATAGCTGACGTATGCAAGATGACGTTGGTGTAATATCTGAATGACTAATACTCATTTCTTTTTTTATGATATCCGTGCAGTATATTCTGATACGTGTGTTTGTTTGTTCTTAGATCCGGCAACGTGTTCACAGTGATTTTTCCTGACTGGCTGATTCCCGATGAGAGAATAAAATTGAGAGGATTGTGGAATTCGATTTGTTCTGTTAGTTTTTCATCAGTCAGATATTTACATCCAAAACTGATTCACAGTCTGTCCCTCGGTAGACTGTTACCCCTGATCATCCGGTGTGGAATAAGTTACATTAACCTAATTTTATAGCGTAGGTTTAAAATAATGTGTGTTTGATTTGATTTGATTTGAAAATCAGATTTTCCGATCTGACGATGAGCTGTGAAGCTTGAAAGCGTTAATCGGAATAATTTTTTATATAGTGGTGTGCAACAGTGATAATTCTGCTTGTAATCATGTTGAGTAGAGTTGTTAGGGGGCGGTAGGAAGGAAGAAAGCGAAGTGCACAGCACAACTAATGAAAGTTGTTTGTGTACAAAGGAGAATCAGAGGCAGCTAACACGTCACGTTCAGTAGGGCAGTACCCGACAAGGTTTTAGTCCCTGATGATGATGATGAAGATGAATTTGGGCACCACGCACGTGCTCTGGGCGAGTGAGCACAATTCGTAACGGTTACGTAACCGTTGTTCATATTAACTTAGAATCAATTTTATGTGCTACGTAATAAACATGTGACATTTTACGGCGTGTATTAAATTTTAATTAGAACTAAGTAAACAGAACTAACAAATACAATAAAAATGCTGAATATTTAAACAGAATTTACGACGCGTTTTATGCTGTATACGTGACTTTTCTCATCATTAAATATCAGGGTAAAGTTTTACTTACCATTGTATAATAGACTTATTTATGACGAAACAGTTCAAACCGTTTAATATCAGAGAAAATACTCAGAAAAATAACATCAACACCCTATGTGAAATTAAAATTATAAAAAAATGGAAATAAGGGGAACACGTAAAAATAAAATAGGGAAGAAAATAAAGCTACGTATCGTACATTGAAAAATGAATTTAAAAGGCAAACCAAAAGCCTGTTTAAATACTGAATGCGAGGGCACTGAAAAGAAAAGTGGAGCACAATTTTATAATACAAAAGGATATGGGATATGTTGCATTGGAAGGTGGAAAGAAAAAGTGAAATGAAGAGAGTGGAAGATAGACATAGGGAATTATTATACAAGGATGAGGTAAATTCAGTGGATGGAAGGAATAGGAGAAATTTCTCCTGAGGTCTAGGAAATAGGAAAAGAAAAATACTTGATGGGAGAAGAAGAGGAGTGAAAAAAAGATCAGTTTATGGTTTACAGACTTAAAAACGGCCATTGTCTCAGTAAGGGGGTAAATTAATGAATATACTAAAAGCTAAGAAGGTAGTCTGGAAGGAGAAAATGCATGGGCGTCTCATAGTGGAGTTATACATGAATCAGAGCAAATATGAAAGTAAGATAACTGAATACGATCTAACAGAATGATTTCACATTCGAACGGGACTGAGAATTTTATGTTCTTTTTTTGTCCTTTGTTACCATCCTTATTTGATGTTTGCATAGAGGACATGATAGAGAAGGAGGAGTTAACGTTGTTCACGTTCTCATGCTGTTTACATTTAGAGAAGAAGGAGTTAACTTTCCCGGGAAGAAAACAAATTGTTTAAGATACGCCGATGGTGATTCTAACGTTTAAGGCACAACTGTTCAGAGACGTTACAACAGTTAGAAGATGAAACGAAATGATATGGAATGAAAATGTACGTAGGACAAACGGAAGTGATGAGATTATGTATATGATGGGAAATATATAAATATAGACATATAAAGGAGAATGGGTACAGATAATTAGAAAGCGCGTTACCTAAGAACACCAGTGAACGAGAGATCGGGGGATAAAAAAGCAATAGCAAAGGAAGCGTTTTATAGGAATTTTGTTAGGCCTGTTTAGTGAATGTAGGCCTACTTGGACCTGGGGAAGAGAAGAAATTGTTGAAGTGTTTTATTTCAATGTTCATGGACGCTGGAAATATGAGGAATGAATAGAGATGGGACTGAAGCGTAGATACTGGACAAAAGCGTTTGGAGGTGGACAAAATTAGTTACGAAAAGTCAAAAAGAGTAAAATATTTTTTGGGTAACGGAATTGTATCTATGCTGAGGGTAAATTGAATATTAACAACTACAAGCTATAACGTATGGGCTACAAGCTACAAACCCTTGTCTAAAAAGTACAGTATCAAAAAGATTGTTTTAATTGATTTTCACAACGTGCCCGTGCATGAAAAAGTAAATGAACATGACTTTGCTAATTACACAATAGACCATTTCGAAAAGTTACCTCTTTTGATAAGAGAGTTTCTATATTGCTTTCTACATGGATCGCCTTGTGTTATATGTTGCATCGCCTTGATCGTGATACAATAAACGTCTATCAATTCAGGGTCTGTTACGTCTATCAATTAAGTTTCTGAAACTTCCGCAGTAGACGATGATACTGCAAATGATCCAGACTTACGTATTCAAGGTAATGTGTACGCTCTCCCTAGTTCAACCTACTATACCTATATACCTAATCTGTAATCTATACTAAGCCTATGATACGTTTCAATCTGTGCCATCAAGACCTGTACCAATACTTAGGGCTTCTCATTTAATGCTCAAGATAAAGTCAAAGGTACTTCACCAAGTTCACCAAAGAAAACCAAAGTCAGAAAACCTAATAGTAAAAGCATTCGTTGGCAAATATGCTCTGAGATTTCGATAGCAATCCTCCCTCCAAAAAAAGGAAGCTACAGCTGGCCAAAGAAAGGAAACAACTAACTGCAAATAAAAACACACTTAAAACTCTGAAAAACAGAATAAAAACATTAAAAATAAAGTCTGATATTACGTTCTGAAAAAAGGGTATGTATATAGAAAGATTCTTCTGATGAGTGCGACGAATCATATTCACATAGGCTATGCTCTATTTGCAGCCTGTACCCTTTTCTTTATTTCATCTATTTCTTCATTATCTTCTGCCATCCAGCATCCCAAATATTTAAACTGATTAACTATTTCCAAGTTTAGTGGTTCGATTTCAAACCGTTCAGGTTTCCTCGTTTTCTTTTGAATGGTGATCATTACCTTTGTTTTATTATTACCTTTATTTATTATTATAAATCCTATCTCTTTCAGTCACACTCGTGCGATAATCGTACGAATCCAGCTTACCATGGGTGTTGTACATGTTATAAAGTGACCAAGAGTTTATGTCACCATTTAAGTGACACTCGCTCACATGGATAGTAAGAAAGCATTTGATCATATCAATCCACCTCCTTCATGTGAGCGTTGTACTGTACTATCGGAAGTGTGTTTTCACGCTCTTGTTCAGTACAGCGCATATTTCATTCTCAGATTTATTAGAGAGATATAACACCACTCGTTTATCTTTCCATGTGCCCACCATGATCCCTTCTGCATACTGAGCAACGGTCTCATCCTTTCTGAAGGTTGCATTTGTCACTTCAGTGGGACCGTGTTTCTATCAATTCGTAGCGTCCATTTGCAGTAAGCCTTATTCACCAGAAGCCTTGATGCAACAGAAAAGCTGCTGTAGAAATTCTCCATAAAGAGGAATCAACCATTCCCATGTACTCCCTCCATGAGCTTCAAAACAAGGTTACCGTGTGGCTTTTGCCAGACAAAGCACCGTCTTTTCCACGATAAGCTATGAATATTACTATGAATGGGTCCATGTGACTCTGTCAGAGAGTACAATTTTATGCCATATTTATGGCGCTTGCCCTTGACATGTTGTCGGAATACAAGCATTCCCCGCCACAATACCATACCTTCATTAAGAGAAAGCTCCCTCCTTGGACAGTAGATCTCCTTCGTATTACCTGGCGTAGGGCTTACCGTGATCAAGAAGTAGACCTCCTTCACTTAGTTACTAAAATGGTCAACAAGCGGTCCACAAGCCGATCACTAATATTTTCATTTGACTCTGCAAAATTAGCAAAAATTGATCTCTACTCATTTGTTTTCGAAATAAATGCAGATTGAACATACCGCTGCTAGTTTTCCAGTAATGTTGAAGTATGTTTAGAGGCTGGGTGTAGGGGTAACCCCAAAAGAGATTTTAGCTCTGGCACGGTTATGTCCTTCCTATGCGTTATAAGGGATTTTTCACTTGTAGTAAGTCATCAGTACACCTCCAACTCGTGGTCCGACTTGTACGTCTCTGAGCGTCCTTCCTCTAGGAAATCATCATAAATGAGTAACAAAATATCGGTAAGGAGACTTCCATGTTCTAAGATTTATATTTAAAATCATTTTCGAAATGAAATATTTCCATAGAAACTACTTCTTTCTTCAGCCTTAACCACAGTACTGTGGTCACTAACGTACACCACCTCACGTTAGCGCACTCGATTTTCACTGATGATGGCAGTCGATGGCACTGCCGAAACGTCTGCTTTTGCAGAAAACATTGGACCACAATGTTCCTTATGGAACATGGAAGTAAAATGTAATACGGCAATTAACAGTGAACAATACAAAATCAACAAAATGGTATTCTTGGCAAAACGGTGTTTTATGACGAGTTTCCAGGTCGGGATTACATTAAACTCCATTTGAGGGGTGCGGCCTCAATAACCTAAGGTCTGCGCCCTTTCCTGAGTCCGGAAAAGTCCGGTAGTCCGGCCCTGAATATAAATATCATTAATTATGGGGATGGGTTGAGAAGGAGGGATGATTATCTGCGTAGTTGAGTTTCTTTATAAGAATAAAGTTACTAATTTTTATAGATAAAGTGAATCGAAAATAACATATTAAACGAATACCTCATAGTAACAAAAATATCTATAAATAGTGAAAATAGTTTGAGGGTAGGGAATCATTCTCATAATTCGATATTTTTTTAGAAATTATCGAACCGAATTCATGTAAATGATTTTAAATATAAATCTCCATACCGATTTTTTTACATTGAAATCAAAACAAATTCGATTATGCGTTAGTTTCTATATTAATGTAGAATTACTTCGATTTTTGTTGATTAGTTTACAAACCTCTGATGATCCTGATGTGTTTCAGTGAAAAGCACACATAGGCCTTACATTGAAACGGTAATTGAAACGATAAAGACGTAGTACACTTCTTGAAGAAGAAACTATATTGAATAATATTACAATATTCCATCTTAATATATAATGCTATTTTAAGTTCAAGATATTTTTTTCTCACTTGGAGCATGTTTCGAGCATCAAGTAGTCTTCCCGCCATCAGCTATCTGTTTTTTTGTCTTTTAGAATACTTCTGCCCTGGTTGGTTATTGCTATGGGTTCCTGTTGGCTTTTTATGTTTATATTGGCGTTATTGTGTATAGACGTGATGTATATATTTTTGTTCCCGAGTCTTTCCAAATGTTTAGTGTTTTAAAACTTCGTCATGGCTTGTGTTGATTTATATTCTTTGTGTTATTAGTTTGTCTTCTATTTTATGTTTACTTTTTATTTCAATAAAGCAAACGGGTAAACAGATAATGTGTAGAGAACAAATGAGTTAAACACTAAACAAAGAGTAATAATATACTGTAACAAAGTGAATAGATGCTTCAAACATATTTGTCACTCTGGTACAACAGCAGTCCCAAGCCACTTGAAACAACGCATAAATAAAGTTACATTCTCCACTTGATGATTACGAAATTTACGTGCCAATCGTGAGAACGCAATATTCTCTGGTCGCAGAAAATAAATATCGGTATGGAGAACTATACATGACTTCCATATTCTAAGATTTATATTTAAAATCATTTTCAGCCAAACAGCCAGGCTGTGTCTTACCTGCCTTTTTATTGCTGTATTAAATGAAAAATATTATATTACATTAAAATGAAAAAAATATAATTTTATTGCCTGGCAACAAAATTATTTTATTTTTAACAATTACCATTGTTTCAAAAAGTTTAAATAAATTTTCAAGTACTTTACTCTCGTTAAAACGTAAAAGGTTGCAGGTAAACTACCCCTTCCCCTTAACCGATCTTCACCAAAATCGAAAGTCATTGAGGCCTCTACAATTCAGGGACGTATGCAAAACATTATTTGATTCTGTTTGCATTTGCGGCTGTTATCGTTTGCCATAGAAAATACGCTTGATAAAAAAACGTTGCAGGTAAACTACCCCTTCTCCTTAACCGATCTTCACCAAAAACAATAGGTCTTGAGTATTCTACAAATCAGGGCTGTATGCAAAACATTATTTGATTCTGTTTGAATTTGCGGCTGTTATCGTTTGCCATAGAAAATACCCTTGTTAAAAAAACGTTGCAGGTAAACTACCCCTTTCCCTTAACCGATCTTCACCAAAAACAAAAGGTCTTGAGAACTCTACAATTTGGGGCTGTATGCAAATAATCTTTTGATTCTGTTTGAATTTGCGGCTGTTATCGTTTGCCATAGGAAATACCCTTGTTAAAACATAAAACGTTACAGGTAAACTACCCCTTTCCCTTAACCGATCTTCACCAAAAACAATAGGTCTTGAGAACTCTACAATTCAGGGCTGTATGCGAAACATTATTTGATTCTGTTTGAATTTGCGGCTGTTATCGTTTGCCAAACAAACAAAATTACCCTTGCTAAAAAAAAACCGTTGCAGGTAAACTACCCCTTTCCCTCAACCGAACTTCACCAAAAACAATAGGTCGCGAGAACTCTGCAAATCAGGACTGTATGCAAAAAATTATTTGATTCTGTTTGAATTTGCGGCAGTTATCGTTTGCCATAGAAAAAAAATCTATAGACAGACAGACAGACAGACAGACAGACACACAGACACACAGACAGACAGACAGACACGCACAGAGACACTTTTCGGAAAACGACTTTTTTTCATGTTTTGAGTGTAGTAGAATCAGAATCTGCAATAATCTCGAACACGATTTTTTTACTTCCATGTTCCTTAAGGAAATGGAAGTATGGTGATGGCAAAAAAAATCGTGTTCGAGATTATTGCAGAATATGATTGTACTACACTCAAAACATGAAAATATCGGTATGGAGAACCATACATGACTTCCATATTCTAAGATTTATATTTAAAATCATTTTCAGCCAAACAACCAGGCTGTGTCTTACCTGCATTTTTATTGCTGTATTAAATGAAAAATATTATATTACATTAAAATGAAAAAATTATAATTTTATTGCCTGGCAACAAAATTATTTTATTTTTAACAATTACCATTGTTTCAAAAAGTTTAAATAAATTTTCAAGTACTTTACTCTTGTTAAAACGTAAAAGGTTGCTGGTAAACTACCCCTTCCCCTTAACCGATCTTCACCAAAATCGAAAGTCATTGAGACCTCTACAATTCAGGGACGTATGCAAAAAATTATTTCATTCTGTTTGAATTTGCGGCTGTTATCGTTTGCCATAGAAAATACGCTTGATAAAAAAACGTTGCAGGTAAACTACCCCTTCCCCTTAACCGATATTCACCAAAAACAACAGGTCTTGAGTACTCTACAAATCAGGGCTGTATGCAAAACATTATTTGATTCTGTTTGAATTTGCGGCTGTTATCGTTTGCCATAGAAAATACCCTTGTTAAAAAAACGTTGCAGGTAAACTACCCCTTTCCCTCAACCGATCTTCACCAAAAACAATAGGTCTTGAGAAATCTACAATTCAGGGCTGTATGCGAAACATTATTTGATTCTGTTTGAATTTGCGGCTGTTATCGTTTGCCAAAAAAAAAAAATTTCCCTTGATAAAAAAAACCGTTGCTGGTAAACTACCCCTTCCCCTCAACCGATCTTCACCAAAAACAAAAGGTCGCGAGTACTCTACAAATCAGGGCTGTATGCAAAAAATTATTTGATTCTGTTTGAATTTGCGGCAGTTGTCGTTTGCCATAGAAAATACGCTTGATAAAAAACGTTGCTGGTAAACTACCCCTTCCCCTCAACCGATCTTCACCAAAAACAATAGGTCTTGAGTACTCTACAAATCAGGGCTGTATGCAGAAAATTATTTGATTCTGTTTGAATTTGCGGCTGTTATCGTTTGCCATAGAAAATACCCTTGTTAAAAAAACGTTGTAGGTAAACTACCCCTTTCCCTTAACCGATCTTCACCAAAAACAAAAGGTCTTGAGAACTCTACAATTTAGGGCTGTATGCAAATAATCTTTTCATTCTGTTTGAATTTGCGGCTGTTATCGTTTGCCATAGGAAATACCCTTGTTAAAACATAAAACGTTACAGGTAAACTACCCCTTTCCCTTAACCGATCTTCACCAAAAACAAAAGGTCTTGAGAACTCTACAATTTAGGGCTGTATGCAAATAATCTTTTCATTCTGTTTGAATTTGCGGCTGTTATCGTTTGCCATAGGAAATACCCTTGTTAAAACATAAAACGTTACAGGTAAACTACCCCTTTCCCTTAACCGATCTTCACCAAAAACAATAGGTCTTGAGAACTATACAATTCAGGGCTGTATGCGAAACATTATTTGATTCTGTTTGAATTTGCGGCTGTTATCGTTTGCCAAACAAACAAAATTACCCTTGCTAAAAAAAAACCGTTGCAGGTAAACTACCCCTTTCCCTCAACCGATCTTCACCAAAAACAATAGGTCTCGAGAACTCTGCAAAACCGGGCTGTATGCAAAAAATTATTTGATTCTGTTTGAATTTGCGGCAGTTATCGTTTGCCATAGAAAAAAAATCTACAGACACACAGACAGACAGACAGACAGACAGACAGACAGACAGACAGACAGATAGACAGACAGACACACAGACACTTTTCGGAAAACGACTTTTTTTCATGTTTTGAGTGTAGTAGAATCAGAATCTGCAATAATCTCGAACACGATTTTTTTTGCCATCACCATACTTCCATTCCTTAAGGAATATGGAAGTAAAAAAGTCATTTTTCGAAAAGTGTCTGTGTGTGTGTCTGTCTGTGTGTGTGTCTGTCTGTAGATTTTTTTTCTATGGCAAACGATAACTGCCGCAAATTCAAACAGAATCAAATAATTTTCTGCATACAGCCCTGATTTGTAGAGTACTCGAGATCTATTGTTTTTGGTGAAGATCGGTTGAGGAAAAGGGGTAGTTTACCTGCAACGGTTTTTTTTTTATCAAGGGAAATTTTTTTTTGGCAAACGATAACAGCCGCAAATTCAAACAGAATCAAATAATGTTTCGCATACAGCCCTGAATTATAGAGTTCTCAAAACCTGTTTTTTTGGTGAAGATCGGTTAAGGAAAAGGGGTAGTTTACCAGTAACGTTTTATGTTTTAACAATGGTATTTTCTATGGCAAACGATAACAGCCGCAAATTCAAACAGAATCAAAAGATTATTTGCATACTGCCCTAAATTGTAGAGTTCTCAAGACCTATTGTTTTTGGTGAAGATCGGTTAAGGGAAAGGGGTAGTTTACCAACAACGTTTTTTTAACAAGGGTATTTTCTATGGCAAACGATAACAGCCGCAAGTTCAAACAGAATCAAATAATTTTTTGTATACAGCCCTGGCTTGTAGAGTACTCAAGACCTATTGTTTTTGGTGAAGATCGGTTAAGGGGAAGGGGTAGTTTACCAGCAACATTTTTTTATCAAGCGTATTTTCTATGGCAAACGATAACAGCCGCAAATTCAAACAGAATCGAATAATTTTTTGCATAAAGTCCTGATTTGTAGAGTACTCGCGACCTATTGTTTTTGGTGAAGATCGGTTGAGGGAAAGGGGTAGTTTACCTGCAACGGTTTTTTTTTTATCAAGGGTAATTTTGTTTGTTTGGCAAACGATAACAGCCGCAAATTCAAACAGAATCAAATAATGTTTCGCATACAGCCCTGAATTGTAGAGTTCTCACGATCTGTTGATTTTGGTAAAGATCGGTTAAGGGAAAGGGGTAGTTTACCGGTACCGTTTTATGTTTTAACAATGGTATTTACTTTGGCAAACGATAACAGTCGCAAATTCAAACATAATCAAATAATGTTTTGCATACTGCCTAAATTGCAGAGATCTCAAGACCTTTTGTTTTTGGTGAAGATCGTTTGAGGTAAAGGGGTAGTTTACCTGCCACGTTTTTTGTTTTATCAAGGGTATTTTTTATGGCAAACGATAACAGCCGCAAATTCACACAAAATCATATAATATTTTGCATACAACCCTAAATTGTAGAGTTCTCAAGACCTGTCGTTTTTGGTGAAGATCGGTTACGGGAAAGGGGTAGTTTACCGGCAACGGTTTTTTATCAAGGGTAATTTTACTTCCATATTCCTTAAGGAATGGAAGTATGGTGATGGCAAAAAAAATCGTGTTCGAGATTATTGCAGATTCTGATTCTACTACACTCAAAACATGAAAAAAAGTCGTTTTCTGAAAAGTGTCTGTGTGTGTGTGTCTGTCTGTCTGTGTGTCTGTGTGTCTGTGTGTCTTAGATTTTTTTTCAATGGCAAACGATAACTGCCGCAAATTCAAACAGAATCAAATAATTTTTTGCATGCAGCCCTGATTTGCAGAGTACTCGCGACCTATTGTTTTTGGTGAAGATCGGTTGAGGGAAAGGGGTAGTTTACCTGCAACGGTTTTTTTTTAGCAAAGGTAATTTTGTTTGTTTGGCAAACGATAACAGCCGCAAATTCAAACAGAATCAAATAATGTTTCGCATACAGCCCTGAATTGTAGAGTTCTCAAGATCTGTTGATTTTGGTGAAGATCGGTTAAGGGAAAGGGGTAGTTTACCTGTAACGTTTTATGTTTTAACAAGGGTATTTCCTATGGCAAACGATAACAGCCGCAAATTCAAACAGAATCAAAAGATTATTTGCATACAGCCCTAAATTGTAGAGTTCTCAAGACTTATTGTTTTTGGTGAAGTTCGGTTGAGGGAAAGGGGTAGTTTACCTGCAACGTTTTTTTAACAAGGGTATTTTCTATGGCA